>JAQFVV010000037.1:6042317-6622687 GCA_028023455.1 Epiperipatus broadwayi
TCACCATTATTCTTTGGGCAGGATAGGTATAAAATCATCTAAACATCATGTGATCACCATTTCATAAGCTTACACAGGCTGTTATAACAGTAGCAAAGTCTATATAGTAGCGCCACTAATTGCAAGTCTTTGTAATGGATACAAGAAGGTTAAAGATCTATATGACTATACAAGCGAATGAGTTTGGGTTGAAATATTATTGTTTTTATCTTGGGGATCCTTGTTATATATTTGACCAAGTGGGTAAAGATGGTTGCTGTAGGATTGCATTAGATCCTAAGATTTAGGTGCAGTGCTCTCAAATCCAAGGCTCCTTATTGATGAAAGCAATAAGCTAGAAACAGGTGTGGGATATCAAATGAGTAGACACTAGATAGGGATTTTATCCACTAACCTTCCTGCATACATTGATTATGAAGGCTTGCACTTGGTGACACTATGCCTGTTCCAGTAAGAATTTTTTTAATTCATATGTGTTTGTGCTATAAATAAATTGTGAATTTATAAAGAATTAATGAAGTCTGCAAAAACATGATAGCATGGGCTAAGTCTATGTAGCAGAGAAATAGATTGATGTACCAATGTTAAATATATTGCAGGAATTTTTGTTTGAGGATATGAAAAAATTAATCACGAAAAACGAAATCTGAAATTCAATCAATTGAAATAAACTTCATTTAATTTTTTATTAAGTTTGGTCATTTGGTATGACATACCGAATGAAGTAAATATTGTGAGCAAGATATTTCAAAATTCCAATATAGATATCGGCTCTGTTTAAGAATCAAAGAACTGGATGAAAAACAAAATAATTTTGTTATAAAAGGGCCAATTTCATCTGGTAAAGAATATTCATGAATTTAATATTTTCTAGTCATAATCGATAGTGAGATTATATTTCTTTTAAAAAACGATTCGAAATTTATCAGGAACATATGAATTTTTATATAATTCGGATAATATTCGAAAACTGACTGAAGATGATCTTGTTAAATGTTGCTAAGACTTAAATGCGACCTTGCAAGACGATATTGATTGCATTGATTTATTTAATAAAATTAAAGTTTGTTAAAACAGGCAAAACTCACTATATATATATTGGCACACACAGCAAACTACAGTAATCAATGGACGCCAGAAGGCTTGTGCATAAAATCCCCATCTAGTGCCTACTCATCCAATATCCCCAGACTAGTTTCTGGATTATGGCCTTCGTCAGTGAGGAACTTTGGATCTGAGAGCACTGCACCTAGATCTTAGGTGGTTGCTGGAGGGTTGCATTAGATCCTAAGATCTAGGTGCAGTGCTCTCAGATCCAAAGCTCCTCACTGACGTAGGCCATAATCCAGAAACTAGTCTGGGGATATTGGATGAGTAGGCACTAGATGGGGATTTTATGCACAAGCCTTCTGGCATCCATAGATTACTCTAGCTTGCTGTGTGTGGCAATATATATAGTGAGTTTTGCCTATTTTAACAACAGTTATGCACAAGCATAAGAGGTGGGGTCATGCGATGTTTATTGGATTAAAATTAAAGTTTGTTGTCAAGTTTTGCCTTCCAGGATCACAATATTATAAATAATTATTTTAAAATAATTGATTAATTGTGTCCAAATTTTGTACTGTTCTGAAAATTATATTAACCTTACCATTTACTATGACATCTGCAGAAAAAAAATCTTTCTCAAGATTGAACATAATAAAAAATTTCTTGATTGAAAATAATAAAAAAATTCTTGAGATCTAGCATTAGTCAAGAACGATTCATCTTCTTGTCTATTTTATCTATCGAATCCAAATTATTTAAAAAACTAAATTATGATGATATTATCAACGAATTTGCTTTAAAATATGTAAGAAAATGAAACAAAAAATCACATATTGTAAACTTATTCTATTAAGTCGCATACCAAATTGTATCTTATAAATATATGGAGCAGTTATTTTTGTTATTTAATTTATTAATGATTTTTTGTGTGATTGAAATGTTATTAAAATAATTTATCATTATCATGTATTTCTTACAATACCAATTTGTGCAATGTAATAAATAGCAAAATGCAATAAATTATTATTTTGTACGAAACTTATTTTAAGGCCCTGCAAGTCAATTTTGCATCGGGCCCCGCTTTTGTTCAAGCCGGCCCTGTTTGGAATCTTTAGCTTCAATTAAGCAAGTTAGATGTGAAGTAGTATAGTAAATCACCCTTACTTCAGACACACATTGCTTTATCACAAAATATATTACTAATAATATTTTGAAATTAAAAACAAATCATCTTTTTAAAAATACGTAAATCTATTTTTAATATTTTATGAGCATATTTATTGACTTAGAAGAATATTTTTACGTAATGCAAATTCTGAAAATCATGAAAGGCATTTTTTATCTTAGTTTTTTAAATATTTTCCTCATTATGTTTGGTAAGTTTTGGTACTTTTTATTCATTTTATTGTAACCTTTACTCATTTCTTTTTTTTTCTTTTAAATATGTATAATCCGTCTCCAATATCTCCAACCCTACCAGAAAGAAAATGTAAAAGTTATTATTCAAAAAGTTAAACAATTATCGTAGAGAAAATTTAAGGTTATTTTTTCGTGTTTTATCTTTTAGATAAGATCTTATTGATATCTCTTTACCAATTAATTAACGAGTGGCAGAATAGCATTCTAGAGAGCTAACGATCCATGAATCACAGCTTAACTCTGTCGCATCCGTTGATTGAAGTCATATGACCTGTGCGACAAAGCATTCTTTTTTAGTATTATTATTGGATAATTAGCTGCATTGATTATGGCTAGCTACCTGAAAGTACTCCCATAGCCTAGTTGAAAACATTTCCATCTTACACTTGACTCAGATTCGAACCTCAGACCATTGTAATGTTAGGCGATGATGTGTAAATTAGTATTCATTTTTTAATGTGTATATTTATTTAAATACATAAGCTTTAAAATGTTCATTATTTCTAAATTGCGATATTTTTTTAAATACTTATATATATATTACTGTAATTTA
The DNA here is from genome assembly GCA_028023455.1 of Epiperipatus broadwayi. NCBI lineage: Eukaryota > Metazoa > Onychophora > Udeonychophora > Euonychophora > Peripatidae > Epiperipatus > Epiperipatus broadwayi. The sequence goes on from JAQFVV010000037.1 coordinate 6,045,340, forward strand.
AATAAAGTTTTTATTTTAATAGCTGTAGTACTGTGTCTATAATTTCATTTAATCATGTGACCTAGCTCGCTCCTCTCTCATTTTTAACTTCTTCTTTTTTTTTAAACATCCTGGTACTTATTCGAATTTTGTAAACAGATTCCATGTGTAGCATAGATAATGGATGGCCCAGCATCTGTGCTGAAGTCGTACTTTAAACAGGATCTGATTGCTGATTTGTTAAGGAAGTGTTTTGTGGGGAACCAGTGCTCCGGATTTTAAAACAGGGGGGAAACTGCAAGACGCAGGGAATTCGTTCTTCCTTCAGCTTTGGTTTTGAAGTCTTTAAATTATTTTATATACTCTATACATACTCGGAATAGACAATATAATCAAATACGAAAGTTTCAACTTAGCTATATTTTTTAAAAGGTAAATACTTTTTCTTTTTTTATTAAATTAAAAATATAATTAGATTTAGAACATTGTAGCTATTGTGTTTAAGTATTTCAAAAATATATTGACTTCCACAGCTTCTAGTTTTAAATTAGAGCAGCTTCGAGAGTTTTTTGCCTTTCTTAAAATAATAACTCATACTTATTATGCAATTAATTTCAATATTTTATCAACAGTATTTTAATTGTAAGCATTTTTTTTTTTTACTTGTAGTTAAATTAGTTCAATTATATATATATATTTTGAAACTTTTAATTAAACTTACTTATTTTATAATTGTTTAAAACAAAGTATTGCATAACTAGAGCTGTTCTACATTCCATTTTAAGAAAGAAAATGCGATTTATTATTGTATCTGTGTTAATTAACTTTATGTTTTTTCTTCGAGAAAATGTTAACTTGTATAATCATGATTTTCATTCTGGGCGAACAGTAGTTGACAAGTGCATCGAAGAGTCTTTACGGATAAATATACTTCTACTATGACGTTGCTGCCTAGCCTGGTGAAAATTGTCGATTGTCTCTATTGAATGCGACGGGAGAGATTTTTAATCTTTTATTATAAGAACAAAGTCTACAGCCAACAACTGCCTATTCTTGGGCTCTCAAATATCATATAATCTTCTCAGTATTGAGTAATAGTAATTTGTATTTATTTTTAACAATGATCCATTTTTTAAAATAAAGGATACAAAACCAACAATTCACCACATGACGAACTACATGCTTTGCTATTCATTAGCAAATTTTTCTATTCTCACTAAGGTTATGTTATGTCTTGATAACTAAAACACAGGCTTATTATATACCTGTGACTATATATGTAATATATAGGATATATGAGCACAGACTTACACACGACCCACCACTCTCCACTCTATCTCATAACACTGATATACTTGAACACATATATGTCGAAAAGATAAATAATCACCAATATACGTATTTCATGCTAAAAATACGTATATTGGTGATTATTTATCTTTTCGACTTATATGTGTTCAAGTGTATCAGTGTTATGAGATTGAGTGGAGAGTCGTGGGTCGTGTGTAAGTCTGTGCTCATATACCTATATGTTATGTCTTGATAGTATAACAAAAAAGTTTTTAAAAAAAAAAAAAAAAAAAGGCTTCCAGGTGAAAGATTCAAGTGCATTGTTCAAAAATCCCAAAACTTCTCACTGATGGAAACCATAAGCTAAAAACTAGTCTGGGAATATTGAGTAGCACTGGGTACGAATTTATTAAGCACTACCATCTGGCATAACCATAGGAGGAATGGAAGCATTTGCTAATTAAACTAAAGGGGTCTCAAGCATAGTATTTAGTTTACCAGTCTCATATATATCGTTGGGGTTCAGATAGGTAAAAAGTTTTCTGTTAAGCTTATAATTGTCTACCTGTTAGCCAATTATTGATCTGTAAATGGGTGCATTTTCGAAGCAAGCCCCCAAATAAAATCTTTTACATAAAAGCAAGAACAAAATATAATGTAATTGTTATCATGTCTACTTTACTTGCCCAAAAATTTATCATGGAGTGAAAAGGTTGCAAATTAATATTTTATCTTATTTATGCCATTGTATGATTTGATGGAGAGGTAGAGTGTGGTCTCCAAAGCATGGATTGCTTTTCAGTTTTGTCACTTCCAATGCTCAAACATCTTAGGACCTTCTGAGCAACCATCAATTATATTATCTCTATATATATTATTAATACAGCATAATTGTTCTCAGTATAAAATTTATATTTAGTAATATCTGCTGCTTTTTAGATCTTTTCTGAGACTATTTGCTAATAATCTGATGATTTAGTAATACACCTGCTTTAAATAATTTACTTATGTGTATTATTTCACTGTATCTTGACTGTGGCATTCATTGATACTTTTTGTCTATTTGTAATAATGTTGTCATTTCTACCTGGCTTATCTTGAGTTTGCACATTTTTTTATTACCTCAAATACTGAATCAGGAATGTTTACTAGTCGGCTAATTACTCTAACAAAGTGTTTTAGAGTATAATAATTTGAGAATTTATCCGCCATGATGCGGACCTGCTATTCAAATTTAGATCAAAGATTTTTCATAACCAATTCTACTAGCCATTTTAAAGTGAAAATTAAAGGCAGATAAATGTAATGCATTGTCATATAGTATAGGTTTGAACCCATGAGTTACTATTACTGAAACGTCAACTCTTTTTAAAAATATATATTATTTGCTTAGAGATAAAATGACTTTTGAGCATCACAATGCTGTTAAGGGGATCATGTGACATTCACCAAAGTGATCGAGTAAGCACAAATGTTCCACTTAATTGACCAAACTGAAGTTTTGTTTTTTACTTTACTCAGTGGAGAATCTTACCTAATAAAATATAATCGCCAGAATTTATTACTCGGGAGTTCTTAAGAAGTCTGAACACTGCAATGACAGATTGCGATCTACGGATCTTGAGTTTCAGGGTCTGCCATGCTGCACCAAACCAGGCATGCCAATCGTTTCGGTAATCTTTATCCCTTGAGTCCGGCACTCTACTACTAATGTAATGCCAAAACGCTTAAACTATTGTCGTTATTAATTGGCCAAGCTGAGATTTTAGTTTTTACTCTCCTCAAATGGAAATTAGTTCCCTCACAGCTAGACTAAATTGTTCAGAGCAATATTAATTAACGTGTACGAGTTCAAATGTGAGTTGCGTCGATAAATTTACGAAAAGAGAAAGAATCGATTTTCTTATTATTTGTAACATTATCAAATTGATTGATAATTATTACTGCAACAACAGAGTTTCCAAACGATATAATTCATATTTATATACGGAAGCAAGAATTATCATAGGAGGGATGGACATTCTTTTCACATCCTTTGTATATACAGATACAGATCCTTTTCTAATATTATTGACAAATAGATTTTTAAACAAATTTATACATATATCGCATTGGTTAATTATTGCAATATTGCGTTTTGTGAAATTTGCTTTTATTTTTAAAAAGTTGTTCACCACCCTTTCCCACCCATCTTTTTTTTTTAATAGCTAAGGAAATCATGTGACATTTGAAACGTTAGCTCCAGAAGAGAAATAACTTAAGTATTCTATGTAGATCAAAATCCAGCTGTCTGAATGTTTTTTTTTCTTTGTATGTATTTAAAGTGGAAGAAATTAGCTCGCAGTTATCATTTTAATTTTTTTTTTTTATCAAAGAATTAATTTTTATTTAGGACAAAGTAGAATTGAATATATTGTTAGCGATTTTAAATCTCCGCGGCCCAAAGGCGTAACTATATGCTTGTGTGTAATATATATAGTCCAAGATGTTTTAATTAGATTTGAGAAGTTGTTTGTGAAAGTTATAGAATTTGTATTTGTACTGTTATCTGTCTTTCTCTCTCTCTTCTCTTTTTAAAGCTGACTTTGTTAAACTAATTCAGACAGACAAGCAAAGACTTTTCAAATTTAAAGGATTGCTCTTTGACTCGAACAATTAATCTTGTTCAGAAAATATTTTACTTATCAATATATAAATACAATGGATCCTCAATTTATGCAAAGGATAAAGATGATACATTCCTTAAGACAGTGAATGATTCGAAACTAGTTTTCCCATCAGAATAATTGTAAATTGAGAGGGGGGGGGAGGAGTAGGACATTTCATTTTTGTAGGATATTTGCTTTTAAACGCAGTAATTTTAATAAATTTACACATCTTAAAGGTATAAATGGGATTAGAATTTATGCTGCAGCTGCAAATATTTAGATGCTAGTACAAAGTTTGCCAAAAGAGCAGGAAGTCTTAACGAATTACCACTGATGATGATGACGCGTACCTTTGATTATTTGATTACCCCCATTTGCATTCATGCTATGAACTGAATACCGCGTCTCTTTATATTATAGAGTTCTTGTATATATAGTTTAGGAAATCGTAGATCCCAAGCCTCTTTTTATTTTATATTAATTGAAGGACATTGCTATCACAGGTGCAGTTTTAATCATAGTTGAACTTATTACCCCCCCCCCCTTTAACTGAATGTATATTTAGTTCTATTCGAAGAAAGGTTAAATTTGCTATGCAACATGGTACTCTCCAAGTGATGACATCATCATTGGTGATGCTTTTGCTTATTCTTCCCTTAACATTATTTGTTTTAGCGTGGCAATTTTAAAGCTGTGTTATAAACTTTAATGTATGTAACAATTATTTACCTTACAGCTATCTGATGCATAGCATTTAAAATATAAAAATATTAAATTCCAGAGAGATAATCAAGAGCTATTAATGAGATAATCAAAGGCTATTAATCCTTAGATTATATGTATATAATAATACTTATGAAAGAGTTCAAATTCCAAAAATACAATGAGATAATAATAATTCACAAGTCAGATTTAACTATAATCATTTTTAATAACATAATTTACAAGCGCAGTTTTCGTTAGTAATAGTTAATCAGAAGTAATCAGTCTTCAACATGAGCTGTTTAATCATTTTGCTAACTTACCGATGTTACAGTGACTATGCAGGACACTCATAAACCCAAACTCAAGATAGAGACTTTTACAAGATAAGAACAGCCACCTTATCTTTTGTACCTAAATGCAATTACATAGGCCAATCTAAGGCATTTTGGAATGAGAGCATGAAGATTTAATCTTTGTAACTACCAGCCATAAATTTGAAAATTTCATTGAATTTAACTATAAATTAATAATGTAATGGACATAAAGTTATGAAGATTAAATCATGTTGTCATTTTGAAATGGTTTAGATTGGCAGTATGACTGTTTTAGATACAAAGATAAGACAGCTGTTTCTGTCTTTTAAAAGTCTATGTTGTGTTTTGAGAGTGTCCTGCATACTCACTGAAACATCGGTCAATTAGTAACATGATTAAACAGTGCACGTCGAAGACTGATTATCTTCTGATTAAGAATATATAATCATTTTTACAAACTTGCAAAGAATACCCTTTTTTCTATCAAGAGCAGTTTATTAATTGGACAAAAAATAATACTTTTTTTATTATCAATGTCTAATAAATTGGCATTGATATGAGAGAGGGTTTTCTCTCCAAGTTTGTTAAAATAATCCTATTAATTAAGCCTTCACTTGTGAATTATTATGGTTTGCACAGTCAGAATTTACTGCTCTATAAGTATTATTAAAATATTAAATATAACTATATAATTAGATGTTTTCTAAAATAATATTTAGATAATAAAAATGCAAATGATTCATTTCAAATGTTTGCTTAATCATGTATGTTAAAATGAAATTCACCATAATATGCAAAAATTGCAAAATTAATTTGCTAGACTAAAACAATAACCAAAAACTTATTTAGCGGTTGTTATTGGTTCTTTCTCTCTTTTTTTCCATAAATATTTGCATTGCTATATCTTTTTTATTTATAAATACACTTCCAAAAAATACAATTTTCCATTTTTGTTTAGTTCTGTCCCATTATTAACATTATTTCAGTAATCGTCATCAGCCATTCTCCATGAATATGATCATTCCAACTCCAAAAAAAAATGTTAGAAAGGCAAAAATGATAATACGCTGGAAATATGGTTTTTGTGACTATTGTGTGAATCACATATATATTCATAAATAGAATATGCTAAACCCTTATTCTGTTTATTTGGTATTTTATAACAACTGACTTTTAATTTCCTCTGCAAAAAATTGAAGATCTTGCTTAATTATAATTCTCTACATAACGTCGTTGACCATATCTCTCCAATGAAAGCAATCAAAATTGCATTTCTTTAGTCTTTGAGATAAATATCAGAATGACCTTAAGCAAGGAATGGTATCTTTATTTTTAAGAAGATTAACAAATTTGTTAAGTATTATAATTTAAACAGCATCTTATTCATTTTACGATAAGAAGGAAAATATAGCACTTTTAGATTATTGAATATCGAATTTAAAGCAAACGCTCTAACCAACTGAGCTATTCTGTCAAAGAAAATATATTTTACAATAATTGATCTTTTTTTATATATTGTGAAACATAAGCTTGTATTGACAATTAAATTATGGATAAACATCAAATTCATTTCCTTAAAAAAAAAACACATTATGTCCTGAAAAAAATATTTTTTATGTTTAACCAGTAGGCTTTTCTACTACCCATTCATTCTTACTTTTTGGTCCAGTTTAAATAACTATGTGTTAAGTTGGCAGACAATCTCTTTTCCTGTCTTGCTATCCAAATTTCCTCATCCTTCTTTCCTTTAAGCCATTGTTTAATCTTCTGTAAAAACTCAACAATGAACATTAACCTATGCTGGAATTTTTTTTTAAAAAAACCTTTTGCACATTTTTTTTTTCAGTTTCATATGCAGTTTGAAGCAATCTTTACAAATCATTCTGATGCCATCAATGTTATATTCTTGTTATATTCTTAAATAAGTTTAGAAAACAAAATAAATTTCAGCTTCATGTCCTTTTATGGTAAGAATTAACTTGACCATGTGTATGTTAAAATGTGAAATAGTTATAATATTTGGTCTACAAACTATTCTGCAAATTCTTCAGCCCATTGGATTCTAATCCTATCACAGACATCATTTGTTGTACACAGATTTTTTTCTAGCCTATATTTATGTCTGTAAGTAGTAATTAATAATTAGAGCAACAATCTTTCATAATATCAATGCTATGCTTCTAATATTGCAGTAATCTACAAAGTGGACAAAAAATGAATCCATTTCTTTCTGTGGTCCACAATCTTAAATAGATACTAGATTAGATAATGATATCTATTAGAACGGATAACAAATCCAAGGAGATGCCTCTTAATTTCTACTCATTTTAATAACATTGAAAATTTGTATTTAAAAGCTACACCTGATTGGCTTCTCAACCTTGATTTGTCTCAGTTTACAAGATTGTAAGAATACTGAGAAGATTCTATTCAAGATATTGTTTTGATTAACGAAACTAAACTTATGCGTCCATGGATAAAATAAAATTCTTAATAACTTTAAGTCATGTGATTGCAGAAACATCAAGCATTGTTTTTAAACGTTATTTAATAAATACTCCCTTTATATTCAAGCAAATACATTCTGTGTGAGAAGGCTAGAAAATATATTTATTTTAATACAAAAATAGCAAAAAATTAAAAAAAGTCATTTTTATTCTCTATGCTCCACAAACTTCCATGATTTCTTAATTATAATCCACTTTCTATTAATGAAGACTGTAATACTTCAAAAGTAAGATGGTTTAAAATCTAAAATACTTTGTGCAAAACACTTAGTCACTTCTTCCAAACATACATTCTTGATGCAAAATAAAAAACTTTAACTTTATAAAGCTCCTCTCTTTTTTTTTCCTAGAAATTTGAACAGAATCATATTTGCACAGAAAGGAATGTTCATCTTAAAATATATTCTAAATCATCATATGATCTGTTAAAATAATAGCAAACTCTTGTACTGGGTGACACTATTGTATGGAGAGTTTGCTATTGTCTTAAAAATATATTACTAATAAAGTTACCCAAACCTTGTAATTTCTCTATAAATCATCATCTTTTTGTAGGTATGATGAATATACATCACATGGTCACCATTTCTTATGCTTGCTCATAACTGATGAAGGCCACAAGCCAGAAACTAGTCTGTGGATATTGGATAAGTAGGCACTAGATAGGGATTTTATGAACAAGCCTTCTGTTATCCATTGATTACTCTGGCTTGCACTGAGTGGTACTACCATAAGGATAGTTTTGCCTGTTTAATGATGAATATATTTATATTAATTTAACATAAGACACATTTCAATAAATATCAATGAGAAACATTTCAAATATTGGATTCTTAATTTGTTTTCATTGAAGAATCTATAGTAATAAAGTATGAATCAAATAATTAAGCATCATATTACTTGCTTAGGTTACAGTTAACATTGTGTTATTAGCAGAAAACCACTCTATGTAAGCATGAGCAAACAGTAAGCATTATATGATAATGCCATCCAAATTCCTAGATTAATTTTTGCAAATAACCTTTATCAGTGAGATATATTGGATTGTACATATCCATACTGCAGCTAATAATTTACAAATGTCAACACTAAGATTTTGAACTCAAGCTAACTTGCTTGTATATCATTTAACTGAAGTTCCTAATATATTGTTGCTTACATAATTATCCAGGCAAATTGGCTTAGGTATAACTTAAGATATTAAAACTTTTGTCATTAGCATGAAGGTACAAAAATAAATAAAAGGTGGAGGGCATTGGATTTTCCTTTTTCCATTTTTAATATTTTGATTTACAGCTTTTATAACTAGAAATTAGGAATTTAGATCTAAAATTCACCTTTGTTCTATTAGATCCCTAATTTATTGTGGAATCTGCCTTAAGGCAAAAAATTTAATGTACATTAACAGAAATATTTATGATGTGCTTATAGACCATCATTATAAATTTATAAAAGCCTATGAAATCATAAAACATCTTGGGTAAAAGATAGATAAAAATGCCTGTAAATATCCCAATGCAGGGCAAAGGCATCTCAAATAATCTCATAGAGAGGCAGCAAAGAAAACCATTATTCACTAGACTGTATAATAATATATTCATTAAATTATTGTTATTGATGTCACTCAGTGACGAATTATGCAATTGAGATGCCCAGAGTATATAGGAAATTTAGAAGACCCTTATAACATATTAAAATATTGATATTTAAAAGAATAAATAAATAACATAAGGAATCTCACCAAAGCTTTTTTATTTGTATAATAAAAATAATATATACAAAGTATACACAAATTATATACAAACTATATATAAATGCAGTTGTTGATTTCTTTCTTGTGGCTTTGAATGTAGATACGCATCCTAGTGCTTCTCACCAGTAAAAACCTGTGTTCAGCAATTATTTATTATCCATTGTTTACTTATTATACAGAAATAGCTCTTAAATAGAGACATTTGTTGAGAAATTGTGCTGCATCAATATACATTATTTTAATAGTAGAAAACTAAAACTCTCTACAGTAGTGCCACTCAGTGCAAGCCATAGTAATCAAGGGATGCTAGAATATTTGTGCACAAAATTCCTATCTAGTGTCTACTCATCCAATATCCCCAGTTTAGATAGGGATTTTATGTACAAATCTCTAGCATCCATTGATTATTATGGCTTGCACTGGGTGGCACTACTGTGGAAAATTTGCTCTTGTTTTAACAGCTTGCAGTAGCATATGAAATGATGATCATGTGATGTTTTAGTGGTTTAATATACATTATTTTAATTATGTATTATCCAAAAAAAAAAAAGTCAATAAACTAAAAAAGTTTTAAAATTTATAAATATAATAAATTTTATAATAGAGCAGGAACCATTTTTTTATATTTTGGAATGCCATATATGATCCTGTTTGTTCGTAGTATTTTATATTGAAAATGCAATTTTATTCATTTTTTTTCCTTCCAAAAATTTGATATGATTCAGTATTTCATGCAATAAAATGTTTTGTAAACATAAAGTTAGAAGCTTTATAAAATTAAAAAAAAAAAATCCCAAGTATCTTTTTTAAACAATAAATTGAAAGTTGTATTAACAGTTTACCCAAAAATCTGGAATGGATAACTGCAAATCAAAGTGATTGTATAGTTTAAAAACATGCCAATAATGAGACTGTTATTTCATTTCCATAGAGATTTAAAAAGTTAATGAAATAAAAAAAAAGTATTATCTAGAGTTGTTTAATTATTAACTGCTTGAGAAGTTAATTCTGATTCTTCACTATTCATTTTATTTAAAATATATAGTAAGATTTTTTATTTTTTGAATGAATAAGAATGAGTGAGTACATGTAGAATATAAATGCATTCTCTCTTATTTTTTAAAATTTTATTTGAATTATAATCTTAATTTATATATGCATACTATACATATAAAAAACTATACTATATATTTGTTCAGGTATTGAAAAGGACTGAACACTTAAAATGTAGTTAACATATAACATGTATTGGTTGCAATCAAAGTTTATCAATAAAACATGATTTATTATCTATGATATATAATGTATAAGATAAGAATATTTAATAAAATATAGTAAATATTGCAGATCAACTGCAACTATTTCTCCAGTACTTTTCCTATTAGTTCAGGCAAACTAGTTTTAAAAGTAAGTTCAATATTTTCAATGGTCTTTTCATATTTTTCTCTTTTAACACAGTAGCAAATTCCTCCATACAATAGCGCCACCTATTGCAAGCCATAGTGTGCAATGGATGCTAGAAAGTTAGTGCATCAAAGGTCTTGATGCACTGACTTTCTAGCATCCATTGATTACTATGGCTTGCACTAGGTGGCTCTATTGTATTGAGAAAGTTGCTACTATGTTAACAGATTGTGTAAAGACAAGAAATAATGGTAGTCATATGATGTTATTATAGTCGTTTAATTATTCTCTCTTATATATACATTTTGTAATTAAGCTTATATTCTTTAATGCTTTACTTAAATGTATCAGTATTTTAAATATATCAAAGTATTTAACTTTGTCAGTTGAAATAGTTAATTATGCTTCTTTCCCCTCTTATAACAAAAAAAATTTTAAGTGCTTCTCCATTTTACTATATCTGCTTCATATTGGAACACTTTTTTTTCCTTAAAAAAAAAATAAATTTACAATGAAGCTAGAATTGAATGGAAAGTATCTCTCTCTTTATATTACTTTATTTCTTTTTTTTTTTTTGTCTGATTTTTTTTTTTTTTGTTTAGTGTGATTATGATTTAAAATATAGCTTTTACCTAGGATTTTAGTTTCATTAAAATAATTATAACTTAATGGACGACTAATATCTTAACAAAACAACATATTAATCTAACCTTAAAATCCCACAAAGTCAGCTGTTTTTTTTTTTTTTTTTTAAATCCAGCATTAACAACAAAAATTATAAATCGTAACGTATAAAGAAAACTTTTCTGCTAACACAGAGAATGGTGACCATGTGATGTTTAATGGTTTAAAACTTTTCTGCTTATATTTTTTATCATCTCTTGCTATTTGCAACTATAAAATTTGCCATTTGATATAACTATTCAATAGTATTTAATATAACCATTGCTTTTATAAAGTAAGTTGTTGGGTTTTTTTTTAAAAAAATACAATTATATTTTATATAGTTTAGAATACAGCGAATTTGAACATAGACTTTCAAGCTCCCTTATCTGATGAATTAATTATTGTTGGAAAGAAAGATTTAACAATGTAATAATTATATTTTCTAGTATATAATCATTTGTGATAAGTATTTATATATATTGTCATATGTTTTAAGTTTTTATTTCTGATGATTCATTAATTTTATTGTTCTGGTTTAAAGCTAATGTTTTGTGGATTTTTTTTTTTTTTTTAATAGTAATAAATACAAATATATTCTGACTAAGAAAATTTCTCCAACATTATTCTTATTACCATTTTTATAATTTTGGGCATTAATATAAGTGCTTTTGTCAAGCATTGGTGGTCGAGAGGTCAGCGACAGCTGCTTTATAAGCAGTTGTCCCGGGTTAGCGGGTTCTCTTCCCGGCTGATGCTATGACACATGAGAAAATATATATATATAAGTACTTTTTGCACTGGATGAAAAATTCAAAAATATTATTACTTAAATGTATTTTTGATTCAGAGCACTTCAGGAAATAACATAATGTAAATTTTAATTTATTTGTGAGATGCTCCAAACGATTATTTGAACAGTGTCCAGGGTTTTGTTTTATTTTATTGAAAGATTATGAGAATTTAAGAAAGTATAAGTTTTCCATCTGCTAAATTGAAATATGATTTTTAAAAATTACTTTCAAAATGGAAATTTTAATTTTTTTAATTTTAAGAATATTGATTCTACACAAGCCTCTCCTACCCCATTAAAAAGAAATTGGAGTGCTTATGCTCTAGCTATAAACAATGACACTTCCCCCTTCTGCCCTGGGAGTTGGGATACAAAGGATTATAAGAAAGTTTAAATTCTGGCATATGGAGTCCAAATACTTGGTCTTCATAATTAAATTAAATCTCATTGTGCTACCAACAAATCATTTTTTCGTCACGCGGAGAGGTTTTACCGCGGAGAGGTTTTACCAAAATAGATTTGACATGTCAACTTTGCAAATATGAAGAAGTGACCATTGAACATGTCCTTTATACATGTCATTATTTGGATCCTATTAGAAAATTTATCATAGATCGTACCAACGTTAATCCAAAGGAAATTTTTTCAATCAAAGCCACTATAATAAAAGGACACTTCCCATTAATCAGGATGGCAATTTTCCTCATTTTCACCATCTGCTTACTACAATGTCGATTGATCTTCAAAAATAATAACTGTGATTTAATCTCTACATTTTGTAAAATCATAGAAAAAATTAAGGTAAAAGACTGAATGGTAGCCCCTATGGGATTATTCAAAGAAACCGGGCAATTTGTCAATTGCCTGAAACCTAAATATTTCATCCCCCCAAAATCAAGAACTCTCAAAGTATGAACAATCCCTTGTAGCTTCAAGCTTAACCAGGTATTGCTGGAGTGTAGAGCACAAAATAAACCATGGATAGCAATGCTAAATGACCATAGAAATATATTGTATTCAACTTGTATTTCTACTTGACTAATACATTTTAATTTTTTTTAAAAAAATTTTGAATACAATTATAATTTATATACTTCGAACTTTAGATGTAACTATATAAGGGATTTGAACACAGACCTTCACCATCAGCTATCACCTCCCCTCTTTAAATATATACCAAGATAAAATATCCTTCAAAATAATTCACTATTGAATGAAGATTCTATCAGAAGCTCTCTTTTAAAAAACAGTGAAGCAAAGGATATTTCTGACATAGCAGTTTCCAAATTATGTGTATTTGGATGTGTTTTTTTCAGTCTTTGTTTTGCTCTCTAACCAATATTAGATACATATATAAACTTTCCCATCACTTTTATTGTTATTTATGTATATTATACGTTTTTTGTGAGTCTGCTTATAATCTCCTCCCCTATGTTTTTGTAATAGGTTATTTATACAAGCCCATTAATTATGTATTAAATAAACTATTTAAATTAGTTAAATATTAGATCCTCTTTTGATTTCTTAGTGCATTTACTATAGATTAATCTATTAATTTGGTCCTAAATTTTGGAAAATTTAAGGTTTATTTGCTTTAATGATATTTATTTAGCATTATATTTAATATTGTTTATTCTTTTTCCAATATTGCAGGCAATTAAATAAATGTTTACTTTCTTCATAGTATATATATAACAATTTTCTTCTATTATATAATTAGATTTTTTTAAATGCATTCTTCTAGTTGGTTAGTAATAGATTTCTAACTATAAGATCTTTCCATTGATTCATTGTAAATCGAAAGATTTCGCAAGTACTAATGAGTAATAGAAATTGTGGACTTAATCAGTGAAGTATTGAATAGCTTCACGCACTCAGTTCTAACCACTTCAGCTTCACCTATTTATATAGAAAGTAGGTTGAAGTAAAGAAGGTTCCCCTCTTTTCTTCCAAAGAGTAAGCTTGTGGTTAAGACCTGTAGAGGTCCCTACTTTTGTATTTTCAAGTGCACATGCTTAAAGGTTTAATGCCTTGGAAAGTTTAAATAAAGTTTTACTTTTTCTAAAGACATCTAACATTCAATATTAGATGATGAAAATCCAATATATAATCACTTCTTACTAGCATATTTTAATATCTTTGCTATAAAATAATGAAAAGATCTTAAATAATATTAATTGATGAGTATGATTAAAATTTATAATATTTTTAGGCCATTATTTTTGCCATTTATTTTAAATTTGCTTAATTGTAATTATATAATATATATAGAAAGATTTACTTTTGTAAAACATCCATATATGTATATATATATTTGAAGAGTGAGTCAACTCTCATTGTAGTGGATCCTTTCATAATGGTTTGAATATAATAAATGGGCATTGACTACATATAAATGGGCATTAATAGTTTTGGTAACTGTTTGTTGTTAAATAGGTCTTTTTAAATTTTAGTTATTAAAAAGTGGTAGCATTTCTATTTAAATTAATTTTTTATTTATTGTTAAATAATCAATTGGTTTCATTTCTCGGGAACTCATAAGAAGTTTGAATACTGGAGATGACACAACATGGATGTGATTCATGGACTTCAAGTACCACTTTGCCAAACTATACAGAGATTTTTTTGTTGTTGTTAATAGTTAATAATAAAATCATCTTGTAAAATATAATAATTTCTTATTTCATCTTTTCAAAAATTATTTTCTCTTGGGATTCAAACAAATGTATACTATAAAATTGCAGATAAAAATAGTTTGGAAATAGTTTTTGTTGTTTAGAAATGATGAAAAATAATTATTTAAAAAAATAATAAAGTAAAATTTGCATTAGAATATAGAGGATTCACAATGTCTGATTTGCTAATAATAAACAGTTTTTTCAGATGAGCTAAAACTTTTTTAAAAAGAATACTTGTTACAGTGATTTTTTTTTTTTACTACATTTATGCCACATAGTGTAAGTTTTAGTAATCAAGAGATGGCAGATTGTAATGCTTAATAAATCTCTATCCAATGTTGTTCTATCCAATTTCCCAGACTAGTTTTTTACTTTTTAGCTTTCATCAGTGAAGAGTTTTGGTTCTTGGAGCGATCTTTTGGATCTAATGCACTTTTCCTCTAGTTGCCATCTTTTACTTCTTTGTTTACTATCAAGCCCAAATTTAAAACACATCTTAATGTTTTCAGTATTAAAATATTATGATGTTCTTTACAGCCACCTTTATTCCCCAGCCAGGATTGATCATGTGATGTTTAATTGGAGAATAGTTTGATGAGTCTTTTAACAAATTAATTATGCAAACAAATGTGAGTTAATTAAAACTGTAAAAATCAGCAAAAAGATATTAAAAAACATCTTAGAGAGAGAAATTTCCATAGAACAACAGTATTTAATTATGATTTGGAGATGTGAGAAAGAAATTAATCAACAATCACTATAGTTTAATAATCATTAGCCGAAAGTTCATAGTGATGTCATTTATATATAGTTAACTGCTGAATTACTTTCATCATTTTGTTAAATGTTCTATAAAAATGTATTTAATATCAGTCAAAAGTTAGATTTTATAGTAGCCTAAATGTTATTATTAATGGTTGAATATATTTCTAAAAGGATAAGTCAACTTTTCTAAAAATATTTAACAATTCGACTATATGATGGAAATAGTTCAACATGTAAATACAAAGTACTATAAAAGATGAGAAATTATAGGAACATGGTGTTGTTGTTTTTTTAATATAGTACTAATTTATTAACTAACAGTGGAAATGGTGACAAATTAATTATTATAAGGATTGCAATAGCCTGAAACACTTTTAATAAGATTAAATATTATTTTGTGATCCGATGGTTTAAAAAAGATGTTTGCTAATGTATAATACATATCTTTAGACAAATAGAAAAATTTGAGTGAAAAATGTATGGCTTCTAAAAGTATGTGATAGATAACTTTAAAGAGTAAGAATGAAAAAAGTGCTAATTGGAAACACCAAGAGCACTGATTATGTAATGAGAATATGTAATAAGAAGATGTTGAAAGAGACAGTGGAGAATTAAAAGGAGATAGAAGAAAAAAGAAAATTTTAGATGATCTTAAGGGAGTAAATAAATATTAGAAGAGACAAGCAAGATATTTAAGATCTTTAAGAAAGTATTAATATGTTGATATCTAGGTGATTATTAATAGTTTTCGTTGTGGAATATTTAATTGGAAATTTAGAAGAAGCCTATTAAATGTTTATTATGCAAATTTTTACACTATTAAAGAGAAAGAAATTATTGAGAATATTGCAAATGGAATTTGGATAGATAAGTGTTAAAAAGAGTAAATAAAGAAAGAAACAGACAAAGAATATTTATTGAAAATATTTGAGCGAAGAACAAGAATTGAACTGTGAAAAGATAGAGTAATGTTGAAGTATATGTTAACAGATAATTACGAATAATAGAAATAGATGCAAGTGGAAAAAAATAAACAGAAATTGACAGCAGATTTTAAATAAGAAGATAATTATGGGAATTTAAAGATTAAGCTGCAAGAGAGACTAATATGTTGACAATCTAAGTCAGACATTGAAAAATGTTGATTGATTTTGATTGCATTTGAAACTTACTTGTTAGGATTTTTTTAAAAAAAAAGATATTTATAAGTGGGAAGTAATGGTGTCTACTACTTACTATTATGTGAGTGTTCGTAATCATGAAATCTGATTTCAAATTGATTATTCAACTTTTACGCAGACATTTATATATGTTACACGTATATCTATTTTTTTTATATGCTACCAGTGAGTATGCGAATTCAAAGAAAATTTTTTTTTTTCACATATGACTATTAACAATTTATTTATTTACTTCATATCATCTTCATTTTTAAAAAAGAAAAAAAAAATGCTTTTAAGTGCTGTTCTAATTATTCATTATAAATCGTTCCTTTTTTTCTTCTTTTTTTGTTAATCTTTGTGGGGAAATAAGCAGAGAAAATATTTAATGTAGCGCACGTGTTCATCAATAGTTTTTTAATGTTTTTTTTTTTTTTCCATAACATTTTTTTTTTTTAACTTTAAGGTATAATTCTAAATACTAAGATAGTTAGAATAAATTAAATTAGGAGGAGAGCAAAGCGATAGTAAACATTCATTGAAGATGATCACGTCATTTGGCTTGGTCATAGAATAACTTCTGCCAGATTACTCCATCTTCTTTTATGTGTTATCTGAAGGATTTCTGTTATTGGAAAGACAATTTTTGGGAAGAATACTATGGCCGAAAGAAACTACCACTTACATTTTTTTTTTTTTAGAAAACAATTTTATTTGGAAAGATTGGTGATGAGTGAAAAAAAAAGTTCAATGATGAATAACCATTGAAAAATAGAAAAAGCTAACAGATAATAAGTTACTCTGGAGAAATAGTATTCATATGATTACTAGGAGATGATATCAATAATACACATTAATAAGAATTTTTTTATTTAAAACAATATTTTTGACATTATGAAGTATAAACATCACATGATCACTATTTCTTATGCTTGCTTATAACTGTTATTAAAACAGGCAAAACTCACTATACGTATTGCCACACACAGTAAGCTAGAGTAAACAATGGATGCCAGAAGGCTTTAAAATCCCCATCTAGTGCCTTCTCATTCAATATCCCCAGACTAGTTTCTGGCTTGTTGCAGTGTCTCAGATCCAAGGCTCCTCACTGATGAAGGCCACAAGCCAGAAACTAGTCTGGGGATATTGGATGAGTAGGCACTAGATGGGGATTTTATGCACAAGCCTTCTGGCATTCATTGATTACTCTAGCTTGCTGTGTGTGGCAATAAGTATAGTGAGTTTTGCCTGTTTTAATATCATGAAGTATATAGGAAAGAGTTGCTCTGCATGGTTTAGCACAGTAGATAAAACATATAACTTGGGATCAGGAGATTCCAGGATCAATTCTGGTGTGAGAATAATATTTTGAAGATATGTAGATAAGAGTTTAATTCTAAATTTTGATTATTGTAAAAATTTCTGTAAGATTGTGAGAGTTGAAAAAAAAAAGTTATTTCATTTTTTTCAAAATTGCTAATTGAAAGCAATTGTGATTAGTTAGCTCAGTGGCAAAATAGCCTATTGGTGAGTAAAAAATGACATTTCATTTTTCTGGCATGTTTGAGATGGAATCTACATTATAATAACTGTTTCAATAATAGCCTTAAAAGCTGGACAGATATTAGATTAATAATAGCCATTGAAAAGAAGGAAAAGTTGTTATTATAGCTTTGGCTGTATTGAGGATCATTATTAGACAACAGAGATGTTGGCAAAACTTAATGCTAGTAAGAAAAATAAGAATATTATGAAAGAAATAAGGATCTCATTAGATTATATTCTAATAACATAATGAATTCTTATATCATCTGATAAAAAATCTAGTCAATCTGAACATGTAGTAGTTATTGAAATTTGCAAAGATATTTGGAATTTCATATTTTTTCTTTGATCTACAGATAATTTCTAGTGCTAATTGTTTCCGGAAAAGACAACAAGTAAAGTTCAAATTTCCATAGGAATAATATTATTTAATTGGGACTATAGGCAAATGTGATGAACCTGCTTTAAATATTAGGGGTTTTTTTTTTTTTGATGTTTTATATATGAAAAATTTATCTATTGAATATTGATAAGAGAAATGAATACTTAACTAATTTTGCTGTAGAATAAATTACTGATTAGATTTTTGACCATAAAAGAAAATATGGTTGTAATACAATACAGAGGTAGCATCTAATTACTGATGTTGAGCATATGGTTTAGCTCTTTCTTCTAAGGAAGAGTCAATAGGTTAAGTTATGTTAAGCTGTTAAATTATTACTAAGGATGGTAAAATGTATTGTTGGCTTTGTCACAATGCCTTGTTTCTTTGATTGTTAGAAATAGACTTTGAGCTCAAAATATAACAACATATTATTAGCATTATTAATAATAATTGAATGATTTATTGCTTACTAGATCATATGATGTTCAGGCATCAGAAGTGATAGATTTAGCCCCATTTCAAGAGCTTTTAACTCTCTATTTAATCACTTAACATTGCATTAAATTGCATAAGATAAGGTAAATGAATCACCTGCTGCTCAGATCATCTGACATTCTAACAACAGAAGTTACAGATTGAACTAAATGTTATAGGATAGTTATTATTTAAATTAATGATATTTTAAGATGCAGGGTTATTCATTTTGTTATTTTTAATTTTCTAATGTATTACTATTCCTTTTTTATTATTATCCTCTTTAGTAACAAAATTTGAACTGAATAGTCTATAAACTAAATTATTTATTAAAACTAGTCAAACAGTTATTCAAATTTACTGAGATATTTAATAGTTGAAGTCATAATCAAAACCAATGGAAAAATAATAATAATAATTAAGAATTCTTAAATATATTGTCAAATTAGGAATGGCATTTGCTTACAATTACCTTTTCAAATACTTGCTCGGTGTTGACATTTAAATGTCATTATGAAGGGGGGGGGGGATTTACATTAAAAACATTTCTAAACACTCTTTATTTTAATTTAAATTCTTTGCAGGTTTGGAAACATTAGATCAGTTTTCATTCAATATAATTTGTAGTTTTTTTTTTTTTAATATTTTGTTTTTCCAAATCTCCAAAATTTAAAATGGAACCAGACATTTTATGGTATTATTTGCTCAGATATTCCACATAACAGGTTTGATTATTACTTGCCAGATAAAACTACTAAAACCATACTGAAGATGTTTATCGATAAATTAAAAAAATCAAACAATTTTCCCCTGTTAAAATTTGTTTTCAAACAAACAATTTTCATATAAATTAAAATTGACAATTTCTATTTGAAACATATCATTTATACTATTGTTCAGATGAAAGAAAATGTAATTTCACTAATTTTCGTCTCTTCCGCAATACTAATTTGTTTTCCATAAATAAACAATTTTCACAGATGAATTGAAATTGTTAGTTTTTATTCAGAACAAACTATTATTACAAGTCTTATTTGGATGAAATATGGAGGTAGTTTTTTTTTTGCAAATTCCCCACCACCATAATGTGATCTGGGACTATATATATTTTTTTGTTTATAAAATTATACTGTTTGTTTTCATTGGTTTGTATTGTTTTTATATATAAAAAGAAAGCTTAAACTTTAAAGTTGCATTAATGTCAGTTTTGATTTCTTCTTTATACATAAAACTATGCATTCATGTTAAATTTACATTCCTGTTAGTTTGTGTAAAATTTTATCAGTATTTTCCTTTGCTTTGAAAATGTTAATTTTATTGATTAATATCTTCAGTACGATTTTGGTGGCGCTTCTCATATGTAATACTCAAATCTATTACGTAGTATATCTGTGCAAATAGTATCATATATTTTTTGTTTGTTAATAATAGAAACATCTTTTATTCAGCTTTGTTATATATATTACAGACATGATAATGTGCACATATTTCAATGGTCTTCAATGGTTATTGATATATAATTTTTTTTTCTTTCTTCGTCCTTAACAATGTATTTTAATAAGAAAGTGAAACTCATTTCTACTGTGTATAAAGATTATCAAACTTGTACAATAAAAGTAAGATTTATTTAACAAGGCAAAACTCTTCATACAGTAATGCCACCCTGTGCCAACCAGAGTAATCAATGGATGCCAGATGGCTTGTGCATAAAATCCCTATAGGTGCAGTGCTCTCAGATCCAAGGCTCCTCACTGACAAAGGCCACAAGCCAGAAACTAGTCTGGGAATATTGGATAAGTAGGTACTAGATAGGGATTTTATGCACAAGCCTTCTGTCATCCATTGATTACTCTGGTTGGCACAGGGTGGGACTAATGTATGGAGAGTTTTGCCTTGTTTAATAACAATTCTGTGCTAGTATAAGAGATGGTGATCATGTAAGATTTATTTACATCTTTTTACAGAAGGTTGACCAAAAATGTTTGCAATCCCTAGGTTGAACACACTGATATATCGGAATGTCCTAAATAATATTTAATAATTTATGATGCATTCTGAATACCATATCTGCAAAAATTTATGGTGCATCTTT
Source organism: Epiperipatus broadwayi (assembly GCA_028023455.1). Classification (NCBI taxonomy): domain Eukaryota; kingdom Metazoa; phylum Onychophora; class Udeonychophora; order Euonychophora; family Peripatidae; genus Epiperipatus; species Epiperipatus broadwayi. Next base: position 6,066,495 of record JAQFVV010000037.1, read on the forward strand.
AAATATGTTATGCTAGATTAAACTAACTAGTTGTTTAACTTGCTTTTGGGCAGAGACATTAATGATATTAATAATAATATATATAATGTCTGCTCTGTTTTTATTTTTAACTTAATCTTTTAAAATATTGAATTCAAACATTTTTTAAAAAAAAAAAATTCATCCAACACTGTAAATATTGTTGTTGTGAATTCATTATCTGAAATATGTCTAATGAAATAAAAGGAATTGCCCAATACAAAGTTCATATATTTAGAATTAGCTATTATTATTTTATAAAAAATTACATTTCTGATAGATATATTTGGGCTTAGCTTTGGAATGTAATCTTTGTTGTAGTTTTTTCCATTGTTCTTCGTCATATAATCTGGTTTTGTATTACTAGAAATTTATAAATACGTATTTTGTTGCTTTATTATCTGTGTTTTTTATTAAAGTTTTTTCCATTTTCTAAATACTTTACAAACTCTAAGCCATTCTTTTATGCCTGAATTTTCATTTCCTCTAATGTATTGCTAATATGTTTTACTTATATTGATGTTTTCTTTTTCTTAATAACTTTATTAAACATTAACTTCTTTTCCATACTTATATTAACCTGTATTACATTATAAAATATATTTATATTTCTTTATTTTTATTATCAATGAGCATTGCAACTTAACTGTAGTTAATATTGAAAGATTTATTTTCCAGCAGTCCATCAACCTTGCAACAAACCTCTAAACATCACATGATCACTATCTCATACTAGCACAATAATTGTTATAAACAATTCAAAATACAGCAAAACTCTCCATATAGTAGTGCCATCTTGTGCTAACAAGAGCAATCAATGGATGCCAGAAGGCTTGTGCATAAAATCCCTATCTAGTGCCTACTCATCCAATATCCCCAGACTAGTTTCTGGCTTGTGGCCTTCATCAGTGAGGAGCCTTGGATCTGAGAGCACTGCACTTAGATCTTAGGATCCATATGACTATATAAGCTATTGAGCTTGGATTGAAAATATTGATAGTGTTTTCAATTTCATTCTCATAGTTTTGTAGTTAAATAGAGTTAAAAGGTGGGTGCTGGAGGGTTGCATTAGATCCTAAGATCTAGGTGCAGTGCTCTCAGATCCAAGGCTCCTCACTGATGAAGGCCACAAGCCAGAAACTAGTCTGGGGATATTGGATGAGTAGGCACTAGATAGGGATTTTATGCACAAGCCTTCTGGCATCCATTGATTGCTCTTGTTAGCACAAGATGGCACTACTATATGGAGAGTTTTGCTGTATTTTGAATTGTTTGTAACAAACCTCCAATATCAAAATTTTAATCTTCTTGTTTTAATAGAATCTAAATTTTGCATTCAAATATAAACACAAGTTAAAAAAATAGTACATTTACTACTCTGATTTTGTCTTCATCTTTTATATAATCTTTCTCAAATCATTTATAGCTTTTTTACTGTAACCAATTATGATTTCAATCTCCTTAACATTATTTCCATTTTTTTTTTTTTTTTTGGGGGGGATATATTAAATTTTTTATTCTACCTCATATTCTTAAAGCACATGAATAAAGGTATTTAGAAAAGCTAAATGATCTCAAGGTGTATTTCATGTTGAACGATCATTCTAGATTACAATCACTTCAAAACTAGTTCAATCACATCTTACCTATCCAAGAAATTTACAGAAGTCATGAAGACGTCAAACTCCCTTAATTGACTTCTTTTGTATTTTTGAAGTTCATTTGTAGCTATAGAAAAATTAATTTCTATAAACTTGTATTATTTTCCATTTTATTATTAAGTTAGCGAGCTAATGTTGTTTTTAGTGATAATATAAAATGGACATTTTTTGATTTTATTGGAGTAGGGGAGAGATATTTCTGGATATGTCTCTAGGATTTGCTTGCTTATGATCATCTTAATTTATAATCTCTCTGTTTTTTGTTAAACATTATTCTTTGGTAACATTTTACTTTTCTATTTTGTGAAATGTCATTCTTCTCTATTCATTTTGGTAAACATCTCAATCCTGATTTATCTTAGCATTTATACTTATATAAGGCTAAAACCTTAGTACATGCGCCTTGAGTGCTTAATTTTAACAAGGTCTCTCTGGTTAAAATTAAGCACTCAAGGCGCATGCACCAAGGTTTTAGCCTTATATAAGTATTACGTGCTGACATCGCGCTTAATAAGAATTAATATTTACAACTTAGCACTTATAGTATTTCTTCATTTCATTCTATCATCTTTCCCAGAACCATTCCATAAGAAACTAATTAGAAATAATAATTGCTTCTTCCCATAATATTCAGTCTTTAAAAAATAATGATAATTATACTAATAATAATGATTAATGGGTGGGTGGTCTCACTACAGATAGATTAAAAGAAAATATTGTTTTGTTTTCCTAAACAGTTTGAAATGTCAAAAAGGAATGTCGGCAAAAGACAATACCAACTATTTAATAAATGTATTTTTTCTACCGTATAGATTGACTTTTTTTCCCGTTTTGTTTCTCCTCTTTCTTAATATAAACTTTATACTATAAAAGCTTTGGCTTTTTTTAAAATAAATTGCTTTTAATAATAATAAAATGTTTTCAAAATAAAATTAATAAACATCTTTTTTTTTGCCTTTTGTGTCGGCTGAATTTTTATTTCATAGCACTTAACCATTCTTTGAATAATAGGTTAGTCTTCTTACGATCTTGCTTTTAATATCAAAAAACAAAATTCAGTCTCTCCCTTCAACTCTGCACATCTTTATATTATGAATGAAACTGCAAACTTTGAATATTGTTGGCATCGCTAATAATAATAAAAGGATAAGTATGTCAGACTAGAAAAATATGTAATTTTTTGTTAGCTATTTTAAGATTTTTTAACTAGAGTGAAGTTTTCGCGAAAAAGGCATCTGACATTAAACTGTTAAAAAAGAAAGTAATTAGTCTTGATTATAAGTGATATTTTGAGAATATGATTTATAATAAATATCAGTTTTAGTTCCCTGAAAATATTTTTTTTTTTTAAAAAAAGTTAAATAGCAAGACTTACGTAACAAAAGATGTGTTTAATTGTGTCGACATTATAATTTCCTATCGATAAATGTCATAAGGTAATTGTCGACTAGTTAAAGCGACTAAAATAGATTTTTTTTTGTAATTATTTGATCGCGTTTACAGCATTTTTATTGGTTAGCATTTTGGTAATTAATAACTTGATTCATTAAATCTAATGAATTATGCAAATTGATAAGAATTCGCTTATAAAAAATCTTATCTAGTAAAATATTGATCGATCATATTTATAATAATATAACTAAATATTGTTAACATAACTTTTCTTCAGGTGCTTATTGAATTTGTTCTTTTAGCAGTAGAACAAACTAATTATGAAATCATAATTTATAACTAACTTAAAGCCCTCTGGTATTTTTCTATAATAGTTCACATTTGTGTGATGTTTTCTTATTTCTAATATAATTCAACTTTTTAGAATTGATACATATAATCTATTTCTTAGTAGTTCATAACACCCTAATATGATAGGTAGAGAATGATAAAGTTCTTTTGACTAACAATCTATAGTTCTCTTTATAGATATAAGAGGGTGCCAAAAATGTATAGACACTTTAGGAAGGAGGAAAATATTGTATTAAAATTGTAATATTCAGCATATACCAATAACAAAAGATGAATACAAGTTGTGCACATTGTTTGGCAGACTTCCATTGTGGATGTATAAACTATTCCAGCATCATTGCAAACAGGACTTGTTGGTGTGCAATGTCTTTTGGATCTACCATGTGCACATCACAAAAAATACCATGCATCTCAAACTAGTCACAAATGTCTATCACATATTTATGCTACATTGTCATTGAACTTCAACAATAGTCTCAAATTTTAAATACTACTTCACAATGATCTTGTGCTCCTCAAACAACAACCATGCTTCTGCCATTTTCTTTGACTATCCTGACTATTGCTTAATCACATTATCATTCATTTGATTAATGTCATCTTTTGAGGGAATACCTTATTACATATTGCTATCATAATTAATTTAACTTCAACTTCAAAAAGTAATCCACAGATAACATATTTTAAAATGTGAGAAGTACACCCTGGAATATATCCTCAGTGAATAATCTTGTAATATTAGAATCATTCTTTTACCTTTGATTATTTTTGATAATTTTTTTTCTTCTTAGACTTCCAATATGCTGTAATCATTAAAGATATTGGGTTCATCATCTGTTGATAAATGATACTTCCTCAAGACTGTATAAAATCATTATCATGTTATAATCTTGTTTTTCTTTTTAGGATTTCTTTTCTGAATAATCATAGATTTTTTGGGACCTGTACTCTCCAGCAAAGAATAATCATGCTACCATTAAAAATATAAACTAATCTTGTGGGTAAATGTTCAGGGAAGGGAATTTAAACACCAAACTAATAAGCTGAGCCTAACAAGTCCACTAAATTACCCAAACTGGGATCTTTTTTTTAAAAAAGTCATCTGCTGGGAATTGATCAAGAGCTTTAACTTTTGGATCTCCTTTCCTATTCTAAATATGTTGTGATCTGGCCAGAGTAATATTAGATCATTCACTAAATAGGATATAGAGTGGCTACTTCATAATCATTCTCAGAAAATTCTGAGCCACCTTATAAAACCTCCATCTGAATTTGAATTCAGCTCATGGATGTGACAGTCTAATGTTTAAACCATAGCACTTTAAGTTTTTCCACCAGTCCTTGTGATTCATTCACCGATGAGGCTTAGAACATTATTACTATCATTTTTTATATAATTAAAATTTTCTAAGATCCATTCCATTGGTAGACCCTACCCATAGGTATAGATGCAAACATAATTCTTATAATTATTACAGAGGAGTTAAATGATGTGCCTAGATAGGATTTTAAGAGAAATCAATTCAAGAATTTTTTCTTGACAAAGTGCTATTTTAACAACACTCTGCTTAAACGGAAATAAATACTTGGTCTTTTTTTTTTTTAGAATTATTATTAAATATATGATTATCATAAAAGATCTGCAAGATTTATCAGAAAAATAGTCAATTGTCAGATATAATCACAAAAATTGTACTCAAGAGAGGCAAAATTCTTAGATTTTAATGACTTGTGGCCTCCATTAAATATCAATATGAAAATTCATAACTGATCAATATGGTGGAAATAGTCATTAATCTGCATTCTCAGGTCAACCAAATTCTTTGGTAAGTTTAATTTAATCTAAAAAGTTGCTTATTTCACATCTGATGGTATCACTGTGAAAAAAAAAAGAAGTGATTTGTGGTTTCTATTTAGTATGAATCAATCACCAATTCGTACCTTTTGTAAATTCAGCTAAATCTTGGAGAAGGTAAAAGATATGTTTTAGAAGTATGAAAGTCTTGTTGATTCAATATATGGTTTTCTATTTCTCTAACCTGATCCTAAAATTGTTATTTTGGACACCTGATCACTGGCTAATAAACATGATTGTTTTTATAGACAAAAAATTATTATGGGTATTTTCAAAGCACTAAATGCCAGATTACTGAAATTAAGAATTGAAGATTTCTCAAGTAATCTCAGAAAACAATTTATATTATTTTGGAAGAATATTAACATATCTATTTTAGCAAAATAAATCTGATTTTTTTCCCAACAGATTTGGGATTTTTCTTTCAGATAGTTGGGCCATTGGCAATTTAGATAAATATCCAATGGATATTTAGCTATTTTTTGCTTTTAAAAAGACATTTCTCTAGAGTGACTGACTTATCATCTATTTATTCTTTTAAAAAATACACTATATGATTTAGAGCAGAGTGCACTTTTTTAGAGCTCAAGGTCCCTGGTTCACAACTCAATGATATGAGTTCTAGTGCTTAAACGTTACATGGATTTTTATATGAACATGTGAATAATAAATGCATAAAAGAATATAATTTATTTAATGTTTGTAAATGGGCTGAAGAAGAGAGAAATAATTTTATGTTATATATTAACTAAAATTTCATATTTTCTGGTTGATATTTTAAATCTTGTAGAATACCTTATATATATATACGTGAATGGACCGACTATTTATTATGTGTTATTAATAGTGTTCTTAAGATATAATGAGTAAATGATTAACACTTTTAAAATATTGGTTATAAGATGGAATGTAAGTGCTGGATCAACAAAACTACAGAGATCTTTTTAATTAACAAAACTTTATAATATTTATTTACAAAAAAAATAAAATATATTTAAACATAAAATAAATTCTTAATCAATTTAGAAAAGAAAAATTCCAAAAAAGAAAAATATTTACAAATGCCCATACATTACTTGGATATCTCTCTACAAGTACTTACAGTTTTTATGTCTATGATGAATATCTATCATTTCTTTACTTAAACAATTTAAAACTAATCACCCTTACTTCCCATGATAGATACCCATAATATAGACATCTGTATATCCAAGATAATTAAAAAAATTATTAATTAAAAGTGAGATTATTTACATTCAAACCAGCACTTACATTCCATCTTATAACCAATATTTTGCACATGCACACATTCACATTATTGTTTGATAATCATGTGAGAACATATTAAGTAAAGGTTATTTCTTTCTAATAGATAGGATGTATTATTTTAGTTGTTGATTAACAGTTTGCATAGATACATACTTGCTAAGAGAGTCGAATGCGAATTCTTCCTGAGTTCGAATATCTGAGGCAACGGTTTTGGAAAAGAGTGGTGAGATGTGAGATGAACTGATTTGAATTACATATAGATTTGATGGATAATGCTTAAGCTAGTATATTAAAGATACATGTAATCATGAGTCAGGTGTTTCATTGTGTTATCTCTAGAATCCTACATGAAGACCGTAGGTCCGACAGTAGTAAGATGCGAGTTTGCTCTCTTCTATATACATGGATGGACTGGACTGTTGCATTTGGCACTATCAACTTTAGGATAAGAAAGATAGGTGTACTAGCACTTATAGATTTGATGTAAGTTAATTATACGTTGTGGTAGAAAGCTGATTGATGAAGTTGATCTGTGTGTTTGAATGTATTTGGCGGAACGCACATCTGGGTATATGCGACCATACCGTTACAATATATTTAAATAGAAATACCTTTTTTAAATATTTATTTTAAATTTCAAGATTGAAGTCATTCATTCACAGATTATTATTTTTATTGTATAATAGAACTATAATAGTACTTTTTGATTAAATAGAAATGTTATTGTTCATTTACATATGTAATGAACCAGAATACTACTTAATTTTTTTCTTATTCAGTTCAAACTTGGAGGTTTTTTTTTAAGAGTCCAAATTTTTGTTCCATAATCAACTAACTGCACTCTTAGCAAAGCATTAAATAAGTATTTTTCTTAAATCCAAATTCAGTGACTCAGAAAATTAATCCTATTTTTTTATTACAAACTTATACATCATATGACCAGTGACACATTACCTGATTCCAGCTTACACATTGTTATTCACTAGCAATGTGTAAGAGTAGAGAGAATAAGAGTTTGCTATAAACTTGTCTAGTCACTTTGATTTTTATTCTTTCTTTCATTTAGTAATCTAGTTTCCTTTAAAATATTAAAATGTATTCAACTCTTTTATATATCTAATATTTCTTTTCTTTTTTTCTATTCTTATAATGTTTATTTCATTCACATTACCATTGGTTTATGTTACCCAGCATGCTGTGAGTTAATGCACTGGCAAATTGGTCGATTCTAGAGCTCAAGGTTAATGGATCATGATTCATTCTATCACTTTCAGTTCTTGTACTTGTTATGAACTTCTTAGTAAAATGACTATTTATTTTTATTTATATTACCCAGCCTTCCCTTTTCTTCATTTAGTTTGTTATCTCCCCAAATTAATAAATAAAAATAAATGACCAAGAAACTTCTGATGAATTATATAATACTTTCTAAGTTTGTTGGCTTATCATTGCATTCTGTGTTAAATGAAATGTGGCATGTTGGTATGTGAAGGAGAAATGGGTTTATTGCCAATTCTTTTCTTCTTTGCTATTATGTTATGTTTAATGACTTGTGAATTACTATTATTTAAAATGTTCTAAATGGGTTAGCTGATTTAAATTAATGGTTACTAATATATATTTAAAAATTGACATTCACTATAATATATAATGTATATTATTAAATACTTCAGATTACATATATATTATATAGATACTCTTAATCATTAATAAAAGTATAGACAGAAATTGTAACTCGGTGATGGATTTTCTCATGTGATTGCACTAAGACTTACTCTTTCATGTGCAAGAACTGTAATATCATTAACTATGTGATGTGTTGTTTGTATTAAACCATGGCTACAGTTTGGGTGTAGATTGTAGAACTATTGATCATATTTCAATAATAGTTTGGAAAAATAAATTTTCTGGTGATTTTATTGTGTGTTGGGATCAAAATTGAAAAAGGCTTTGCTTAGATCCCAAACTAAAGCCCAGTTTTTCACTATAAATATTTATATTTGAAAGCTTTTCTGGTAGAACCTTTAAAAAGGAGATCTTGACTAATAAAATTATATTTTAGGTTAGTGTTATGTCTGTCGATGGATTATGAATACTCCAATAATCGTAGTTTGAGATCAAATCCACATGGTTTTATTTATAAAATTAAGAAACTTTTCTTAGATAACTGTAAGTTATAACTATATGTGCTGATCTGCTCTTATAAGAAAAGCTATACTTGCATGAAAATTATTATTGAAGCTAAGTGCTTTCAAGGGTGTTGGAACACACTTTTACTGTTTTTATTTGAAAGTTTATTGGCAGAACCTCCAAAAAGATATCTTGACTTACTGTTATGTATTAATACTTAATAACATTTATACATTTTCATGTATGAGTGGTCATTTCATAGAAATAGATTTGAACATCCCAGTAATATTTGTGATTAAATTATTTATTTAGATGTTTGCTGGAATTTCTTTTTCTCCAAGAAGAGGCACAGTATTCAGAAATAGAATATTTAGATGTAACAGAAGCTGTTTTTAAAGTATTTATTTGCGTACCATTTTTAGTAATTGCAGTGAGTTTATCAAAGACATTACTTTTAGAAATAATTTTAGATTTAACTTTTGAGAAAAGTAATATATTCCTAAATAGCATGGTGTAAGATCATGTTTGAAAAAATTATCTTTAAATAATTCATATAATGCATAAATGTTGATTTGATGAAAAGTTTATCCTTAATAACATAATTTTTATTTTTTAGCAATGTTTTTTTATTCTTCTTAGTTTTTTTATTGAGGCTAAAACTATGCCATTATCATCGATGGATAACCTAATTTCTGTTTCTGGATATTTAATTGTGAATATATTAAATAAAATAAATGAGAGATCCCATGAAAGGCTATTTTATAAAAAATCACCTAAAACGTATACAATCACACATGAAATTTGATATTAGCATTTCCATTAAAAATTCTCCAGGGGATTAAACATTAGATCCATCACATATTCTCAATCAGGATGTTAAGCTCATTTTTCTATCTCCTAGAACTTTTTGCCAAGAAAGACAATGTATTCCCGTATTCTTAAATATCAATTGTTTTACACTAATAAAGTTATTTTGAAATTATTATTTGAAATCATTTGAATTTCTTTTTGGAAAGTTTTTGCCAACTTTAAATTATTAATAGATGTTGGGTTTTTTTTTGGGGGGGGGGTGGGGGGGATATAATCTGGTTTTAATGAAATGTGCTAAGATCTTATATAGCTAAGGATAGCACCTTTTTGATTTTATATTGACAGCTTTTTCTGATGTTAACATTCAAAAATAGAACTTATTCATAGCAGCTGTTGGGTATGAAATTATTTTTAACACATAAAAATAAATTCTGTAATATACCACAAAACATGTTCACACAATGTGAGATAAACAAGACTGAAGTATGCTAATTTACATTTTTTTTTTTTTTACTCTTTATATATATATCAGGAATTGTTTATATACATTGGGTTTGTGTTACTAGAGTACTCCTTATACTTGCTTAGATCTTAACATTTCACTTAGCTTATATCACATGAACTTTTTATCTTATCGACTTGTTTCATATTGGAGATTTATTGCATGTATATATTAGCTATTTATTAATAAAAGTAATACTAGAGGATAATACAATGGAGAAAATTGTATTATTCACTGTTAGCATGGGTTCAAAATTTTAAGAATAATATGAATAGTGCTAAAGTCATATAATCATAGCCTTATTTCTGCGTGTTTGTATTAATTTTTATCAAATATCTTTTACAATAATTTTAATATCATATTTTTCTTGTTTCTGAAAAAAAAAAATCCAAATAATAATTTTTTTAAGGATTGTATGGTGTGTCGGCGTCGGCCGGGCTGCGCCTCGAAAGGTTTTCGGCCCTCGTCTAAGTGCTTGTAATAAAATGAAAACAGACTTGTTGCAAACAATAATTTTTTTAAAAGCCTTATATTTAATTACATGAACTAAAATATATACAGTATTGTTGTCTACATACATAGCTAATTTATAATTTCGGTTACCCATAGCTTATGCCTATGATGTGAAGCTTTGAGATATGTGAATCCAAAGCGGCAAGGTTAATAGTGCGCGTGCTTCCGAGAACATAAATACATTAGTCGCTTCCGCCACCAACGAGCAATCCTATCTGCAGTTTGTTTTTTTCTTTGAATTGTAACAAAAGGCGTTGCGCTAGTTTCTTTATCCGGTTGGGTGTTAAAATTTGGGTTGTTTCCTTTTATAACTCATTCAAAAATATAAGTAAACTGCTATATCCAAGGTTTATTCTTTCTGAAACTAGTCAGACAGCATAAGAAATAACAAGCGCTTTGTTTATAATATTTTAATTATAATCAAACATGAGAAACAATAATATTTTACTATAGTTAGTCGTTACTTTCAGTTTGGAAAACACTAAAGTTCTCAATTTTACCAGTGTATGTTCGGTCTTGGGAAACTTTGTGGCTTCACCTTCTACCTACGGCCTTATGCACGCTTCTTCTTTGTCCTCTCTATCTTAATTGCTCCGTGCGGGAAGTCAGGACTGAGAGAGAGAGAAAACGTTCGTCCTTTTATAGCTACCTCCATTTATCGAGCTAATTCCAGGAGCGGAATCGATGCGCGCCCTTTACATTTAAATACTAGAGTAGCTAAATTTTTCGGCGTTTTTGCTAAACGTAGTTGCATTTTTTAAATTTTAAAAATTTAAATCTAAAGCTCTATTTTTATTACGAGCCCCAACCAAATAAAAAACGAAAGTTGTGGCGAGGGAAGAAAATTTCAAGAAAGGTGGGAACTAATTATTTTTGTGTGGAAGTGAACAATAGTTCGTGCTTAATTTGCAAAGAAACTATTAGTGTTGCTAAAGAATACAATATTAAGCGACATTATAGCACTAATCACAAAAACAATTTTCGTGTTTTGAAGCTAAAATAAGAGAAGAAAATTAAAAACAATGAAGAATTCATTAAGTAGCCAGCAAGGAGTGCTTACAAAATTTATAAAAAGTAATGAATCAGTAACAAGAGCTAGTTATGAAATAAGCTATTTATTAGCAAAACATTCAAAAGCATTCACCGATGGTTCTTTAATCAAGGAATGTATAATAAAAGCTGCCGAATTTGTCTGTCCAGAAAAAGTCAGCGTTTCGAGACATCTCATTATCAAGAAATACGGTGGCAGATAGAATTACTGAAAGGCAGATGACATCCTTCGCAATTACAGAAAATATCTACCAAAATCCAGTTCTTTTCAATGCTATTGATGAAAGTACGGATATAAGAGTGTTGCACAAGTTGCTGTTTTTCGTGGTTGCGATAATAACATGAGGATCACCGAAGAATTGTTGGAATTCATCCTCTTCACGGAACAACAACTGGTGAAGATATTTTTGATGCCGTATGGAGCATTTTAGAAAAACTTAACTTGCCTGTTGACAAGCTTGTTTCTGTTACAACTGATGGTGCTAAATCGATGACAGGTGAAACTAAAGGTTTTGCGTCACGACTAGCAAGGAAATTACAAGACGAATATCCAGATAAACCGAAAATCAAAGCTTTTCATTGCCTCATTCACCAACAAGTTCTCTGTTTAAAATTATTAAAAATGGATCAAGTACTTAAAACAGTTACAAAGATAGTCAACTTTATTCGATCAAGAGCACTTAACCATCGCCAATTTACTTCGTTCCTTAAAGATTTAGAATCCGACGTGTGCTCTTCCTTATTACACAGAAGTTCGTTGGTTGTCCTGCCACAATGTCTTAAAGAGCTTCTATCTGATTTTGGAGGAAATAATATTATTTTTTGAAATGAAAGATGAAAACAACGAAAATATATCAATTATAAAAGATCCATTGTGGGTACAAGACCTAGCATTTTTAATAGATATTACAGGCCATCTGAATAATCTTAATATTACATTGCAAGGCAAAGATCAATTGATAACGAATATGTATGATGCAGTTGCAAGCTTTGTACAAAAACTGAATTTGTTTAAAAATCATTTGCAAAAGAACGTTTTGACGTATTTTCCTACATGTGAGCAGTTAAAAGCACAAAATCAAAGTTGCTCGTTTTCAGATCGGAAGAGCTGCAAAAATTGAAAAAATAAAAGACGAATTCGATAAACGTTTTGATGATTTCAAGGAGTTCGAAGAAATTTTTTCTCTTTTCACGGGACCATTTGCCTTTGAAGTCGAAAAAGCTCCGACTCGATACAACTGGAATTAATTGATTTCCAGAATGATTCGATTTAAAAACCAAATATCGAGAAGTAGGAACTCCAAAATTTATTCCTATTTAGGTGAAAGATACCGAAATTAAAAAATTTGCTGCACAAATTTTAAGCTTTTTTGGAAGTACATACTTATGTGAGAAATTATTTTCATGCATGAAATTAAATAAAACAGCTTACAGATCAAGATTAACTGATAAACATCTATCTGCCATAATGAAAATTGCTTGTTCTCAGTCTTTGAATCCAGATATTGAAAAACTAGTAAGAGGAAAACGCTGGCAAGTTTCCAGTAAAAACAATAAATTGTAGTTTTATAAATATGTAATCAGATAAAATAAATGTTTAAATAAAAGCAATACTATATCAATTGTATATTATTGAAGTGAATTCACTAAACTACATAATATGCTTTAATTACCCTATCTATATTCCGGCATTTTCACTTTCAAAATACAATTTTAAGAAAATTTGTGTGATGTGGCCCGCGAGAATCTTACCAGTAGCATAAAGTGGCCCATTGTTTGAATGAGTTTGACATGCCTGGTGTAGATTATTAATGGTATATATCTGGTGAAAAAACCATGGAATTTTGACTGATTCAAAATACAAAATATCCCTATCATTTAAATTGTAATTTTAGTTTTAAACATTTAGAATAATTTGAAACTACCACCCCCTCCCATTCTCCTCTCCTCAAAGTATTTTTCACACTACCAAAATATATATATTTTTTGTTCACATTGTAATGTAAAAAAATTGCACAAAACGTTTTTGATTTTTCTAAGATTGATTTGATACATATAACTTTGGTGTTTAAATAGCCCTGCCACTTTGATCAGATTAATTTTATTTACTTGAAGTATATCAAAATTGGTTTGGTTATCTAATCAAAGTAACTGATTTTGATTTGGTTAGTCCTTTTTTTTTTTTTTGTTAACTTCATAGTTTTTTTTTTTTATTATATTGGTTTCAGAAATTGAGTGAAACTAAAAATATTGTTTGATAATACACAAAATGTTAATATGAAAATAGAATTTAAAAAATGGAAAAGAACTTTAAGAAAAAAATTATAATATTTTATTCATGTTGGCGGCATGCAATCATATCTTGGTCATTAATGCATACTTTCTGGGAGGGCAGGCTTCTGTACATTTGGAAATAGTTCATTGCATCACGTTCTGTATCAGAACGGCCTCAAATTTTCATCATTATGACAATTTACAAAAAAAAACATGCTGAATTGAACCCGAGTATGAAATCAAATAGGGCATCTTGTCACTTACAACATTATACGTAAAAAAAAATTGAAATAAAGCTTCTTAATGAAATTTATTAATTTATTAATTTTGTTTTAATTTAACAACTAACTAACACATCTTCGGTAGATTATAGGCCATTGAAGATGTACATTTATCAAAAATATGGGCTGCAATCTTGGTTTATTTGAAAATTCACAAGTACAAAAAAAAAAAATATTTTCAAGCTTTGACTAAAAAAAAAAGATTTAAAATATTTACAACAAACTATATAAACAAGCTCGCAGCAGTATAATTATCTCTTTTAATCCACAGTGCCTCTAGGAGTCCTTGTTCAGAAGTTTAGAGTTTCCACTGAATTTGTCCAGAATCAGTAAATCATATACATACAGATCTTAGACCATTCATTTCGCCATTTTGTTACGATTAAAAAGATGTATGTATTCTTTTTCTACGACGAAATTTGAATTTTTTACAATTTTTTTTCTAAAATTCAATTAAAAATTTTTTTTCTTCTCGTATACTAACCGTAAAGCTTTTTTACGTCTGAATTGTATTCTCTTACTGCTTGATATGGATATGAAATTGGCAATGCATGTGTTTGTAAGCCTTCTTTTTCTAGAAGCTATTTTCGTGACAGTTCAGATTTGGAAACTGCAATGTCAAAAAAAAAAAAAAAAGGATTGGAATCATTTTTTATCTGCAAGGACAATCGGGGTAGCCATATCTAATACCTTCACGACTGGATTCAAATTTGAAATGGACGATAACGTTTAGCCAGGAATCAGTGAATATTCAATTAGTTTTATTGTTTATTTTTTATATAATTAAATATGTGTAGAAAACAATAAATATGCTATAGAATTTTAAGCAATTTACATTGCAATGATATAAAAACATACACATCCAGACTTAATCATATACCTATATTTAGTGCAATAGACAAGTTATAGCATGATTTTTTTATATGCTCATTCGATTATTGTATGATTTTGTAATAATCTCTTGAACAGACTTTCAAGCACCCTCAGTCATTCATTCTCATACATCATAATCAGTGCTCATAATACAAAAAAAATATTTTGTTTATTATATTTTTTTATAAATTACAATTTACAAATTACAAGTTCTCTTTGCATAATATTTCATGCACTGTTCTTACTGTTATTTTTTTTTTGCCCTCACTAAAACCAAACATTTCTAACAGATTGCATGGAAGGACTAACAAATACCCTGCATGGAAGGACAAGATCTGAGTCTGCTAGAAAAAATGAAAGTCATCAATTGCACAGTTTTTATAGTTTTTACTATAAAAAATTACCCCAAGTAAGACAAGTTATATATCAATTTCTTCAGCATTTTATGACATTTGATAAATATATCTATGAAATTGTCGTTTTAACATTTAACTTCCAAAATATAGAATTTGTGAACCAATGTAAAAATAAACATGTTTAAAAGTATTAAAAATTTCTTTTTTCTTCTTTTTTTTTTTTTTTTTTTTTAGATAATGACTATTTTATCAGCCTTATTACAATCTTTCATATTTGCTGGTTCTAACAATGTATATACTTTTAAATTTTCTGTATTCAAACAGAAGATATGTTATAAATTGTTTGTTGTAATTTTTTTAAAATTAAAGATGGCGGCTTAGGAGATTAAAAAATTTAAGGGTAAGAGGGATGTTTTTTATTTTATTTTATAAAGTGACTATAGAAAATAAAGGGCTTCTAATATTTTTTAAATGCTAACACATTAAAACTTATAATCGCAATATCAAAACAGATCATAATAGTATACTGCGATATATACAATAATTGCATTGATAATTAAAGAATATGCAGATTGGAGGCAAAAAACAATCAATGTGAATAAGTATGCTTATGTTTATATAAATTTTGAATATGTGTGTATGTTAATATAAATACAAACTTATTTGTATATATAAATATAGCAAAAGAAGAAAATTAATTCGAGTATTCATCACAAATGAGAAAAACAACATATACAGATGAAAATTGTTGAATTTAAGGAATTTTCTTTTTTTTTAAAAAAAAAAAATTCTTTGATCTCAAGTTAAAGAAGTTTTGGGATAATTCTTTACTGCTTAAGCAATTTTTTTTTCCATGTTTCCTTTGACTTTGAATTAAACAAGTTTTACTGTAATTCTATTTATTTATTTTTTTTATTAGAGCAAACATCATTACTATTTAATTGTGTAACAAAGTAAAAAGAGGTTACAATAAAACTTAAATTGCTGACAATTTTGTCCAAGTTATTTGTTCATTATTACAAGTTGATTATAGTTACACTTAATTACATGTTCAGTAGCAATTAGGAAGTAAAGTTCAAATCCATAAAAAAAAAGAAATGCTTCTGGTGTTGCTTCTGGCTTTGATTTTAATGAATAATCATTGAAGCTATATCTTATATAACTTTGAATATATATAAAGTTCTGGTTTTAAAATTACTTGTCTATGTATATAACACAAAGGCCTTATGATCAATGGGGGGGGGGGATCTATCTGTCATGTCAACCATTGGATTCAAATTCAGGTTAGATAAAACTTTGTTCGTTCCCAATCATACTCAAAATTTTTAGATCAGGATATTTGATCATTGAGTAATCTATCTAACCAAATAGTTTTTTTTTTAGCTATTCTTAGCTAGAAAATAAAAAGAAGAATGGAATTTAAACACTCAAGTTTTACCAGTTAGTTTGGTGATTAGCAATGCTGTTGGGTATTTATTATTTTTGATGGAGATAGCAGATGGAAAGGTCATTGCAGTGGCTGTTATTTCATATAGAAAGTAAATTTATCTTATTAATCAGTTCCTACAAAGTGACTGTTCTTACTGAAAGAGATTAGTATTACGCCACACTGACTATATACTGATCGATAGGTAGATTTTAATTTTTAAAATATTAATATTATTTGTTGTGTTTACAAAGAGTGATCATAATATATCATTCACTAAATGAGTAAAGTTTAACTATATATTGGAAAATGTAAAAAAAAAAAAAAGTGACAGTCACAGACCCTCACAGAAGAACAATTAAGAAGGTGATATTCACCAAGCTTGCCAGGTAGTAAAGTTTGAGTAGTTTTCTATTCTTGTTCTATTCTGTGGATAAGAATAGCTAGATACCAACTTACAGTCTAATGTTGGATGGATGATTATCTGGATTGCTATGAGCCAACAATCTGATAAAAAAAAATTCTAAGCCCCTTGAAAAAAATTCACTCAACCCAGATGTAAAGACATATATTTATGGACAAATCAATTATTCAAACATTGTTTTACAACTTAGCCAGTCAAATCACATATATATTCCTATCCAATTTTGACATCATCCTTTAATAACTAGCTTGATATCAAAGATGGTAAATATATATTACAAACGATTTAATTGTCCAAATTGATAAATGTTGTTTAAGCAATTGGATTTATATATCATTTCTAATGTAGTTGTATAGATGTTTAATTATATGTTTATATATGTTTGTGTTTGTATCTAAGCATATGCTTTTGTGTATATACTTTGAAAAACAATATATAAACTTTGAAAGAAAAAAAAATTGCTGTATTCTAAGTATTATGTTGATCCTCCTCCCATCCCATAAATAAACTATATGTTTAATAGATATATGCTATTAAAACTTATTTTGCATATAAATATTTTTAGAAACTTTTGTTGTAATATCTGATAATACAGAAGGGTAAGATCTGGTTTAATGTTAAATTACTCGCTACTAAAGAAAATTAAAAAAATAAATTCTCATCAAAAAATTCAGGAACTTAGGATAATGAAGTAACGTGCAAAATATAAATGCCTATCATATTTTTTGCATACATTGACAAAATAGAAATTGCTAAAGTTATTATGAAACTATCTTCTGATTAGAATCTTTGCAGTTTCTATTATAATGTTTGTGAAAAGTTAACTATTTTTCTAAAAAAAAACAATCTAAATGAATAACTTGTTGTTAGGTCAGTAAATCTCTTATCATATTAAAAATTGATCCAATTACACCTGAAATGTATTGTTTTTTTAATAACCAGTCCTTAAACTTCTATTAAATTACAATAATTTGTAGTAATTTTACAAATATTTTACTTTTACTTTTTCCTTCTCATTACATTAGAATTTGCAAATGCCTTCATTTTCAACTTGTTATTTGGAAAGAAATATATTACATCAGAATATATTCCACACAGAGACACTGAAAAGTTAATTTTTTTAGTGCTTAGGATGAAAGATTTATAGAGCTGATGTAAAAATGAGATCATTAAAATATATAATTATTGATTATTAATGTCAGATCTGTATAAACAAGAAAGTTGGATTTCATTTCAATATCGTGGAGTGTTGTTGACTTCTCAGGCTATTTGTTTGATTGTATGAAAAGTTAATGGTAATTGCTGAAGAAAGTCATAAGTCAGAAATGAGTCTGAGATATTGGTATAATTTAGTATAACCATTTAATATCTATTGATTATTCAAACTTATAATAGATGGCTCTGACCTTTTCTTTCAATTTTTCTAATTTAATGTCTATTATATCTATGGTAAAACTGGACTGTAAAAAGTATTTTTAATCGAATAGCTTTATTATTCAAGAAGTTAGATTACTGAAAGTGCCAACACTGGAATTGATCTGAAAACCTTAATTTGAAAATCGGACACTCTACCACTGCATTAAACTTATGCAGAATCAAAAATATTGACATATATCAGGAATTTGATGAAATAAAGACATTTTGATTGACTTTTTTGAATTTTAATTTAATAAATGAATGAGTTATAGGGTTTGTATATTTTTAAGATTGTATTGACCAAAAAGCTTTTTTTAATTATGATTATGTAATAAGCAAAGATGGTATTAAACTGAAAAATTATGCCAGCTTGAAATTGAAAAAGGTCTAAGGTAGTATGGGATCACATGATCTAGATAGAAATATGAGTAGCAGAATTGAAATGAATTAATGAGAGTATGGAAGATATCTGTACTGTAGTCATTATTCATATCAGAGTTTAAGTAGTACTCTGGAAGACTAATTTTAGAATACTATATCTAGATATTTATGATGTCAGAATAAACTGAGACGTGAAAATTGTGAATTTGTGAAAATATGATATATGGCTGCTGTTTTTTGCTTCAGAAGAACCTCTAGGATATTTTAAAAAATAATTGAATAATTAGATGCACAGGAGATCATGTGACATTCAAGAAGCAGACATGACTGGTTGAGCCTTTATTTTGGAACCCTCAGCTTTTGAGCATGTCACTTTTGCTATTGGACCAAACCTTGCAAGGTACTTGTAATTTGCAATTACAATTTCCCGTTTAAAATTCTGTATTTTTAAAATCTAAATATATACAAGTATGCATATTCAAAAAATATAAATCATCATTTTTAAAATTTGATTTCATTTTCTTTATGCAAGAATTTGAATTATTTTACAGAAAAAATTTTATATTCTTTTTTAACAGTTTGAGGTTTTAAAGAAGGAAGGAAGCGTAATCGGAAGGATTTATGCACATATACCTCACATATATATGTAAATGTGTTGTCTTTTAATTTGGAGTTATTTTAACTGTTTTGATTTTACTATATTGTTGATATGAATATCAAATACTCGTAGCTTACTGTATATAAAATTCAACTAGAAGTAAATCAATTTTTCCATATGGATAAATAGCATTCATATATTAACTAACGATAAAGAATAGAGTGAATCCATCTATTCTTTAAGAGTTTATTCTGTATAAGCTTTTATTTGCTGATATTACTGGAAATGAAGAATGGAATAATTATTATACATTAGTCCAATTTTAAATAAAGTAAGTAAAAATAGAATTTAAATTATCATAAAGCAATTTATCTAAATTTATTTTTGATTCGCTTTATATAGTATCCAAACAATGCATTCCGAAATTATGTAATTTTTTAATTGCTATAAAATAATATTTCTTTGCTTAAAAAAAAAAAACAACGTTGGCATCACATCGTTATTTAAAAAAAAAAAAAAACATTAAGTAAAAATAGAGATTTTTTTTTTTTAAATCATGTTATGAAAAATTTATTATTATTTATTTTGGTAAGTATATTCATATATATGGCACTTTGTTTTAAATGATTTTAGAATTCTATTATTATAAAAATATTAAAAATTAGATAGCCATATTTTTCAATTTATTTTAGAAGTAGCTTAATACTGTATGTTATTAAAGTTTTTTTTTATTATTATTATTGCGTAATGACTATAACTTCAATTTTTTTCTTGGCATGAATCTTAACAAGTTATCATAAGAGGAAGACATATTTATTTTAATGATACTGATATTTTGAAACAGCAGTCAACAAAAAAAATATGACACCGTGAATAGTTGTTTGTTTTTGAAAAAGTGGGTTCAAGTTAATGATAATTGCTGTGGCAAATCATCATAGAGTTCTTATGTAAGTTTACTAATGTAAAATTTAGCAATTAATTTTTTTTTAAAAAAAAAAAGGTTGTTCCTAAGTTATTCTTTTGATATTTTCTTAAAAAAAAATTTGATGCATACAGCAATTAGGCTAATCAATTTACATATATTCAGTAAACTGTAGCATTTCTTTTAACTTTATTTTCATGTATGTGTATGTATATTATTATTATTCTATGTAATATGTTTATTATTTTTTAATATATATATATTCAAAATGAAACAATAAATATTACTAAGTCAATTGTAACTTATGCTAAAATATAAAGTCTAGGAATCTTATGCTACCTATATACATAATTTCGTTATATAATTAGAAAGTTAAACAGAATACCACATCATAGTTTATTTTCAAAAACTATTATACTCATATCTTTGAAAAATTCAAATCAAATTTTTTAGGTAAATTTTGTCTCTGCTAAACATATTAATATATATAGGCGAAAAAATAAAAAAAATAAAATAAATTCATTTTTTATAATATTAATCATGTAGAATTCAGTTAATAATAAAACATCAAAAATAAAACAACCCCACCCCCCAGCTAAAGATAAATAACGTTCATATGTCAACAAATGATAAAAAAAAAAAAATAGAATGAATCCATCGCTTTCATTGCTGACATTGCTCAAAATAAAAAACGGAAATTATATATTAGCCTGATTTAGTGGAAATTATATATTATCCCAAGTTAAATATGGTCTAAATCAGGCCCATTTACAATTTCCATTTTTTATTTCCAGGATATAAGCAAATGAAAGCTTATAAGGATAAAAAAACTTAAAAGACAGGTGGATTCACACTGTTTTTTATCATTATTAATATATCAAAGAAAATAATGGATGTAAGCATGAACAGTATAATATCTTCACGCTCAAACCAAGACACTTCAGATTGGCCTATATAATTAGGTTAAAGTAAGATGGCTGCTTTTATCTTTATAAAGTGTGCATATTGTGTTTGGGTTTGAGAGTTTCCTTTGTACTCAGTGTGACATCATTGAACTGTTATTTAAATTATTAAGGTGCATATGTGAAAAAGTGAAATCCTTTTTTTTTTAATTACTTATGTCTATGCACTTAATAAATAATTTTAAATGATATATATATTTTTAAAAAAAGAAAAAAAGAGGGTTTTCTTTTTTTTTTGTTTTTGAACAATATTAGAAATATATACATTCCAAAGAAATATTGCTTATAATTGTTTTTTCAAATGCATATATATTTATAGTAAAGACCACATGTTTTCAAATTCTATAGAAAAATGTTTATTTATTTCTTTATTTATTGAAATATATTATTATAATATATTTATATAAATCAAAAGTTTTGAATCATATGTACATACATTACAATTTCCAAATTATTGCATAAAAATATAATAGATATAAAAGAAAACATTTGCATTCTAACATTTTTGATAAGTTAAACATCGCAGGACTTGCAGAAATCTACAATATAAAAATTTTTTTTTACTTAATTCCCATGATGATTTTAAAAAAGGCCAATAAAAATGAATAATAATTATGTTTACATGTGTTCTATTCAATGTGTAAAGGGATGCCAGTGATGATTCAGGAAAAATTGAATAAGTCATCTAATTATAATTGCCATCCTTATAAAATTTTATAAACTAATATTTGAGTACTATATTCATGTTTGATACCAAAAAATGCAAGATTGTATTGAATACTGCTAAGTAATGTCAAATAAACATTAAAATGCAAGAAGGCATTACAAACACAATGAGCTAGATGTCACATCAGTGCAAGCTTATGTTGAATCAAAGAAAAGATAAGGTTAATGAATTGATATTTGAAAAAGATGTCAGATTTGACATCATTTTAAGCAGTTTGAGTATTGATCTTTGATGAAATATTTAAAATTAATAAATCATGTATTTGCATATATTTACATATATTAAATAATATGCTTAGTAAAGTGTTTGTTCATTAATTATCGCTGATTCTCAGTTTTAAATTATTTTTTCATGAATAGTTATTCAAAGTTTGTGGTATATTTAGAATCTATGGTAACAAATTAAATTTTTTGAAGCCACTGTAATTGTCTTTTATATGAAATTTATTTAATTATAATAAGTTCTGGTGGACATATTATCCTTATTATTTGGGATCTATGTTTTATTCAAATAAGCTGGCGGGAGGAGGAATAAGTGATTAAATAAACTTTCCTGCATTTTAAATATGAAAGTAAAAGAGAAAGTAATTAATTGGTAAATGTTTTTGTTTTTTTATGGCTGATTTGTCATTTTCTACATCAGCATAAAATTAACATGTATTTTTAATAGATTTATGCTATTATTAAAAATAAATGTAACGTACAAAATGTATTTGTAAATATATATCCAAAGCTGTAAATATTAAAATTAAGTTATTGAATATTTATTTAAATTTTTAGTTATGTGAAGAAGTATGATTATGTGTTTTAAAAGGAAAGGTTTTAAGATATGTTATACCAATTCTATATATGAATGCGAGACTTGGACATTTAAAAAAAGACCAATATAGAGAATTCAGACCAGACAATAAAGTATGGAAAGATGCAAGTTGAAGGATACAAATAGGAATTGAAAGTGAAATACATGAGTTAAAAACAATGTATTATTGATATGATTAAAAGAATTAAGAGACTTAAATAGAGATGGGCTGGGCATATTAATACAAAAGATATTAAGAGGTGGACAATTCTATAAAATTTTAAATAAAAAAGAGTTATTTATAAATTTAGCTCATTTTGCATCTGATCAGTTATAATTTTCATTCTGGACTTTCGTTTCTCTGTGTAAATGAGGCTTTTTTAAAAAATAAAAATACAAAAGACCCCATCTAAGAGTAACTAATATTTTAAAAAGTTACACAAATATATTTATAATACATTAAAGATCAGCCTTTTTAAGCTATTGTGCATGCGCTTTTTACACAGCACTATAAAAATAAATGCTTATTTACAAATATATTTATGCAAATGCAAAGACCATTTATATGTTAATTGAGAAACTGGAGTACTTCATTGTTTGAATGAGGCTGTACCAAGAAATGTTACCGCATTTATATTAAGATGGTTAAATTCAGAGATACCTTCATTTTGTGGTACATTGATAATAGTTGAAAATGATGATGTAATTGGTAGGTATTTAGTATGTATGGTTTCTTGCTGAATTACATGAAAGCCAATAAAGTGAGTTTGAGATTAACATATTAATCTTTTTTGTTTTTATTTTACTTCTGAATTTTTTTAACAAATATGAATTATTTACAAATGACTCTTCTGCACATGAAAATTTATATAATGACAAAATATATTAATTTGTGAAAATCATTCCAGGAATTACTTTTAAATTTTGGAATTAACAATAGATGTAAAAAAAACAAAAAACATTTTATGCAGTATAAAAATCTTCTGGAAATAGGATATCTTTAAATTTAATTCTTTTTTTTTAAAAAAAAAGGAAATGTTACAAAATTTTTTTTTAATAAACTAATAATCAGCATTAAGCTAATGCACATGCGCTTTGTGGATTTTACAATAAATGAATACTCTCATTTCTAAAATACAAGATAAGTCTTTGTGAAAGAATAGAATGAATCCACCTATTCTTTCAACCCAAACGTTTAAGTATGGGAAAATCTTAAGTATCTGGAAATGAGAGGTGAAGATATTAAACAATCACTTTAAATTACTTTTACTATGTCTGAATGAATGATGCCTGCGAAATAAATTTACTAGAATTTACGATAAGTCATTCTTAAATAAAATTAAACATATGTAAATGAGATATTTATTTTGTAGGTGGATTCATTCTATTTTTTCACAAAAACTTTATCTTGTATGTGAGAAATGAGAGTATTCATTTATTGTTAACATCCACATAGCGCATGCGCATTAGCTTAATGCTGATTATTAGTTTATTAAAATTCAAAAACATCGTACTATATAAAAAAGTTTTTTAAATCAAAATCTAATCTAATTGGAATATAAAAGCATTTATGTTTCAAACTTTTTGTATGCTGGCTTCTATTATTATCATAATTAGGAACACAAAAGGATATTGGAAATTTGTGGATTAAAAAAAAAGTCCTGGTTATTATATAATTTTGATAAAATTTTAAAAAGAAGGATTTCTTCGAATAAAAATGCTATTTTCCAAATCTTGAAAAAAAAAAATACTCCTGCTATGCATTCTTCAGAAGTTTCGACTGTTTATCAATCTTCAAAACTATAAAATAAGATTATATTACCTTTTTTTAATACAAATGCTGTCATTTTTTAAATAAATAAACATTTTACATTAATAATTTTTATTAGTCATTTATTAGACTAGCAATTATCCTGTTAATGAATAATATTTCTGTTAGTGTAATTTTCACTGCACAACTCTCATACAAGATAAAGTTGTATAGTGAAAATAACCGTACAGAAATATTATTTATTAAATGGATAGTCTTTAATCTAATAGATGACTAATAAAATTATTAATATATTTCTATTATGTAATTTGTGTCAAAGTTGTGAGGGCAATGACTTTTGACACTTATCAAATAAATTAGTAATTCACTATCTATATCTACTGAACAATGATAAAGATATGTGTGAAAATGTGATCTGGTCCAACTGATGAGTGCTGGTACAGCATGAAATGTTCATCTTGGGGATCATACTTTTTTTTCACGTGTCTTTGGTCATATGTTTATTATTACACCCCTCCGCAAAATGTTAAAAGCAGATAGAAACCAGTCACTACTTTGAGTGAGAGTTGTGTAGTGAAAATTACACTATAAAAATATTCATTAAATACATTATACTGTTACTATTATTTATACAGCATTTTAAATACATGCGTTATATAAATATATCATGACATAAAATGTATATTTAGTATGTATTCACATATTATTTTTAATTTGTTTAATTTTATGGAAAATGAAATATGTATGTGTGTACATTATATATAAATGAGATTAGAAGAACTGAAATAAATTTGAAAAGGCTTTCGTCGATATGTAGAATTTCTAGTTGATATATAAAATATGCATATGCTATTTTACCAGTTTTTTCTTAAGACAAGTTTTTCAAATAAACTGGCACCACTATATTTGCATTAATTTTGTTTATCAATTAAGTAATTAACTGTTCTTTCTTCAGTGTTATTTTAGCCCTCCTCTTTAATAATCTTTATTTCTCATCTTTTGAATCACAACACAGGCTATATAAGGTTTAGATGATTTATAATTGGTATTAATTTTCAGACTATAATCAAGGTTACACTATTTTATCACTCAAAGAAAAAAAACGGTAATTATCCATTTATGTCACTGTCTGTCTGGCTCTCTGCCTATCTGTCTGTCCATCTATTTACCTATAATAAATATAATCCAATGAAATGTTAATTTAACAAAACTAAAATTCATTTTTAAAAAAACAGCATTCCCTTCTTAGAGCAAAAACCAAGCAAACTCACAGTTTTATTTTATTATTTCAACTTTCATTTTTGTTA
Organism: Epiperipatus broadwayi; assembly: GCA_028023455.1. Taxonomy (NCBI): domain Eukaryota; kingdom Metazoa; phylum Onychophora; class Udeonychophora; order Euonychophora; family Peripatidae; genus Epiperipatus; species Epiperipatus broadwayi. Next base: position 6,092,562 of record JAQFVV010000037.1, read on the forward strand.
AAATTCTGTATCTTTATTTCCAGTTGACATATTATATTTTAAAAAAGTTATAGATTTGTCTATTTCATAATATTTACGTTTATATTTATATGTGCATAAATATAAATAGATTCACCTACTTATACAATATAATAGCAGTACACAAAGTTTACAGTATATTAAAACTTACACCCAAGGTGAGAAACAGTGAATTCCTTTAATGTTCATTGTAAAATGATTTTTAAAATAAATAAATTGTTTAAATAGAATGATATTCTGCAAAGCTTGTTAAGAACTTATTTTACGAGCTCTATATATAACATTTGTAAAACAAGCTTATTGAATTAGGTCAGGTGACATCTGACTTGATTTTCTTGTCATGAGGTGATGTGATATTCAGATGAAAAGTTTAATCTAGATTTAAGAACTTTAATGTTCAAGTTATTATTGTTGCTAAAATGTATAAGGAATTAAATTATTTTTGGTCTTATTTAGTTCTTCCTTTATTTATATATTAATATATTGTAAATAAACTTTATTTCTTTGATTTGATCTTTCTAGTTGTATCTGGAGTTTTGTAAGAATCCATAATCACTGCATCATATGGCAGTCTGATGTGTGTAGATGTGTTCAAATACAAATTATGAATTATCTAGTTAATGGCTGTGTAGTCTACATCTAAAACAGCAGAATTGTAGGGACTTAATCAAATCTCTAATTAATCTATCACCTGGTTGGAATTTCTAATTTCTTTTATGATATTTTGTTAATAAGTAATCTTAAATTATATATATTAAATAAATAAGTAAATAAATTTTATAATTATTCAGAGCTATAAACATATAAGATGTGATATGTTGGACTATTTCCATCATTTATGAGTGAATGTTGAATGTATAGAAAATTTTAAACTTTATTTAAATTTTCAAATACAAACAACTTGTTAGTAATAACACACAAATAGACAATATAGGTTAGTTGTTTGTATTTGAAAGTTTAAATAAAGTTTAAAATGTTTTATACATTCAACATTCATTCATAAATGATGGAAATAGTCCAACATATTACATCTTATAATATACCATCATTACAAACCTTCAGACAAATACTATAGACAGATAATTCTCTTAAAATATGAAATACACTGGGGGAAATGATAGTATAATTGGTAAGATTTATGAAGAAAATGGAATTAGAGTAGAACACATCAAAACAATTTTTTTCTGCAACTCATTTTTACATCAGTAACTTATTAAAAAAGATAAATTTAATGAAAATGTTGTAATTAATTAAAACAGTATAATAATAATAATAAAAAGTTAATTTATATAGAAAGTCCTTTTTTAAATAAAAATAATAAAAACATAACACTTTTTACATTATAATTGTTAATTAAAATCAACTATTAGAAGTTAACAAAATAGGAAAAAAATTATTTGATAAATCAAGCAAAATTTTGCCACATGCCATTTTAGTTTTTTTTTCTTCTCATGTGTCATAGCATCAGCCGGGAAGCGAACCCACTAACCTGGGATAACTGCTTGTAAAGCAGCTGTCGCTGACCTCTCGACCACCAATGCTTGACAAGTTATTACACATTAGTAAAGTTATGCTACAAAAATGTGAGAAACAGTAAGCAGTCTTAAATAATAAAAATTTTGCCACACAAATAATATGGTTACAATTTTCAGATCCAGGAAGTGATTAATTATGCCAGTAATTTTTAATTATTATTTTTTTTACCTTTCCAAAATTATTTATCAATAATATTAATTTTAAAACAGTGAAATAAAAAAATAAAAAATCACATAGAAATAAAAGTTTTAATTTTACCAATAATATCTGACATTTATGTATACAAAATACAAATTATGCTTTTATTGTAATAAATGCATATTTACATATATTTACATATTTATCTTGTCTTATGAAAAACTGTATATGGATTAACTCAATTTTCAAATTTTTAAATGATTTTTATTGCTCTATTTTTTAATCTTGTACTGCATTCACATAAATAAACAGAATAGTGGATGTACATGTTTATATATATATAGATATATTTGTGTTTCATAGATTTATTTGTATAGTCTTTGCAAAACTCATATATAATATTAGTATTATTTGTTTTTCATATCTTTTTGTTTCTTGGAGTTTCTGAGTGGGCTGCTTCTGACAACTAGAATGATTAAATAATGATTATATTTACAAATTCATATTTATAAACATGTTCTAGGAGAAAAGATTGTTTTATGTATCTTAATGATATGGGTTGTTTTATCACTGCATTCTGTGACTTTATAAACCTACAAATTATATGAAGGTTTCAAATAATAACTAAATGTTAAATGTTATATTATGGTCAAGTAAGCAATGGGAAATGGCAAATGATAATTGATATTAATAGTGTATCACTTGCTTTGTTTTTAGTATTAAATAGGAATATATTGTAATGGATACATAGTTCCATACATAACTTTACAAGAAGGTGCCACTAGATAATAAATCTAGACTTTTCCAATAACCAATAGTAATTTAATATTGATAATTAATATAAGAAAATACCAAAGAAAGAAGTTAAGTTTACTACTAAAGTCACAATTATAAAAAAATATTGGGAAGTTATGAATTACAAAATGAAACTATTCCAACCAATAATAAATGTTAAAATAAAAAACAAGTTTACCCAGCATGAGTTACAAGAGGATACCTATTAATTTGGCAAATCAGTTGTATTTTATAATTCAAGTAATAGTAATAAAAAAATTATTATTAAACAAAATAATTTATTTACAAAAATAAAATAACAAGGTCATTGTAATAGTTACCAATATCTAAATTAATACCTCAAAATCAACAAACATATGTATGATCAACAATCTCACACATTGCCAAAACAAACCAAGCTATCCTTATCTCAATACCTGGTATCACAGAAACCACACACTGAGTGTTATAAAATTAAGCAATTAGTGAAATGTCTGTTATATATAAGCACAATATTTTATGTAACAGTATAAAAATAACTATTCTTAAAATTTTATATATAAACTATTTAAATATTAATTATTCCTTATAGCCATATTATTTATAAAGATATAAACATTACCCATGCTTAAGAAATTATTTAATATAAAATGAAGTCATAGGAGATTTATAAGTGGAATTAACCAACAAATATCAAACTATATTATATAATACTAAATCATCCATGCATTTTACTACTGTTACACAATGCTTTATTTACCACCCTCTTTTACAAATTAAACTTATTAAATATCTCAGTTGCCAATACATAAAGTATTAGTCAAATTCCATATATGTAAAATAAATATTTATTACTATTCAAATAATCATTATTTAAAATTATAAATATTAAATAACACAAATTATATATTTCATAATCTGTATTAAAATATGATGTCTACAAAATAAAAATAAACTATCATTTATTACAGTTCCATTATTTTTGAACATTATATCTAAAATGTTTTGAAAATATTACTTGACTGTAACTTTGATAATTACACATATAGTGATCAATACTATATTTAAGAATTGAAAATTTATAAATAATTAATATATGCATTAAATTATGTGAAAAATTATTTATAAACTGTTTTGTAATTTTAACTTGTTTACCAGTAGAAGATGCTAATGTTCTTTAAATTTAAGAGCGGATCATCTCTTTATGCTTTATGGTACTTTATTTGAAATATAGAAGATAGGCCTAAATGAAGATGTAAAAATTATGATTTTGCAGCAATTGATGATTATGAAATAATTCTTTTTATGATATATGAAAATATGTAGATTATCCATTTGAGACTTGGTTCCCAAATTCTTGGGATAAAAAGTGCTTATTTACAAGTTCATTTTGAGAGGTTAGAATCCAATGTTTTCCTTTTTAAATTCAGCAGCCAATGAATCTATTCATGTGATCAAAACACTTTTTGATGAGAAATTCTTGGCTACTTGCCAATAGAACAACAAATAATGATTCAGTCTGTTTAAAATTATATTTAAAACATTTTTAAATTAAATAATTGAATTTATTCTTAAATTATGTCTAATACCCATTTTTTATTTACAAAAAGTGTATATAATGTCTTTCAAATAATAATAATAATAATAACTCAATATTTTAAAATATTAATGTCACACTTCTAAATTAATAAAATTTCTTTCTATACATTTTCTTAATTTATACAACAATGAAATATATTCCAAAGGAATATACTATTTCAATATAGATGTAATAAAATATATACATTTCTATCTTAATTTAAATTCTGAATATTGAAATATTATTGCTCAACAAAGAATTACTTGTTGTTTGAAATGTTGGTGAATACCTTTATTTTTATTATCATCATCATTCCCATTGCCATAGTATTCTAATGAAATCTTAAGTTTCATAGTGAAAAGTCTTATTAAATTCCAAGCATAGTGGTTATGGTAGGGTTAATTTTGGGGTTTGTGCTTATATTTATTTCATTAATGTATTCTGGATTTAACAAAAAAACAATAATAGTATTTCAGGTATGCAGCAAAATTTTTATCTATTATTTCTGCATATTTCATCAGGATTTTTTAGCTCAGGAATCAGCGATATATAAATAATATTATTTTTTTCCAAACCCATTTTGTTCCTCAAAATTATCAATTATTGACTTTTTTTTTCAGTATGCTAGATTTGAATAAGAAATTAAATTAATAATTGAAATGTTACATGATTTTTTTAAATTTTTTTTTAACTCTATCATATGCCCTCTCTATATCTATAAAGACTATCTATGACTGCCTACCAATATTCCTACTCATATCTATAAGTTGTGTGACTACAAATAAAGTATCTCCTAACCTCCTTGCATTTCTCCCACTATTATTTTCTTCCATCAATTTTGCCACCTTTCCAGCCTCCATATATGTAAAAACTTTATATAACACTGATATTAACATTACCGGTCTCTAATTGTGTATCTTTCTATGGTTCTTCTCTTCTCTCTTTGTGCAAGAGCTATCTATTGGAAACTTGACTATTCAATGAACTTTAGATAGTAGTAGTATTATATCTATGTCTTCAGTCAGTGATGAATTTTTATGTAAAATACATATACACATTTAGAAGTCATTTTTGAATACTTATTCTATAAAGCGAAAAACACCCCAAGGTTTTGAATAGTTATATATATTGTGCTCTCGGGCATTAACTATATTTTAGAAATCACACTTATAAACACCTTTCAACCATTGAATTGGAGGATAAAATAAACAAAACACTGTAATATGAAAGTTGTTTTTTTAATAGACAATACAAAGACCTTTTCAATAGTCCCTTATGGAAGAAAGTGAAGCAGGTGGCAGTACTCATTAGGTTTTCAAATTATCAGATGGCAAATTTGAACAGTTTTCAACCTTTGTTTTATCTTCTAGCTAGAAATAGCTAGATACTCATTTTTCTATCACTGTGGTTAGTTAGTTTGAATAGGGACCGGTTATTTAAAAGACAATCCTGAACTTTTTTTAAAAAAAAAAACGTTCATTTGACCAGGAATTAAACTTCAGCTTATAAACATGGCATATGTTAATCAAAACATTGATCACTTCATTAGGAAATTATGTACAGGATAATCAAAACATTTTTCCTGTTTTATTCTTTCTTTGCCACCATTAATCTATTACTTTGGTGATATGTATGACTGTAAAGAATTGTAAACTGTAGATAACAGTAGTCATTAGTTTTATTGCTTGGGACTTCATGAGAAATTAAATCATAGGAAGTGACAGACTGAATCATGGTCCACGGACTTAGAGCTTTAGAGTCTGCTGTTCTACCACTGTTCCAAACCATGGAGGGTATTACAAATGATGATAAAACTATTATTATTAATGATCAATTATCATTTAATTAATGAATCCTGTAGCCTACGTGTGTCCACCTGCCTTTAAATACACAACGTAGATTAGTCAAGTTTAATAGTAATTATAATATATTGTTTATATATATTAGGCGTATAGCATATTTTGATGGCAATCCTATTTGGAAATGATAAAATTATCAATATATATATAGTTAGTTTTCTTTTTTAAAAACTGGTTAGTGGTTATTTATTTGCATAGTTATTGCATATTTCTGATTAAACTCAAGTGTCTTAAGGGAAGATAGCAAAACTTATTTCGGATCGCATCGTTGGCCTATCTTCTATAAATTTGCATTTGTAAATAAACTGATTACTTGCCCAGCCCATTCTTATTTCTCTACTTGGCAAGATAAATAATGTCATTGAGGAGTGTTTTGACCCTTTTCTTCCCTTTTAAGAAAAAATATGTATTTATTTATATGTAATACAAGAAGAAAAAACAGGTCTTAGAGTGTTGGCATTCATGATACATTTTCTAGATCCGTGTGCTTTTGTTTTGAAAATTGATATATCATTAATTTTATTATTATTATTATTACCTGGTAGTGGAGGAAAGGTTACTTAATATTCATTAAGCCTTGAGAGGAAAAGCTGCAAATTATTAAATATGAAAATTTGTTAAATTAAAAATAGTGTCAACATTATGAAATAGAAATGCATTGATTTAGAAAATATTATATATACGTTGTTTGAAATGATTGTGAACCAGCCTCCCTCCCCCCATATTTTTATCATTACTAATGCATTTTCAATAGTTAATAAATTATTTTGAGTATTTAGGAAGGGACAGTGAATTGGAAATGATAAAATGGGATTTACATAGTCGACTAGACTTAATTAATGGAGAGTCTTTTGGGAATCCTTAAACAAATATTTGTCGAATGGTCAATTGCTTGGGAGGTCCTGAAATGTTCAAACACGAGAAATGTATTTTGGGAGTCATTTACCTTTTTCAGATTTATTTATTTTTATATTTTAAGAATGTATGGAGGAAAGGAAGTTTTAAGTATATATGGAGAAAAGAGAAATGAAGTTAGATTAATGATAACATATGGATTGTGGTTAATGAAAAAAACCAAACAGATGTAATTAAACTTCAACTAGATTTAAAGTTTATATCTGGGCTAGGAATGACATGATAATTTTTAGACTAATAAATGATTAATAATAATCATTAATGTACCTAAAGTAAATGGTGTCAAAAATTCAGAATGTTTGACATTTGTAGATCAAATTGTATTAGGAATTGAGATTTTATCTAGTTTATTGATCTTAAACTGAATCAAAATTAATAAATCTTGGATATCATTGACTATGTAATATGACAAAAAGGATAAAATGAATATTGTCATGTTTGTAATATATTTTTGACATCATGTTTGGAATGACATGGAAATGCATATCAATATAGAATTTTTTTATGTTACAGATAGAATTCAAATAAGATGGTAATGTGTATTTAATAAGAAGTTATTCATTTTATAAATTTGCAAGTAAGCCAAAACTCCTAATATGATGACTGCATTTACTTAAGATAGGGGGGTGAAGCTTGCTATAACAAGTATTATAAAGTTTTATAGCCAAAAAATATGAAACACAATGGAAACCACTAGGCATTCGGTGTTTAGAAATATATCTTTTGGGCAACAAACCATTTACATTTTCAGCCAGCAGAAATATTTGTCAGGCAACTGTGAAAAGATAGCTATCAACTAGACTGTCTTCTTCCAATTATGAAATATGATTGGCGGAATTGTCTGATTAGACAAAGTAATCATGAAATTTTTTTGGCCGAGTTATTATTCTTTATGAATATATCACACATTATTTTCAGACAATGCTTCTATCTTCTGAGATCGTAATGTTCTAATTCTTATAACCCATGTAATAAAAATATTGATTTGAGGAATGTGCTTATAAACTGCTGGCTCCCCATTCACCTGATTTAAATATTATTGACTTTTGTGGGTCAATTTTAATAAACAAATGGGAAGTCAGTATCATCCACTAGACATTATTTTGATATCGTATAATTGCATTTCACATAGAATACGAATCTTCTTGATAAACTTGATAGCCATCTTCATCCTCACTTTCAGGCATTATGGATTCACTGCAGAATGAATATATTCATGTTTAATCCAGTCTCTCCATTTATTATCTTTTTTCTCCACAACTTAATCAGCAAACTTCTTTATGTCATGTCTCTTTTTGTGTCTTTTATAATCTCTTGGGATCTAATTTAAAACTTCAAATATCTCTCTGGTCCTGCTTCATTTCGTTTTCTTATTTTTTTTCACTGATGTCAGATCTTGATAGCAATACTTCTTAAAAGTATTATTAGAATTTTCAATGTTTTGTCTAATCCCCTGTGTACTTTATTCAGAATTTTAATTAAATCTTTACATTTTCTTTCTCTGTGTTCTTTATATTAATAATGTGACTTGTTTCAAGTTAGCTGTTTATTTTAAAAGTTAAATGAATTAATCTTTTTTTAAAAAAAAAAATACTATTCTGATTTTTATTTTTATTTTTTCAATTAAGAATTTGCTGCTGCTATTTTAAATTTAAACAATTTAATTCATTAAAATATTGTTATGCTAGCTTTTCTTTTTTGTATAGCATATTATAATGAAGTCTATTCATATTAATTCTTTTTTTATGTGTGGAAAATTGTTAATTTACAAAGGAAATTAATTTTATTATTACATTTTCATTTACCACTGCCAAACTCCCTCCACTCACAACTCCAACGCCATTCATTTCAGATAAATACAATAATGATCATTACTAATCATTATCGAAACTAGAGATTATCTCTAGCACATATATAAACTTTAAACCTCAGTTAAAGATTAATATATCTGATTTTAGCTTCATACTACTTAAAATTTATTTTGCAACAATATCACAATTGACATTTCAATAAATAAAATAAAGAAAAAATATTGATTTAGTTTATTGCTTAGGAATTTGTATGATGTTTGAATAGCAGAAGTAACAAAGAATGTGAGTCACTGGAGAAGGACATTGATCTTTAAAATCCACCACTCTTCTGTATTAAACCATACATGGTTTAAAAATAATAAAGTGGTTTATTGCTCTAGCGTTCAATAAGAATTTCTGAGCACGAGAAGTGACATCGCTGGGATATAATCTACTGACTTTGAGTTCTAGAGTCTGCCACTCTGCTGATGCACCAAATCATGTGGGGCTAAATAGATTGGTTTATTGCTTGGGAGTTTTCAAAAGGCTTGAGCACCAGAAGTGATAGAACTGGATGGTGATCCTTAGACCTTGAATCTCCGAATCTGCTGCTTGCCCATTGCATTAAACAAGTGCAATAAAACTAATTTATTTAATATATATTCTTATTATCTTAATCTTTAAACATATTAAAGCAGGCAAAACTCACTATACGTATTGCCACTCAGTGCAAGCTAGAATAATCAATGGATTCCAGAAGGCTTGTGCATAAAATTCCCATCTAGTGCCTACTCATCCTACATTCCCAGACTAGTTTCAGGCTTGTGGCCTTTGTCATTGAGGAACCTTGAATCTGAGAGCCAAAATAACCCATTAAGTTCATGACATGCAATTGTTTTCACATTCCGTGATGTGTAGGGAAGCGTGGAGATGGGCTTACAATTATTAGTATGTAATAGTACGTCAGTTAGAGTGTAAAATCACTGTTATGAAGGCATATTACAACAGTTAATGGCCAGTTGAATTCCAAACACCCTCACGATATACTGTACCTCTGGAATGTGGAGTCCTATGAATATTTTTTGAAAAAGATAGACTTTTATAACGGTTTTTTATATTTTTCCAAATAGATTTCAACTGTTAATAGCAATATTTAGGTTATTATAAAATATATTTGAGTGCATATACATACACGCACATACAGATATACACAATTATGTGAAACACTAATTATATCTTTTCTTAATTTGTTAAATATATAAGCCATATTCAAAAAGCCAAATATAAAATTATATAATCCCTTTATATGTATAATGCATATGGTAAATGATATAAGGCCAAGTTTTTATTATTCCTTTTAGTTCTGTGATCTAATATATATATATATGTGTGTATATATAATTAGTCAAAATGTTGTGCATAGTTTAGTGCCGTGGAAAAGGTCAGGCTCTGGAATAATTCCAGTGTTGGCATTTCTGGCGAGATCAAACCTCTTTTGAACTTTCGAGTAGTAAAGACATTCGATTGTTTTTTTTATTATTATTCAAAATAATTATGTGCACTAAATTACGTATTAACTTTATAAGCAGTAGATAATTTTATTTGTAAATGATATAAAGTAATAGTATTTTTTTTTTTAATTAAATTCTGTTAAGGTAAAATATATAGAGAAAAATTAGGAAACAGAACAGAGTAATACTCCAATAAAAGTTTGTTGTGGGGGGTGAACATACTGATTCGCACTTCATTCCGAATTCTTTTAATATAAAAAATATGTAAATTATAGCACAAATTTAAAGAAAAACTTTAAATATTTTCCATTATGTGGTTTTTAAACAATAAATAATTTATTACAGTCAAGCATTGGTGGTCGAGAGTCAGCGACAGCTGCTTTACAAGCAGTTGTCCCGGATTAGCGGGTTCGCTTCCCGGCTGATGCTATTATGACACATGAGAAAAAAATAATAATTTATTACAATTTTAAATGTTTTATTAAAATTTTATGGAATAATAAGTGTCATGTTAAAAACTTCTGTTTAACGCTATTCCCTGCAAATGAATAAAGACGTCAGAAAAGAAAATGACCTTTAAGACACATTTCTGTCGAACAAGCGTCATTACTTGGCCTTAGTCATCCTACTTTATCAAATATCCTCATTTTTAATTTCATGAATAATTATTAGTATAATTGGTTTATTTATTTTAGAAGAATGCTAATTATCATCAAATTTATACAAAATTTGCATGCTTATGGATTAAGATATGATTCACTTGTGAGGTTAAAAATGACAGATATGTGAGAATTTATTAAATGCACACATTATGAAATAGAATCAGTTGCAAAAGACCAGGCTAATTGCATTAATCATGTAAATAACAAATTGTTAATGCTGCCAGAAGAGTTAGCATTATGCAGGTGTAAATGCTGATTAGCTAAGGTTGAAAAGGCAGACATCATTTATGATGAAATTAAAACTGAATACAAAAATTGGGCATAGTAATGATAAGAATTAATATTGTTAGTATCAATAAGAAGACAAGCTTCTATGAATGTCTAGAGATTAGAATTAAGAAATAAGTGATTGTGAGGATTGATAGATTTTTATAAGTGAATTAGCACACTAATGGTAAATACATGGGCTTAAGAAATCATATGAAAGAGATGATCAACTTTTATCATTTTGTTGCAGCACCTTATTGCCTAGATACCCCGACTGTGCTCATCAAAAGACTTAACACATGCATATATATATACTGATTAAATACAAGTTTAGTTTCATTTACAAAATAGGATTAACTTTTTAAACAATTTTGTTATTTCTATGTTGGTGGTAGATACAAATCATTTGATGGTATCTGCTGCTTCTCTGATGAGGTCACTTGTGTTGCTTGAATAAAATCGTAGCCATGCTAGAGATTCTTATTAGAAGTTTTGCAGTGTCTAAATTTGGAAGTCAGTTTAGAAAGTTATAAACACATTTTCTTTTGTTAAAATATTTGCGAAGAAAAAAAGAAAAAGAAAAATATCCTCAGAATGGGGACAATAAAATGGTTCCAATGAAGAACTTCAGTTAAAAAACATTTTCAATCTTCAATGCTAATTGATTGTCTGCTGCGTTCTTTTTATCTTGTCTATATTTTCCATCACAAATTTGAAGATGATGTTGATAGAATAGAATTTTATTGAAGATACTTCTGTAAGTTTTTTTTTTTTAAAAAAAAAGCAGTTGTATATAAAACATTAAAAAAAAAAAAGTAATATGGAAATAGTAATAATGACAACAGAACTATCACACACACACGCTCACACATACATTTATTAAAACACATATTCTTAAGATTTTAAAATAAAGTAACAATTCGTGTCAATTGTTAACACAGAGTTTCTTTAATATAAATAAAATAATAACAAATAATATTAACAATTGACACGAATTGTTATTTTATTTTATATTTAAATTATATACAGAAGTATTAATATTTACTGAGGCTATAACCTCGATAATATGCGTGTAAAAATGCGATAGTAAGGACCTCTACAGGTGTTTTAACCACAAGCTTCCGGTTAAAACACCTGTAGAGGTCCTTACTATCGCATTTTTACACGCATATTATCGACGTTATAGCCTCAGTAAATATTACTACGTAATCAATGTGCGTTTAATAAATTTATAAATACAGAAGTATTATTTATTTCTTAAGATTTTACAAAGTTAAAAAGTTTCTATATAAATATTAAGATTAAATGAACTATGTTATTTTATATTATTCATAGTGTATTAATTAGTACATTAACTACTAAGAATTAGCTAAATATATCTTCCGCATACTAATCTGAGTTAGGCATTCCTTTATACTAAATTTTTATTAATTGCATATGCACAGTATGTCCTAGTGAAAAAGTTATTAATTCTCTCTCCATGCTGCCTGCAGCTCCATCTCTGAATCAACATGTTAGGTAGAGATATAGTTTAGCTATTAACCACAAAAAATTAAAGCTGTTAGCAGGTCTGGATCTGAAAACCTAACATGAAATGTGACACTGTTTTGTACTTTTGTAGATCATCTTTCGTGCTCTATTTGTCATCACAAAATCTTGAATTTCTTGAAAATGGTCTTGCAAATCATGGTATCATTGTCATGCTCAGATTAAATCATTTCAAACATTTCAGTAACAGTTTTTCCCAATTTAAAACAAAATGTAATTTTAGCATATTGTTCCATTAAGAGTTAAGGAATGAAATATATTGTCACATTTCTAGTATCTTAAAATTTTTGTGGTGAAGAGCCAAAATATTGTCATGGTATAATATGCCATTGACTCAAATATGGTCCTGTAGGAAGCTTTGAGAGAGAATTAATCATCTTTTCTTTGGGTCACATTATGTAATCATGATTTTTAGTAGTAATAAGCATATGTTGATGTAAAAAAAAAAATCCCCATCATTTGGCATCTAGAAAAATGTTTAAGAAGAAATCTTTGCAAAAAATGACAAAAGTAAACACTAATCTTTACTCCAGTTAAACTTACTACCATTTATTAATAGTCAAAATAAGAGTCGTAGATCACATGACCCTATCTCTTAAGCTTGTAAGTTATAAACAGTGAGGATTGCCAATTCCTCTACAAGCTTTATGATAAATGCTTAGCCAGAGCCAACACTTAAAATATCTCTGTCAGGAACCCCTCAAAGCACAAAACCATTGTCAGGGGTTTGGGGAGGGGTTCCTAACAGAGATATTTTAAGTGCTGGCTCTGGCTAAGCATTTATAACTTATGTAGAAGAGAAACGCCTATCCTTTCTGATTATAACTTTTTTTTTTTTTTCATTCATTATTGATGTTCTTTTTTTATCTAGAATAATTTTCTTTTAAATATTTTTTTTCAAATATTTTATAAATAAAACATATAAAAAAAAAACAAAAAAAAACCACAAAAAAAAAAAAATTAAAAAAAAAATTTTGAAAAAAAAAAAAAGTATTAAAAACAAAAGATACCATAAAAAAAAAAAATAAAAATAAAAACACAAATTAACTGGAAAATGGTTTGAAGGCGCCAAAAATTCAAACACATTTCCCCCCCCCCCCTCCCCCAACCCCACATAAATATCCCATCTCTTCAACTCATTTTTTTTTTATTAATTTTTTTTTCTGTTTTTTCTCCCCCCCCCCCCCACCCCATCCTTCCCAAACTTTTTATTTTTATAATATTTCCCATTAATATTCCAAATTTCTTTCACAATTTACTCTAATTATATTTCCTTTTAAATACTACCTATTTTATTTTTTTTTTTTTTTAATATTTTTTTTTTTATTTTATATTATTTATAATAAAATTATAATAATATATAATTTAAATAATATATTTTTTTAAAAAAAAAAAAAAAAAAAAAAAAAAAAAAAAAATTTATTTTTTTCCTTTTGTCTATCTCTATAATTCCGTTTCCTGTTAACAAAGTATTTAAGTAGCTATATTCTTCTACTTTTTCCAAGTCAAATATCACCTATTTTCTATCCTTCAGTTTTACCCTCACCATTAAATATTAAGATCTTAGATTTTTCTTCATTGAATTTAATTTTCATACTTCTTTCTGTCTCTCCACATTTCTCTAATGATAACTTCATATCATATTTTCAAAAAATGTCATATCTGCAAAAAAAAGCAGCCACTGCATTATATATTCTTTTGATTCCAGCTACAGAAATCCCCATTTCTATTCCTAATTTTTTTATCTCGACTTCCAATTTTTTTATAAACAAAATAAATAATAATGATAATAATAGACATCTATTTACATTTAATTTCTACTGATTCTGTATCCTCTTATTGGTGCTTTAAAAACTACTCTTGTAAAAACTCTTAGTTATTCTTAACAATTTTCAAGACTTCTGCACAATTTATTTCTATCCACTACCGCAAATCTTTTCTATATCTAAAAATGCAGTAAGTACTTTTCCCTGCAGATCATTTTAATTAACTGAGATACAATAAATATATTTTTTCTTATCCTTCTTTTTGAAAGAAATTCATTTGCAAAAAAATTATCAACTTATCCTTCTTTATGCCTTGATAAAAAATTAAACAAATTCATTTTTCTTATTACGGTTTCAATGCTTATTTTATTAAAATTAATCAATCCTACAGTTTCGATTGTCTAGCAATTTTCTTCAGGGAAATGGAAATTGTAAGGTTGATTAATTTTAAAAAATAAGCATTGAAACAATAATAACAAAGTTGGATTTATTTAAAGAAATACATTCTGAACATCCCCTCAAAATTTCACTCTAAAGGTTTTCATACAACAGCTGTACTTTCTTGAAGCTTATTAAAGAGCTATTTATTTGTAAAAGTGACTAAGTTTATTTATTGGAAGAAAGTCAGATTTTTGCTTTTCATTTTTATGAGTTTTGGTAATTGAACTTTTGTTTTTCATGTAAATATTAAAACAATTTTATTTTTTTATTAAGCATTTATTTAAGATATATATATGCTCATGATAATTTCTAAATTCACAAATTGTCAAAATCATTTTAATTATTCTTTTAGATATTTTTAATAGTATCAATACAGAACCCCCTTCCCAAATTATATGATAAATTAATCAGAACGTCAAACCTCTTAAGTTTATTACTGTTATTATTTTACTTATCCATGAGGAGTATAAGCACATATATAGGCTTGTATGTAATTGGGATTTGAAACATTTATGTACGTGGGTGTGCTTAGTTAGTTGCTTTGTATATAAACTGACTTGTGGCATTCATATGAAGCAATTATTGGTTCTATTAATGTAAAAGCTGATTGCAATAATCATTAGATAACTTAGCAATGTCCATATCATAGTTAGATTTGCAGAGCAATTATTTATTAATATTCTCTGATACATAATTTTGTTTCCAACACATATGCTTTATTGTTATCCATATATATATATACACACACATGCATATTCATTATTCAAATACACATTTACTGCCCAATATTAGATTGTTACTAAGCCTGATTATGAAGTGGTATCCAAAAGAAAAGTTATAAGGCTATTGAAAAAAGTTATTCAGCCTTGATTTGAATCCAGAATTGACTTGGTAGGAACAGTGATTGTATTATAAGGATGTTGCACACACAAATCAAATATACTAATGATAAACTGGTAATAATATGTAAATAAATTGCTCTCAGCAAAGTCAAAATATATCAATCACTAAATTCATGTGACATATTTTTATCAAATTTGATATATCAATATTTGTTTGATGTGATGTTAGTTGTTAAGAATTTATTATGTGTGACTTGATTTAAACATGGTTAAGAGTAATTTGTTTGCATATATATATAAAATTGAAATTAAATAAATATTATTTCCAAATTTAATGTAAATTAATTTTAAAAAAATTTCTCAACTCAGAATTTGGAAACTTATATATAACAAGTTTCATTTTCAGAAGATATTTTTAAAAAAAATATTCTTTGATCAATCTGCCATGAAAAGTCAATAATTTTCCACACTTTGGAATAATTTTAAAAATAATTATTTACTATTTGTTTTGTTTTTATCAAAAATGATTAATATAACATTCTTTACCATTAATCCAAACTGAATAAATTCAATCTCTTCCTTTTTTCAAAAACTTTTAGATTGGCCAACAAAGCATTGCAGAATTCCTGCAATGCCATCATTAATGAACAATTTTTTTAAAAAAATCATTTTCTGTGAATGCTTCTCATCTGTACATAACACAAAACAAAAATTATTATTTTTTTAATCAGTTAACAATTTGATATTTTCTTTTGTTCCACCTGGTGAGAGTTTTTGAAAATGCTCAACTTTCATTACTGTTATAAAATCTTTAAACTCAGTAAGTTAGATTTGATTTATTTTTAATAAAAATCATATTTGGTATTTTTAAATATTTAAAAACTGACTTGCAAACCAAACAAAATACCGTACATGTTATCAGAAAATGAAAGAAATGTTTTTTATTTTTAATTTTTTTAACATGAATGAATGAAACTATATTTATGATAGATGTATTGAATTTTGCTTTAAAATCTGATATTTTCTTTATAGTAATTACAATATTGAAAAGATTTTGACAGATAATGACATTACACATGCTATGGATTTTTTTTTGTTTATATTATAGTCAAGTTTATTAACTTCTATTTCTAAAAATAAAATATAGATGAATAAATTGAAAGTATAAATGTGGATTCTTTTTGTTTTAAATAATAATCAACCAATTAGGGTGTAAAAATAATTAAAAATATCTTACAAACAAACAAAAAATCATATTTCATTTATACCAAAATCTTTGTGTGAAAATGAAACCAGAAGGAAGTAAATACCCAGAAGGTATTTTTTCTCTATCAAATATTTGCTGTATCCCTTAGATCTAAGGTGAATTTTTCTTGGATCTAAATTAACTGTCTATAACATATTGATTATGTTTCCATCTGTATTAATAATCTGATCAAGGTATTTGTAACTGTTAACTTCTTTTAATTCATCATAATCTATCTTTATTTTCATATTTTGAGAAAATCTATTAAACATTACTTTAGTTGTTTTAACATTTATCTTTAGTCCTACTTTCCTACTTTCATCTGATAACTCCTGCAACATTTCCTGTAACTCTAAAGCATTATTTGCAAAAACAACTACATCATCTGCAAAATCTAAATTGACTTAAATAATCTCCATTTACTTTCACTCCTTTAGCTTCCCATTTTAATCCACAAAATACTTCTTGCAGCACTGCTGTAAAAAGTTTTAGAGATATGGAGTCACCCTGTCTTTCACCCTTCTTAATGTTGACTTTCCTACTATCATTATGTAATCTAATTGTTGCTGTTGTATTTTTATAAATATTTTTTAAAATATGACAATATCCTGAATCTATACCTTGATGATCCAATGCTTTAATCACTGAAGAAATGTTTATAGAATCAAATGCCTTTTCATAATCTACAAATCCTAAGCATAATGGCAACCTCATATTCATTTGTCCTTTCTATAACTTCTCTCAATACCTAGCTTATGTGTTTGAAAAGAAAGGTTTTTAATAAATGTGTTTTGCCAGTTCTTACTTATGGATCTGAGACTTGGACACTTAATAGAAGAGCAATACAGAGACTTCAAACCAATCGAAAAAGTGTGGAGAGATGCATGTTGGGAGTAACAAGAAGAGTTTGAAAACACAATGTATGGGTAAGAGAACAAACAGGTGTTACTGATCTCATTGAAAAAATTAAAAGACTGAAGTGGAGTTGGGCTGGACATATCAGTAGAAGAGATGATAATAGATGGACAATTGAAATTTTAAACTGGATTTCAAGAGATTGTAAAAGACCCAGAAAGAGACCACATGTGAGATGGATGAATAAAGCTCAGAAAAGATGGATTGAACTTGGAGAGACCTTCATCCTGCAGTGGATTGACAATGGTTGATGATGATGATGAACATATTGATGTCTTCAGATTTTTTTCAAATAAAATGTCAATAAAAGCATTATGAAAAATTTTATATATTAAAAAATACAGAGCTCATTATCATTTATAATAATGTTAATATAGCATTTTAAAACCACAATACCCTTTTTGAAATAACAGGGAACATTTCATAATGACTAGGTAAAGCAAAAAGATTAAGCAGACACTAAAAAAAAAAAAAAAGGAAAACCACATATAAATTTTCCATTTTCTGCATAGTTTAGTTCAGAAATAATAAAATGGCAAGTCTACTTTAAAATTTTATTTTCAATAGCAAATGAACAGTTAAATATAGAAGCAACTTCTAATATCAATCCCCCCCCCCTTTTTTTTTTTAGTTGATATAAAAAAAAAGAAAAAAATTATACACTCAATTTTTATCTGATTTATATATATATATAATAAACCAATTTTTAAGCCCTCAGATTTCCTAAATGCCATTATGATTCGAAAACTAATGCTCATTTTCAGTAACAATTAAAACCCTCAAATTTTTTACAAAGCAGTGGTTTCCAGTATCAGATTGCTAAATTATTACATTAAGATATAAAAAAATAAAAACTATGGATAGAATTTAATATATTTAAAATATTTTTTTGAAGAAGTTAAATTTAAGTTGTATGAAAATGAACAATTTTTTATATAGTATTTTTCAAAAATGCAAACATGATTAATAATAGTCATAAGGGAATCACTCTGACACTTGCACTGTAAAAACATTTATAAAGCTGAGGAATATTCTCTAAATACAAGATAGAGTTGGAAAAGATAAGAATGAATCCACTCTATCTTTTTTAAAATTATAATTAATAATTTGTTTAGCAAAGTAATTATATATTAAGACTATAACCTTAAGACTATGCACCTAGATGCAATAGTAGGGACCTCTACAAATCTTAAGACAAGATTAATGACTTTAAAAACAAGAGTGGCTACTCTTATCTTTGACCTACTTTTTAATTATATAGGTGAATCTAAAGCATTTTGATTTGAGAGCGTGAAGCTTTTACCTACTTCACTGATGAAGTCCACAATTTCTATATAAACTAACATAAATGAAATCTTTCGATTTACAGTTAAGTCAGTGTGAAGTTTTTATAATTAGAAATCTTTTAAGACAATTTAAAGTTGCAATTAATAATTTGTTAAGTGCATACTTAATACCTAAGTAGTATATATTAAGGCTATAACCTTAAGATTATGCAGCAGTAGGGACCTCTACAATTCTTAACACAAGATTAATGACTTTAAAAGACAAGAGCAGCCACTTTTATCTTCGACCTACTTTCTAATTATATAGGTGAATCTAAAGCATTTTGATTTGAGAGCATGAAGCTATTAGCTACTTCACTGATTAAGTCCACAATTTCTATGCAAACTTAACAAATTATTAATTACAACTTTAAAATTGTCTTAAAAGATTTCTAATTATAAGAGCTTCACACTGACTCACTGTAAATCAAAAGATTTCATGTGGTTAGCTTGTTTAGAAATTGTGGATTTAATCAGTTAAGTAGTTAATAGCTTCACGCTCTCAAATCAAAATGCTTTAGATTCTCCTATATAATTAAAAAGTAGGTCAAAGATAAGGGTGGCCACTCTTGTCTTTTAAAGTCATTAATCTTGTGTTAAGATTCGTAGAGGTCCCTACTGTCACATCTAGGCACATAGTCTTAAGGTTCTAGCCTTAATATATATTATTTATTTTTTGTACTAACTTATATATATATATATACCAGATGTACTTGGCCTATGGAAAAAGCTTTCATTTTTTTTAATTGGTTGCTTTAATAAATTATTTTCAAGATTTAGTGTAAATTAAACAAAAGATTTTAATATTATATAAATGTGTGAAATTCGTAATTGAAAAATTGAAAAATATTTGGAATAACCCGACCTGTACCCAGCAAGGTATTAATAAAGCTAAATTTAAATTTTTTAATATACCTACTATGTTTGTACATGAATTTGACAGTCTTGTGGACAACTATAATAAAATGGCAGAAATATCTTCCTTCGCATAAAATATGCTTTATAATAAAAGTTATAGATGATTAAATATAAATGATGGAATTACTTCCTTTGCATAAAATCCTCTTAATATAAATTATGGTTTAGTTAAATATAGTTATTTATAAAATCAAATTTAAAGTTTTTTTTTTATTTTTCACTTGTGAATTTGACAATGTTATGGACAAACATCATAGCTTTTTTTTAATTGGTTATGAATTTGCCACATGATAGCCTTACGGACAAACATTTATACATTCACATGGATTTTATATATATTGATGTCAATCTAAAGCATTTAGAACTGAGAGCACGAAGGTCTTAATCAATCACTTTTAATTCCATTTACTATATATTAATAAATGATGATTATGAAATTTTTACAATGAATTCCTCAGAAATTCCCCCAGCGCATGTGTCAGGATGATTCCCTTACAATTATTACAAATAAAAACCTGATGCCAGATAAATAACTAATTATATATATATATTTAATAATAAATTAAGCAAATAAATTTTATAGATTGGCAGAACATGTGATCAAATTAATAGCCATAACTCATTTTTATAAAGAAATTAAAATTTTTTATCAATATAAATTTTCAACATTTTTTTTTTTTTTTTTTAAAAAAAAGATAATGTCA
This sequence comes from Epiperipatus broadwayi, assembly GCA_028023455.1. Classification (NCBI taxonomy): domain Eukaryota; kingdom Metazoa; phylum Onychophora; class Udeonychophora; order Euonychophora; family Peripatidae; genus Epiperipatus; species Epiperipatus broadwayi. The sequence continues at coordinate 6,113,316 of JAQFVV010000037.1, forward strand.
TTTTCAGTCTGTACAATATTGTAATCAACCACTTAATGCACATACAGAGAAAAGTTTATCAAAAAGTAATTTTAAACAACTAGGCTTAGTTAGCTTTCGACTAATATAAGTCATAGGCATAGCAACAACTGTAAAGAGAGAGTGTGTGGGTGTATATATAGATGATTTGTGTTAATTTACATGTGAATGCTATGTATTGTGAATAGGCCATTTCTTCGAGATGAGAATGCAAGATTTCCTCCTATTGATGGTGTGCTTGTCACTTGATATATGCCATTCCTCTTTAATCTTTTGCTTTGCATTGTTGCACTCAGAGCAGACAATATCAATGGATGTGTAAACAAAAAGATGGTCAATGGATGTGTAAACAAAAAGATGGTCAGTTGTGGAGAAGTGTTCAAAAAATATGTGTGCTTCTATGTTTGTAGCAGCTTTATTGTATAGATAGACATGTTGAGCTATGCATGTGGGTAAATTTGCTAAGATTTACTGTAATAGATGGCAATGCAGGCGGGATTATGACATTTGACCTTGTAAATGATTTGGGAGTGAAAGTCAGAAGACAAGGCGTTCTTAGAGTTGTTAAGAAGGTGATGGAGGGAGGGTGCAGTGCACAGAGCTATTTGATGCATAGGGTTAATTTTAGTGATGTGATGGATTGTGGGCGATGTATAGGGAATAGAGATCCAAGATTTTGCATTGAGTACAGAAAGGGAGTGTCATATTTTATTATAAAAATTACTGATAGTTTTCAGGAGCAATGAGTCCTTGTATCTGACGCTATATAGTTCTGAATGATAGGTGCTGACATTGTCTTTCCTGTCTGATTCATACTTGCATTAGTGATGGTTACGATACAAAAAGACCTTAAGGCTGGTAAGTTTATGAGAAAGTGGCTGTGTGTGACTCAGGATGAATGAAGCTGCAAATGTGAATTGGTTTGATAACCATTTTGAAATCCAAAGCAGCTTGATGGCATTATATGTGGAGGTATAGGTATTTTAATACATTTGAAATTGTCATTTTCTTGAGTTAAGCATTATGAGGTATGGTGAGACAGTTCTTGCTGGACTTGGAGATTACAGAGTCAGGAGCACAAATGAAAATATTGTTCACATAATGAAGCTAGATCAAAGAGGGATGGGAGGTTTGATATGCAGGCGTAATTCTTTCTTTGGCCATATTGAAGAATATACTTGATATGATCCTGCTGATGGGAAAGTTCCATGGGCCAGCTATTTTCCATTTTAAGGTATGTATTGTTGAAAACAGCAATAACGTTCGCATGGATCCACATTAAACAATTGGAGATGGTCATTTTTGTGGTTATGGTAATCCATGCACTACAAGGCCTGTTTGATGACTTGAATGGATGCCCCATGAGGATTAAAACATATGGCTCGGTAATGTTGAGCAATGCTATGTGATACTGTTGGTCAAGTTGTGCATTCTTAATATGGGCAATATACTCAAAGGATGATCTAATGATGTATCTATGAAAGCCGAGACAGTCAAGCAGCCATTGTTTTATCATGGCGGCAACCTTATAATAATAGGCACCCACAAAGTCAATCATTAGGCACAATGGCTCCCCATTCTTGTGGAGTTTGATGTTTGCAAATAATCTAGAAGGAGTGCTAGCTGATAGATAAATGTGGTAGTGTTCCTGTTTCTAAAATGCCTTATTATAGTGTCTCCACAAAACAGTAGATATAAATTTATCTTTTGCCATTTTAAATTGTACACAGTGATTAATTTAAATTTAAGATTAAGAATCTGAGCATTTATTTTGACCATGGAATCCTGTTTTGGTAATAAATACAAAATGCTCACCTTTGTTCTCTTTAAGACAAGTAATATTATTATTGAGAAAATAACATTTGGTTACAACAATTGTTCTAGTCAGTTCCCCATTTTGTGTACTGCAAGTTTGAGGTCAGTTTTGTCACTTGAGCAATAATGTTATTGCATTGGGGATTATTGTTGAAGGCTGTTTCAATTTCTGAAGCTAACTGTCTTATAGGGTGCTGCAAAGTATACCCATGAATCACAGACCAAGGTTCAGGATGTCAGCAATTTGCTGATGAGACATGAGAGTCATGAGATTAACATATTTATAATTAACACCTGGAGGCAAAGTTATGCTTTGCTTATAAGCCAGAAAAATGATCTATATATATACCCACTCATTCTTTACAGTCATGCTATATCTATGATGTGTATTAATTGAAAGCTAGCCAAGTCTAGTTGTTTAAAATTACTTTTTGCTAAAACTTTTTTTTGTAAATGCACATATATGCATTTATATTAATTAATGTAAAGCTCTCTACTATCCATTAAGACAACACGATATATTTAGCAGCATTTAAAACACTTTTATGACAAATTTAATTTATCCATAAGCATATAAATATATTTATTTACAATTCTAATACTCTACAAATAAAACATTTTCTATTGTATATTAAAAGTTTAATTTCAAGGGGGGAAATGAGATAGTTTTTATATTGGTGCAAAACTAAGTAACTCTAATTATTCTATATAATATTTAAAATCAAAATGTAAACAGGAAATGAATTTTTGTAAAGTGGGCATTTTTACATTTTATCATACAGTGCTTAAAGTTTTAATATGAATTTTTCACTGCTTAGCATCACAAAATTTTAATTAATTTTTTTTTTGACAACTTTTATGACAGTCAAATGAATATAAGTAATGAATTTAAATTTTTATTTTTTGTTATCTTCATTAAGGAATATTCACTAACAATTTTTTTTTTTACGTTACACCAATATATTACATTTAATTTTTAAACATTTTTTTATTTTGCCAGTATAATTACGCTTTGATTTGTGCTTTTTGGAAGATTTTCTTAATTTGAATTAAATTTTGAATCTAGGTTTTCATACTAATGGAGTTCTACCTGCATAATCTTCATAAATTTCTAAGAATTTCATTTTAATACTGTTTAATACATAGAAATGCCAAAACCATATATATAATATTTAAACAACCCTCCCAAACGTTATGATATTTTGACAGCGCCCTCTATGAATAAATATAAAATCTGAACTGCAAACGCAGACTCAAAGAATGTGAAATAACATTAAGATCTTCCAATAAAAATTTCAGTTAAATGAGTATGTTATTATTTCATTTATTTAGAATGCTGTTATTGTAATAATTTACTGTATATATAAAACATTAGGAAATGTTTTTAATTTCACTGTCATTACGTATAAAGAACTGTATCTTTATATATTGTGTATATATTGTGGAGATTGAGAGAAACCGATTGTATTATTAAAAGGGAGCTAAATATCAATTATAAATAATTTTAGTCATTTTTGTTGTTATTTTTGAAGTTGTAATTTGTATATCAAATGAACATTTTTAATTTATATAATTAATGATAGAACTTCAATGATTAATTAATAGGAATACTCGTGACGATACGTTTGAAATGATCTTATTTGGAACATTAAATCATTTCAAAAAGAATTTTAATTAAAGATTTATTAAAATATATATCTACATGTTTGTCTGCAAGCGTTGCTTAAAAATGTTTTTTGGTGAAATTATTTAAAATATTACAAATATTTCAAATTGCCCATGAAAGTGTGAGTAGAAATCAATCTAACGGCAGACGTTGCTTTCAGACAAAAAATTTCAAATTAAAGCTAATCTGAATAATAAATCAATCGGGTCGTAATAATAAACTTTCTTTAAAAAAAAAAAAAATCAGTCAGTGGTAAACATGTTATGGCATACATTTTTATAGAAAAAATCTTTATACTATATAATTAAAATAAATTTTGATAACTAATATTAAACGCACAGACAAGAGTTTTATATGAAAAGAATACACACTTTGAACATTGTTTAATACAAATAATAAATGAAATTCTAATTATAAACATTACAATATGAAGGAAAATTATTTATATACAATTTTTAACACATACATATGAAAATAATAGTTAGACTCGTTTATGGAACTGAAAGTTGACATTTAAAATCAATAATGACAGTATTGATGATTTTGAACTATGGTCATCAAGGAAAATGGATACTTGGTCAGATTAGATTTAAAATGACCAGGTCAAAGTTGTTCTGTTTTGATCATATCATGATGCAGCTTCATGGTGATGAGAGGAAAGAAGGATGACTAATAAGCAAATAAGTGAAGTCCTTCGTCACAATAATGAATATGGTTTTGACCAGACTGAAAATCATCCAGATAATAAGACATTCTGCAATAATTTAATTCATATAATCACTGGGAGTATTGTGTTGTCTGGTTCATGGTTATAATAATATTAAGTTTAATTTTAGAACTTAACAAATAATTAGAGCATGTAATATTATATTTAGAACCTATTCTGCCAGATGTTATATAATTCAAAATGCTTAATAACAAAATAGCTTAAGTGAGTTTGAGACTACATCAATTAGAATTAGACTTTGCTGCTACTCTGTTGCAAAATCAGATATAATAACTTTGTATTCTAATTATTCAATGAGTATTAACATGATAATAAAATTGTAATAATTAAATTTGTAAAGCGCATAGTTACGTAAAGTAATATATATTAAGGTTATGACCTTAAGACCATGCGCTTGAAAAATGACAGTAGGGACCTCTACAAATCTTAACACTTGTCTTTTAAATAAATCTTGTGTTAAGATTTGTAGAGGTCCCTACTGTCGCTTTTCAAGTGCATGGTCTTAAGGGTATAGCCTTAATATATATTACTTTATGATAATAGTAATAATAATTTCATCAAATCATTGTAGAATGGAATGTTTATTTCAATGAAAATAGAATTCTACTAAAGTCAATTGATTATTTTGATATCACGACATAAAGTAATGCTTTTAATTTTTTAATCAAATCTAGAAATATAGGAGTGTTCAGAAATATAATGTTTACAAAATAGTCCACATAGCTTTTAATTGAGTAAAATGCTGCTCTTCTCTGCAGGCTTTTTTTAATATTTAATTTGCTTCTGAGTATAGGCTGATATTAGTTCGAATACGACAAGAATTTCTTCAACATATCACTGATATAAATAGCCCACTAAGTTCATGACATAACATGGCTTGAATATTGAGATGTTAACTGAATTATGTTAAAGGAAAACAAACAATCGTAAAACTGCCTTCAATGATCAAGTTTACATAGTATTCTAATGCCTGCTAGTTTTCGTCTGTTCCAGCAGAAAAGTTAATGCTGATTACAATCAATTTAATTAATTATCCGAATATTTTTATTTGTTAGTATTGGAATGGTTGATTTATAATAATAATAAAAAGTAGAAAAGCCCTTTTCTTTTTGTCATTTTTAAATATACATTTAGAATGTGTGTGTATTATATATTGAATTAGTTGAATTGTTCTGTGCTATTTTTAATGATGTTAAGAGTATCGGACTATCGAAGGTGAGTCTTAAGATTGATTCTTGTGCTGGAACTTTCAAGCATTCAAATTTCTTGTAAACTCTCTAGCAATCCATTCAAATACTTTTATCCTGTGCTGTTTAATGCAGTAGACTTTGGAATGTGGAGGCCTAGGAACATTTTCGAAAAAGATAGACTTTTATAGCCGTTTTTTATATTTTTCCAAATATATTTCAACTGTTAATAATAACACTCAGGTTATTGTAGAATATACACGCCCACACGGACATAGCCAATTATATGCTAGTAGTAGCTGAAATAATTAACCACCAGCGAGATAAGTAATAATTTATTTTCACTATGAATCTTAAACTACTATAAACGTAATTACTTATATTACTTTAATCTTGAGTCAAAAACTATTTTAGAGCTCTTAAAACTATGCTGTTATTGCAGTAAGCATTGTTAAGTATATATAAAAAAAAGAAACCTTAGGTTCATTTTTAATAACTTTTATTTTGAAGGTATATTTTTGCATATCTTAGTAGCATATAAGGTTTTTGTATTTTATCCTAAATTATAAGCTGACATTTCTTTGCATTTAGTGATTTTATCTTTGTTGACGTAATCACGTTTTGTTTGATTTGTGATATTTCTGGCAACGACTAAGAATGACAGCTTTGTGTTGCTAATGTCAATAAAAGTTTCTCCAGCCAGCCATGTTGAATGGGTATAATTGAATTCATATTATCTTAGTGCAGCCAAGGGTAATTATCAGTTAAGTTAATCTAATATTTTAGAACCATTGATGAACTTAGAAACTAATTTGTACTCATTATTAAACTGTTAATGGTTATTGTTTACCATTAACAAAAGAATGTAAGTAATAATAGTAATATTTAAGAATTTTGAATTGCTATAATAATGAAATACGAATATCACTGAAGTAATTCTAATAAAAATAATATTAAAAATAAATGATGAATAATTATCTTTTTTAAAAAAATAAAACATAGGTAGCTTTTTAAAAAATAAAACGTCTTTTCAACAGCCCATCTAAAAAATACAACGAAGGTGAAGGCAGTGTACTCATCCAGTTTCTGATGAAGATTAGGCAGTTTTCCATTCTTGCTTACCCTCTAGCTAGGGATATTTAGATATCAATTTACTGAGCAATGTTGCTTTTTAAAAAAATAAAACGTCTTTTCAACAGCCCCTCTAAAAAATACAACGCAGGGGGAGGCAGCATATCGATCCAGTTAACCAGTAGCCCCTGATAAAGATTAGGCAGTTTCCACTCTTGTTTACCCTCTAGCTAAGGATATTTAGATATCAATTTACTGAGCAATGTTGGATTGTTAGCTGGATTGACTGTGGTCCAGCTACATTAAAGTTTTGGATTCAAACTTCATCCCATATGCATGACAAGTGGATATCCTACTTCAGTATCAGAAAACTATTCTTGAAATTGTATAAATAGTGATATATCAATATTTAATTATAAAAAGTAACTTGGCATCTTTACAGAAAGTTCAAGAAAACATGATTAAAAGTCAGATGTCAGCTGCTAAAAATTTTGATGAACAATTTCTTTCACAAATGATATTTGATAAGTCTGTTGCAATATAAACATTTTCTAATTTGTGTTTAGTTATATTTTCTTGCATTTATGTCTTTTGTCTTCTAGTTTTCATCTAAGCTTATTCAGGGATCTAATACTTTGGTTTATTATAACTTTTCATACAGTGAACCCTTGAATACTTCTTTTCTATTTAAAATTAATAAAAAAAAACTATTTAGAGATTCCTCATAAGTGCTTTTGAACTTTAGTTTTGAGCTACCTCCCATTTCCTTTCATTTAATCAATTCATTGAAAAAAATGTTTTTGTATTTTTAATCATTCTTCTAATAATCCATTAACTACCCATTTATCAACCAATATATGATTAGTAAGTTATGATTGACTGTGGACTGGTGGCTAACTAAAAGAAGAAAAAAACTTTAGCCTAAAAAAGTTGTAAGTTTTTTCATAACCAAATGGTTATATAAATATTTATGTAGCATCCTTTGCTTATGTATATAATCAAAATTACCCCAAATTCACAATTCAATCAGACTACCAAAGAAAATAAACTCTAAAACAATACCAATGGTTTCACAGCTCTTAAGTGTAAAGAACTACAAAATAACAACATATTTAAACTAAACATTACCCACAATTCTACTTACTTCCCATAGACTCTTATAAAAGAACTTTTAAATAAGTTAATTGCTTCAGAATCATCAAATTTTAATAATAAAGATTTTTTAATTCTTCTATTTCATTTCTCTCAAAGAAGACAACCTTAGCTTCATCAAAATTAATAGTGAGAACCCTGCTTGTAGCAGGGAAATCATTGGTAGTGTTTTAGAGTTTACTTTCTTGGCTAATCTGGTTGAGTTGTAAATTTGGGATAAATTTTGATTATTTATTGATTAGTTTAGCTTTATGCTTTAATGTGGGTATATATATAGTATAGTATAATTACTGCTAAAAGTGGATTCAATAACTCAAGAATATATTTGAAGCAACTTAACATATTAATCATCATTTGCAATAGACTTTGATTGCCTATCCTTCTGCTTAGATGTTTTATTGTTAGAAGCACATCATAAAGTTGCCCTGTGTAATATCTCTAAATTGATTGCTTTATAATTATATCATTTAAATGTAGTATAGCTGAAAGCTATATAAATGTTTTTCTTTTTACCCTGAGTATGTTGCTTAGGTAACGTGATCAAGATTCTAAAAATTATATCAGCTCATGCATGTCATTAGCTTTTTGCACAAATGGCATGCTTATACATGTGTCTTTATCACCATAGATTATATTTGTGACAGCTGAACCAAGACGGTTTTAATAATTTAGCTTTTGTAGTCAACAATGAGACTACCTTGAAATCATTGCTTTAAAACAGAGCTAGGCCATCTGTAATGTTTTTTCATTGGAAATAAGGAATACAAAACTTATTTTTGTCTGAGATGACCTTTGCCTTCCAACATCACTTTACTAAACCTTAGCTTAACACTACATAAACTTTCAGCCTATAATTTTCAACAGAAAAAAGCCTCCTGATTGGGATCTCTAAGAATTTTATTTTTATAAGTCATCAGATCTATAGCAAGAAAGATGTTAACAGTTGAAGTTTTTTTTTATTATATGTCAAAGCGTTGATCAGGAAGCGAACCTGGGTCAGTTGCTTGGAAGGCAGCTACGCTAACTGCTAGACCACTTACACTTAAAGTTTTTAAGATGCCAACGCAAATAGGGTGAAAATACCTCTCTTTTTTTTTTTACTCCAATGAAAAATTGTCTCAAAAAATCCCAATGTTCATATTTTAGTAAAAGATCACAAATAGTATATGCAGTTTTGAGGAATATGCATTACTTTTTAGTTGTCTATAAAATCCCCATTTTCTTACTCGATTGATGATAAAGTTTTCTTTATGTTGTTTCTTACATCTGTGGAATTCACATACCATTGTAAATTTCTCTCATTATATTAGAATAACTTTAGAAAAAGGGTTTCTGTAGGTATTCAGTCATCATTATTGCTTTTTATTTATATAATATTATCTTAGCGTGGCTCATAATTAGATTAATCTTATTGCTGTTCAAGAATTGGATATAAAGTAAATATGGGTGTGGCAGAATTAGATCGTTTTCCCCCATAAAAATTATATCTAGAAAAATTTCTACAATGATAAATATTTATCTAAAAGTTTGTGGTAATGCATTCAACTTGAATTATAGATTACAATTGAGTTGCAAATTACCATATATTTTATTCCAAACCCTCCTCACATTCAACATGTATAGTGTGCAATAGTTCATTTTGTTGTTTAACGGTGATTAGTGTTTGTCTGAAGATTTGTGATGATGGTATATTATTAGATGTGATATGTTGGACTATTTTCATCATCTATGAGTGAATATTAAGTGTATAGAAAATTTTTAAACTTTATTTAAACTTTCGAAATACAAACAATTTGTTAGTAATAACACATAAATAGACAACACAAGTTAATAATTACACAATGTTTTGAGTAGTATTATTCTCCACTCTTCTTCAGGTGTTGCTGGTCTATATGCACAGTGATAATATTTGATTAGAAGTTGAGCTTCCACCTTTAGATTCTTGAATATCGAATATAAGGCAAACACTCTACCAACTGACAGAATATCTCAGTTGGTAGAGTGTTTGCTTTAAATTCGATATTCAAAATTCTAAAGTTACGCATTCAACTTCTAAGTGAATATTATCACTGTGCATATAGGCCAGCAATACCTGAAGAAGAGTGGAGAATAATACTACTCGAAATGTATAATTACTAACCTGTGTTGTCTCTTTGTGTGTTATTACTAACAAGTTGTTTGTATTTGGAAAGTTTAAATAAAGTTTAACAGTTTCTATACATTCAACATTAGTCCAACATATCACATCTAGTGATTAGTGTTCACTCATATATTTACTGAAACAGTAAGAATAAGAAAAAAAAACTAACTGCTGTATTTTTATTTTTAAAATAAAGTAAATAGCAAAATTTCTGACTTTTGTGGCTATTAAATTGCTCTAGGCAAATTTTTTTCATTAACTTTTTTTTTTGTAGAAACATCTTTATATCAAGAAATTAGGATCTCTAATTGTTTTGACATTTTTAAAACAGTTTCAGATTTTATTATATTTTTAAATTTGTAAAACTTTTAACATTATTCTGAGAAAATATTTTATTATGCAAATTACAGCACCTCAAATTTTAAAAGGATAATAAAGGAAGACTAAAGTGTATGTACTTTAAACCTAAACTGAAGAAATTTTATTAATATATATATATAATCATTTTGATTTTTGTTTGTTCGTTTCCATTTTTTTTTCTATTTTTTGGGTAGCATATAATTGAAGTAATGTAGTTAGGTGCTGTGTAGTTCATGGATCTGCTGTATTCCCATTATTTAACAAACTATATAACAGAACTAGTGAAGTATATAAATAATAAATATTTATTTAATCATTCAAATATGTACACAAATAAAATAAAGAAATTACTAGAGATATTTTTTTAAAAACTAAACAAAGTACTAATTTAATATGTTCTCTGGGATTTTTTTTATATACTTGGAGGAGCCACTAAACCATAACTGAAAAAACTAATTGATAAATGGAATAAGTAATGATTTTTTGTTTGTGTGTGTGTGTGTTGTGTTTACAAATAAACATAAAGAAAAACAATGTGTTGTGTATAATTTTTTGAAACTCTTAATGTGTTCTTATTTATTTATTTTTGCATAATTTTAATGAAGAAATAGTAGAACACAAAATTACATTTCTTTTTAATTTTTCTATTTTTCCTTCTTTTGAAGTCTTTATAATATATGTTACCAGTAGAATAAAAATTATGATGTTTTAATGAACAAGTAGTAGACTTTGTTTTTTTAGACAACAAAGAAACACATGACTGAGAAAAATAAATATGTTATATGTATTTTTATCAAAATAATATTACAATTGGCAGTTGTTAAAAATTTTGAAATTTTAATTAATAACTAGTATGAACCAAGGAGTTAGATTTTTTTTTTTTTAAACTATAAGAATTATTTTATATATATAAATAAACTACAAGACAAAAGAGAAAAAAACAAGTGGACCCTTTAATGGGAAATGGTAAGTAGTAGAATCTCTTGAAGGAAGGGTGCAAAAAGAACCAGATTGCTGCTGCTCTGCTGCCATATCTTCTGGCAAATAAAGTCCATGTGGTACTGTAATAGTTCAGGTGATGTGCCTGTCATTCTTTTGAAAATGTTAATTTTGACTTCAGTCCAAGAACATTTGATCACCTGAAAATAGATAAGTGGAGATTGCAAAATTTAGTTTCCATTTACAGATTATGATGACAAGTGTTTGGACAAAACCTTTTCTTTTTTCACCTCCACTCACAGATCACAAAGTTAGAAATCTCTTTATTCAATATTTAATGTTAATATTACACATTTTTTATTCAAACAATTAAAAAATAAAATAAAAAATTCTCATATATTGTTTGTATTATTTAATGAAAAAATTGAAAAACTTTTATCAAAATCTCAAAGAAACATTTTAATTTATAAATACACATAAAATTAGATATTTAACTAAAGTATGGGGAAATATTAGGTTTATTGCTCAGTATTTCAGCAGTGGTTTAGTGGTTCACCAGATGTGTAAAAAAAATTTCAGAATGCATACTAAATCAGTACCACATCCTGATATTAATTTATTTTTTGACATTTATTTTATGTACAGTGGTGCCCCCTAAATTAAAAATGAATCATTAGAAGTTTGAGTGCTGGAAGTAACAAAACTGGATGCAGTCCTATGAATCACTACAGCCAAAAGCTCCCATTCTGTCCCTGCGCACAACTGTGCAGAGCGTTTTTTCTCATTCATTTTATGTAATGTGATGTAAAATGGCTTTTCTTTAGGTAAATATGGAAGTTTCTATGCTTAGATTGTATGTTCAGAAAGCCTGTCATATTGTCAAAAAAAACTCATGATTAACATTTATAAGTAACTGAATAAAAAGCAGGAAGTAGAGTAGGTTTTATAGATGTATCTAATAGTGTCAAAGTTGTAGGTGGAGTTTAACACTTGTAAATCAAACTAACAATATACTAATTTCTTACTTCACTTTGCCATTAACTATAATTCTAATTTTCAATCATTACATATAGTTTTTTTTTTTGTCATATATATGGATGTAAGGATCTAATGGAACTGCCAAAGATTTTAGTTTGCATGTCCTAAACATTTGTGGACAGATTGGTTTTAATTATTTGCTAAAAGGTTAACAGGTGCCAAAGCTGTTAGTTGTACATATTTTCTTATAAAAAATTTATTGCTCTTTTGTTAGATTTGGCAAATTCTTAATAAACAATATTGGCATATAGCATCATCAATTTTATTCTCTGCACTGTCTCGTAAAATAAAGAAAACCTTTTTTTCAAAAATTGTGAGCAGCAGGAAAAATGTAGACAATTCCATTATCAACATTTTTTTCATACTAAGTATTACTAAGTTTGCAAAGAGCAAAATTGTATAACTTTACAATACTGATGAGTAATCTTGGAATTTAAATGATGCATTGGTAAATCAATTATTGACACCAATGAGTTTTTTAGGCAAAAGTATCCAAGTATCAACAAAACAGAACACACAGTATTATAAATAATTCGCCATTGCTTTTTCTAATTATTTCTTTACAAAAATTTGTTATATTATCTATCATGCAAGATTTAGTTTAAAGCCGAGAATTCCAGTGTTTCATTATAATTGTTTAAATGCTCATCACTTCCCTGTATGATTTATTGCATTGATAAAATGATAGTTGTGAGAGCTAAAAGTCCACAGATTATGGCTTCTATCATCTCCAGTGTCTAAATTTTGTATAATTTCCAGAATAATAAACTAGTTGATTATTTTTTCCTTGTATGATTTAGTGCAGCAGTAGACTGGCAGACTGAAAAGCTTAAGGCCAATAGATTATAGATTAGTTCTGTCATTACTAATGCCAAAGGTCATTTCCTTCAAGGGACAAACATTTATTTCTTTTTGTCCTGCTTGATTTAATGCAATGGTAGAGGGGTGAACTCAAGAGATACAGGTCAGTGGATTGCAACTGGACTCTGGTCTTTTCACTACTCAAAAGCCATATTTCATCATGTTCAACAAATCATTAGATTACTACTCGTGCTAAGTGTTTTTTTACTAATTAGATGTGTAATAGAGCATCATTTCCTGAGAAAATTTTGAGCTATTATATTTTATGTTTGTCTAAAAGTATGTGGTGATACCATTTTACTTGTAATTATATGTTGCATGATTTCCATCATTTAAATTTAATTATGAAGTATATTCAGAAAAATTCAAATTTTATTAAAAATTTTCACATACATTCAACTGTTAGTATAAATAGCACACAAGTTAGTATGCAGCACGTTTTGAGCCATGTTATTTAAAGAAGCTGATCACATGACAGTGGCAAATAAACACATTAATGAACCTACTGTAATAATTCATTATGTTTAGAAACTATTCGTTAATTTTGTCCTTATGAAAAATTGGAGAAATTAGAAAGATCCTCATAGATAAGTATATAAATATTTTACCCGAGTGTAGATTTCAATAGAATATCATCTAGTTGGTTAGAACATTATCTTAAATTTACCATTCATAAATCTAAAGGTTTGAGGTTTGTCAAGCATTGGTGATCGAGTGATCAGTGACAGCTGCTTTACAAGCAGTTGTCCTGGGATAGCGGGTTCCCTTCTCAGCTGATGCTATATGACACATGAGGTCTGAGGTTTGATTTATATGCTACTATTGTTATTAGTTGAGCCAGAAATAACTGAAGAAGAGAGAGAGATATGATTCAAAACATATTATCCATGTGCTATTATTATTAGCAGTTGAATGTGTTTACAAAATTTTCATTTTTTTAAATATATTTAATAATTAAAACTAGAATATGGAAATAGTCCAACATGAAATTACAAGCTCGTATAACAATTAATTTTCAAACTTAAAATAAAAACAGATACATCAAACTTTAATTGTGAAGATTTAATTTTATTGTCAACTATATTAAGCCAAAATCAACATTCATATGTCACTAAATGAAAAAGAATAGAATAGACCGTTTATTTCTTATGCTTTCAATGGCTTTAAATATTCATTTACTAATGTTATTAGAAAACAGAATGTGAATTTTGTACATTAGTGTAATTAAAATACTGCCTAAATTATTCTAATATTACAATTGAATACCTTGGTCAGATTATTAATACAGATGGAAACATAATGGATGAAATTAATCATAGAATTAAACTTGGTTGGAGTGCTTTTGGTAGAAATAACTTGATACTAAAAGGAAATATGCATATGTGTTTGAAAAGGAAGGTTTTTAATAAATGTGTTTTTCCAGTTCTTACTTATGGATCTGAGACTTGGACACTTAATACAGGAGCAATACAGAGACTTCAGACCACTCAAAGAAGTATGGAGAGATTCATGTTGGGAGTAACAAGAAGAGATCGAAAACGCAATATATGGGTTAGAGAACAAAACAGGTGTTACTGATCTCCTTGAAAAAATTAAAAGTCTGAAGTGGAGTTGGGCTGGACATATTGCTAGAAGAGATGATAATAGATGGACAATTGAAATTTTAAACTGGATTCCAAGAGAAAAGACCAAGAAAGAGACCACATGTGAGATGGATGAATGAAATAAGAAAGTGTGCAGGGGTGATGTGGAGAAGAGAAGCTAAAGATCGGAAAAGATGGATTGAACTTGGAGAGACCTTCATCCTGCAGTGGATTGATAATGGTTGATGATGATGATCATGAATATTAATGGAAAGTCAGTTTAGTGAATGTGAATATTAAATATATGTATAGCTTAAGGATTTCAAATTTAAACAGAATCAATTGCATGACTGGAACCATTGAACGAATGCTTACAACGTCTAAAGCAGAATTAATAAGTGTTCCATTATTGATTTATAAGTGCTGTTTATTCATAACTTCCAGATGTGTTGTTACTTCTGTTTAAATTTCATATCATTAAGCTATGCATTTTTAATATACTGTATATTTCTAAGTAAATATTATCAAAGTTTAATTTTTTTTAGATCTGACTATGTCTAAAAGCAATATTTTGAATACTTGAATGATAATGATAATACTCTAAACATTTAAAAATAAAAGTATGGATAAATCTTTGTATAAACGATCACCATTGAATTGTGAAGAATGAGAATTTGGCTATAACACAAACAGGTGAAAAAATAGAATTTTAAATCATGTCCAATACCTCTTTCATTTTGACTTTTTAATAATTAACAGTATTTTAATATAAGATTTCTAAAAAGGTCCCACGGTGTAAATTGTATTGCATCTGCTTGTCATGACTACAACCTAGGTTTGAATTCAAGTTGGGTAAAAAAATTTCAAGTTCCAATCAAGCTTAAGATTTTTCTTTCAGATATCCAATTCAGCCAACTTAGCTTACATAATAATATTGGACAATAAATGGATGTCTATTATTTTTAGCTAGAAAGCAAAACGAATCTAGAAAAAATCAGCACACATATATATTGATAGATGTCTCTATCTATAATATTGATTCTAACTCAACATGTAAATATATGTATTATCTTTTCTATGGTATTTAAATAAAATGTGATTATTTTCTATCAAAAAGCATTTTCGTCACCTCACCTGGCAATTGGCCAGCCTGGTGCCAACGACTTCTTCACTTTTGTATTCTGCAACGGGCTATTTAAATGCGGATTTATAAAAATATATAATAATTATATATGAGTTTTTAAATGTATAGTCTATAAACTTCAATAACAATAAAAAAAAAATGCAAATATATAAATAGCGATTTTTCCCTGATCGGCAGCAGGGTCGTTTTTCTTCATCAAGATGTGATTACTGTTTATTTGTAATTCTCATTTATTGTAGGTGTGCTGCCTTTTTTTTTCCTTGGATGCACTTATTAATTGGCAATTAAGTTTTGACCTTTTTTTTCATTCCATTTTTTCCACCCACCCGCCTACTCCAACCAGTCAGTTAGCGTTATGGGCTTCAATAAGTTAATGGTAATAAAAGAAATCTGAAGCTGTTGCATTTATAATTTTAATGGAAATTGTATATCTATTAGAGAATAGTTAAAATTTTTGACGCAGTCCCAAATTATTGTTTGCCCCCCCCCCCTTCTGACTTTTTAGATTGCCCCCAAGCTTGTTTCTATAGTATGACAACTGAAAGGCATTTACTATTTGGGAGGGGTTTGCTTGATAGATCAAGATATACTTGCAAAGGATATTGGGATTGAAAAAATAGATTTAGTTTTATCTTACTTAAGAACTTGGTTTTGCTGTCAATAGGATGTACTCCGTACACTATTAGAGTGTTAAATGTGTATACGTTTATGATTAGATGTTAATTAACATTTATTATTTTTTTCTATATTTAATGTATATTTCAATTGATCGCCCTTTAAACTTTGTTTAACAGTGCGCTATTTTTAAACAGGTAAGAAAGTTATTGTTGTTTTAAAAAAAGTGAAAACTTTAGCCTTTCTAAACATTCCATTCATTCCAAAGTTTGTTGTTTTGTTTATGAAATGATTCAGTATCGCTTAATTAAGTAAAACTAAGTGTGGAAAATAAGATATGTAGTATTATATTTTAAAAATATCGATCGTAATTGACGATAGAAAATATTTTTTGCTTCTCATTCTTACTGGCGATTTTCTTACTTCTTATTACGAATATTTTATCTATTATTGTTATAGTAAAAAAAAAAAAAATTGTGTAATTTAATACAACTTTTTAAATAATATGTTGGCATTAATCATTTTCTGAATTTGATTTTGAATTTTTGATACGCTTCAAATTATGACATAATAAAATACCATACTACTTACTCTCAATTTTATTTTACATACAACAATATACACCTTAATTTTTTATTTACTTATTCGAATATCCTGATATTGAAATGTATATAATTTTAAAAAAATTAATGTATGTATACATATTTATGCATTTAGTTATATTTCCGTTTGTAATGTATTTGTGTGTGTATATATTTATAGATGATGTAAAGCTAATACAGTCCTTAAATAGCCCGTTGTGATGGAAAGACATCTCCAACTGCCTTTTATATTGGATAGCTTGATAGATTAGCTGAGGGTTAGCTACATGGGGAAAAAATTAATATGTACTCTTTCGTGATTCATACCTAGAACATATATATATTGTATAAGAAAACAACTATCCATTTAATTAATGTTTGGTAAATAAATCTCTAGGTAGCTACTCTTAACTGAATAGTAAAACGAAAGGAGAAACATAACTTCTACCAATTGATGATTCACTTGTTTAATAGTTACTAAGAAAAGACATTAGTTAATGTCTTTTCTTTCACAATTTCTTTGAGAAGGAATTTTGGAGAGGCCTTGTACTGGCATTGGTTTTCTTAAGGTTTTTTTTTTTTTAATCTTTAATTATTGTAGTGGAGTGGAAACCCACTTTTGAGAAACTTCTAAAATGTCTTACAAAAAATATTTTCTTAGAACAAATTAAGGTAGTTCCTTTATAACTTCATTGATAAGGGGAATACTTGCCAGATTTGAAAATCAATTTGATCTTACTTAATTATTACAAGATATTCTATATAGTATGTTAAAAATTGTTAGGTATGTATTCTATAAAATAATATTGCTACTAATAATAATTGATTTATTACTGTAGGGTTCTAAGACATTTCAACCCCAGAAGTAACTAAGCAGAGCCATATATCATAAACTTTGAGTTCCAGAATTCACTTTCCATCACTGCATTAAACTATGCAGGTTTAGACATTTCATTAACCATGTATTATTGATTTCATTATTACAGCAAGGAATCATTATCCCTATTTGAATTACCAGTCTTATTATAAAAATTGGAGGATTTTATTACTATTTTTTGGCATGATATCATGAGTCACTGACACATGAAAAATAAAATCTAATAATCATTATTATCTA
Source organism: Epiperipatus broadwayi (assembly GCA_028023455.1). Classification (NCBI taxonomy): domain Eukaryota; kingdom Metazoa; phylum Onychophora; class Udeonychophora; order Euonychophora; family Peripatidae; genus Epiperipatus; species Epiperipatus broadwayi. The sequence goes on from JAQFVV010000037.1 coordinate 6,131,330, forward strand.
ATATAAAATAATTACATTAGATAAAATAAGTAGTCATCTCATTAAAATAACCTTCGTATTTAACATTTTGTGGACATTTCTAATCATTATGACGGTGAACACCTTTATATATGCCTTTATTTGTGTCAGAAATGTATATTAAAAACATTGTTGTTCAGCAAAAAGTGATCTTTTACCAAAGGTGAGAACTCAACATAACTTCAGTAATGAAATGGGTGAGCTTTCACTTGCTATTTAACTCCCAAAAATAGTTTAGTTAAATCTTGATCTCTTTCAATAAGTTGCAAGAAGATAAAACTCAGTCCAATAACTTTCTAACCCATGTTATTATACTTAAACTCATTAAATACAAGTTTAATGTATGGTAATAATAAAAATGTCTTTGTATTTTATTATATGTATATTGCTTACATGAACACGGAATGTAATAATTGGGTCAGATAGAACTTTGGTGAGCAAGGTCTTTAAAATCAGAGGCACGAGCCTTGTTTAAAGCTACTTAAAGCTTATTTTTTGGATATATAGCTTGTAATTGTTTTGGCTACTAAACCTATATATATATTGATGGCTAAATTTAAAAGCTTGCATTTAATTGAGTTCAAACTAACCATATCAGTTCTGGTAAATTGAAATTACAGTTAATTATGAATCAGCCTTTCTCTGTTTGCATCAAGTAAGAAGAAATCTAAATATGATATTATATTAGGTACAAAATTTCCAATAATACTAAATTTTTTACAGTTTTTATGTTAAACAATGGCTCCCCATCATTCCGTCATTATTAAATAACCAATCATAAATGAGTACAGCTATTTTAATTCTAAAAGAAAAGAAAAAAAACAATAAAGAATAAAATGTTTAAAAATGACTTTTGAACAGACCATACAAACTAATTTGCAATCATGGTCACATACCACACTCCGGTTCTGTAGTTTGTTCATCTTGTGATGCTGTCTTTTAACTTAGACAACAGATGTCTTTTTCCGATTAGTTATTTGGAATTCTTTATAATATTCTATCCTAATTCACATCTGGCAGTGAAATCAATTACTGATATTCTGCATGATTTAGTGCAGTGGTATAGTATCTTACTCTGTCTCTTTAAACCTTTGATTTGATTCTATTTTCTGAACTTTCTGGACTCAAACTTCTTACGAACTCCTGAGAAATAAAGATAATTGATTATTTATTTTTAATAGTGATGTTGCTTAATATTAATCAAAACTTTTCACCTTCTTTAAATTTCTTATCTTTTACTAATGTCTATTACGAGTCTATTTATTTTTAAGTGGATCATGCTATAACTTCTCCCATTGTTAATACTAATCTACAAACATTTTTTATTGATGTATTGATACATGTTTTGGTGATGAATAGTCTTACTTGTTATAGCAGCTGAAATATTTATGCCCATTTGTTCATTTGAAGCTTATTTATACCATATCAATTTTATTGTAATATTAAATTAAAACAAAGAGGAATGTTCTATACGTTTAGCATAATAGTAAAATGGCTGACTCAGATGTAAAGATTTCTAGATCTAATCTCAACTAAGTAAAGTAAAAAAGTATCAATTTGTAAATTGAATACAACAGTTATGTTCAATCTGTCAATCAAGTGTGCAGGTGTTATTTGATTTTCTGAGCAATAGACCATATGATTATTTATATTAGAAATAATTGTATTAGTGTAAAATAATAAGTACTTGAGTTATTTATAGCTTATGACTGCCACTTTAAATTTTTGGGTAAGCAGTAAATAGTGCTTTGTTAAAGCCTAAACTTCGTTAGTTTTAGTTCTCCATAAATGTTTCATCATGAATGTTGAAACATTTATTACTATGTAGATGAAACTTATGTATATGCATACAGCATAGCTATGATAAATGATGTATCAATATATGTTAACCAAAACAAAATAAATGTAAATAAATCATTAAAATTTGTAAATTTAATAAATTTTACAATAGAATTGTAGCCATTTTTTCATGACACAATGTTATATGCACATTTCTTAATAACATTTAAATCAATATAGACATAAAAACATTAAAACAATTCAAAATGATATATCCTATTAAAAACAAGACTATTATTACATTTCCATAGAGAGAGGGGGATGGGATTATTGAAGGTAAAGAATGTCATCCAAAGTAACTAGTTACTACTAATTTAATTTTAAAAAAATAAAGATATACTACAGTAAGTTTTGTATTATTTTTATTTTTTGAATAAATGAATCCACACACACACGCACACACAGTAAATACATATGTAAATGTGCTCCCCCAATTTATTTTTATTGACTATATTATCATTTTTATTTAAATTTGTTTATATACAATCTTGATTTATACATGTGCACTATGCACATAAAAATGTTTGTGTTATGTGTATATGTGCATGTGGAAAAATACTGTACATTTGCAGTTTAGTAAATAATATAAATTCTATCATAATCAAAGCATATCACCAAAACGTAAGTCATTGCCAGTGATATATCATGATGAGAGCTTGGAACAAAATATAACAGATATTACATGTCCGCCATCTGTTTTTTGCTTGAAAACCGGTTGTGGTAATTAGATATACTTGGATGATGGTAATAGTTTTACCATTACCTGCTTTCTCTTGTTTAATTATAGCATTTCAATCCAAATGTTTTAGTATGAATTTAGATCACTCATTTCATATGATGTTCATTCTTTTTCCATTGATGTTCATTACTGCTAATGAATTTTTTTTTTTACTAGATTCTGATATGGTGTTGAGTAAGGCAATCATACTGTTAACAATTGTACAGTAGTTGAAAGTGCAAATATACACCTACATATAGAAATCACTTCTCTATATATCCTGTTTTTAATATTTCGATCAAAGGATTGGCTTTTATCAAAAACTTTTTTATTTCTGATGAAAGTTAGTCCTCTGATAAGAAATATCAAACAGTTTATATAGATAAATGATTGGTAGTTTCCTGGTCAGTTTTTTCGTCTTCTTGGCCAGAATTTAATCTCATAATCTTGTGATTTAAAAGTCTGAAATAGACTGGGCCATACTGTTCTAATCATCAGTTATTAGCCAAAAGTCACTGTCTTTAATTATATTTGCTAATCGTATATGATGTTCACAAACAAATATTTCATTCCCACATTATTTTCCATTTAATGACTGCAATTTTAATTTGCAAAAGTTAATGTTTTCATTTTTTCCATTTTTTGTAAAAAAAAAAAAAAGGTAAAAGATTTTGGAATCCTAGAAAGCAAATAGCTAGTAAAGAATCTTGAAGTCTAAAAATAAATAATACTAAAATAATAAAAAATTGTTATCATACAATATTTCCCATATTTGCGATTTTTATATCCACAATTAATTTCAGTAAAAAAAATTTAGAAATTAATAAAAAAATGTTAATTTTCTACATTTTATTTTTTATTCAGAATGCATATTCAATATATACACATACCTGTGTATGTGTTTTATACACATTTTCATCATGAATATACTTATCTATATACGCGTATTTATGTGTGTGCCAAATATGGTTGTCCATGAATTTTGATACCTGCAACAATTTGATGCAGGGATTATTGTAGTTGAATATTTTAATGTAGCTTCAAAATTTCAAAATATAATACTTTTATTAATTTTAAAGGCACAAAAATAAGTAATACTATTTTTAATATTATATTATTTAAAATTACTTACATTTTTATGATATATGTTTGAAATTTGCTATTGATTTTACAAAACAAGTTATTGTTAGGTGATTGATTTATTTAGTTTTTGAATTGACTTAGTTTTATGAGTAAAACATCAATAATCTGAAGAAAATAACTGTTCTAATAGATCAATATTGCTAATGTTGATTTAAAATATAACTATAGACGATTTCTTTCTGGATTTTTTTTACTATTAAAATCAATATATACTAAATAGAAAGACAAATCATCTATCATCTGTTTTAATTTAATTGGCATTCTTCGGGTAATCAAACATCTTACTTGCTATTCAGTGATTATGTTTATTTTTATCTTGCTATTTAAACTTGGGCACTGAAGTTCAAATATGTTAATAAAATTTTAAATCCTAGTCAATCAGCTTGTCTAATTATAGAGGCCTGATGATATATATTTATTTGTTTTTTTAACCATAATTGTACCAAAAATAGCTATTGCTGCCTTGAAACTAAATATCCTTAAAATATACAGTTGCTGGTATATTGGTAGACATCAACTCAACTGATGTTTTACTTAAGAGCTATCAAGGAATTGAGAAGAAACACAGTGTTTCTTGTTCTTAAAGTCAGAGGTAAAAAGTCCATAAACTCACATTGCTAGCTGATGCGCATTGGTAAACAGCCCATCTCTGTTCATTCACTGTATGAGTAATCACATATAATTAATAGCTGCATGTGAGTAGGCATTAAGAATTTGCCTTGCTTGTATTTTTTAAGGCCTCAAACAGAATCAAAGGGTTTTCTTTCTGCTAACCACAAATTCCTTTCTCCAGCTGTGTTAGACATATATCGTTGTAGGTATAAAAGGTTGATATTTAGCTTTATCTCAGATGATCAACATTTAATACTAATCTTTATTTGCTTGTATTTACTGATAACTTGTAGCTGACAACTTATTAATAACAGTCACCAGCTATGATTCATCTTACAGTTGAGATTTACTGGTATTATATTCTATAATGTTATTTGAAAATAATCTACATATTAATATATGTTGTAATCATGTATAGTCAGTATCAAATCATTATAAGAAGGCCTCCCCAAGTTGATTCCAATATCCCTGATCCATGCTTTACATCACTTCAACAAACTTTCTTATTAGGTTTCTTAGAATCTTTTGGGATCCATTTTTAAATTTTCATTGTCTATATATTATCATTTCTCTTAATGACTTATCATTCCAGCTTCATTTCAGTCTTTTGATTTTGTCAATGATGTCAGTAGATTCATGTATTTGATTTTTGATGCTTTTTATTAAACCCAACATGCATCTCTCCATGCTTAGGTTATAGAATCTGCAATCTTTGTATGGCTAGTCTGTTAATTGTTCAAATATCATATCCATTAGTTAGCATTATTAATAAAATATTATAATACTTCAAACTTAAGCTGCCCTTGAATTTAAGCCGCAGTAGGATTTTAAAATTAAAAAAAATATATAAAAATGATTTTATAATAGGTATTGAAAAATAATGAACATTTTTATTTATTTAAATAGGAATTAAAAGAAAAATGTGAATGGGGAATCCCCAAATAAATTGCTATCTACAATCATAATACTGTGTGTATGCATAAAGCTTAAAACAAAGATAATCATTGGGGATGGGAAATTCGCAGTAACAAATTTTAAAATATTTGCTTTGAATTTAAGCTGTACCTTAATTTTACATCCAAAATTTAAATAAAAAGTGGCCCTTAAATATGGTGTGCATATATATTTAAAATGATAAAACTCCAAGCATGTGCTACAGTAATGCCATGTTTCCCATTGTCAAATTAAACAGACAAAAATAACTCAATTTTTTCATCTGCTCTCCGAGATATCTTATATGGACTACAGATTAGAACAACTGTAACCCTAAAATGAATATTAAATCATATCTGATATTCTTGCATTATTGGCTTGCATTCATTCTTATAGTTATTATCATCCTAATTTACTATTCATATAAGATCTTTAACAGTAGATGAAATTGGATTCTCTTTTCATCTGCAATATGAATGACTTTAATAGTATTAGGGATCACATTAAGATATCTAGTGTTTGGAAAGTTCTCACTCCAAATGGTGCATATTTTTCAATGCTATAGAAGTTTATTTGTTGTATGTGCGTATTTGAAGAAAATTTTTATTTAATTTTTTATGTTGGGTGAAATTTTATTGTTGTTTTATCCATTGAGACCTTGCTGACTATTTCATATTTTATGGATTTGCTTATTTAATGCATTAAGGATGTTTATTGACTTCTTTACTAACTTACCAGTGTATAATTTTTACTGATTAAAATATGATTTTTTTCCATTAGATAATGGGAATAATATATTTTCCTTTATAGTGCTAGGGTCTGCACAAGATATTTTTATCTCTGAGCGGTATTAGCTATTCATGAGAAATAATATTATTATACACCATGATAATGGTTTCTAATTAACTTAGACTGACAAAGAATATTGATTAATCATTATTCTATTTCAATGATGAAATCAAGGAATGATTTCTATATTAGCCTAGCCTCCCTTCTGTAGTAAACTCATTATCTGTATACAAAATATAATATGGTTTGATTCATTGCTTGAGAGTTTGTAGATCGAGCACTGGAATTGCAGTCCATAGACTTTGAGCTCCACTCCACCACCCTACCTACCACTATACCAAACGAGCAGAGTTTTATCTATGTGGCGATGAGCAGATTATTAGAGGTGATCGACATCTTTACTGCAATAATTGCTATTAATATAAATCATCCTTTATCATTCATTCATTTTAATTTTTCTTTAATAAGTACTTGTTTTAAGTGCATGTAATAGTAAGATATTACTATATTGTATGCTTTAATATAAGTGATCTTACTAGGAATTCATGTTCATTTTGATAGGCAGTGCTATAAAAAACGTATAGTAAACATTGATCTGTAGGAGGGCTCAAAACTATTCAGTTTACAGCAATTGAACATTTGAGTTTCTACTGCAGTTATATTTTACGAAATTAATTATATGGAAATTTTTTGTTAATTAGGTTAATAATAAACAACAAATTGTAGATTAAACTCGATAAAGGTGAATACTTTTTTCCGATAAGTCTTGGTATTTTATTATCTCAGATATGCAAATGGTTTCAATTTCGTTTTTATTAATCGTTATCTATCTAGTTAGTACATTTATTGTATATTTGGACTTTAAAAAGACTTATCTTAAGATTTTAAAAAATGAATGGAATTTTTTTATTTTAATAATTACAGTAATTAATATCATTTTTAAAAAGAAAAAAAAGAGAATTTGATATATCAGTAGTAAATTTTTTTATTATAAAATATTGGGTTATTTATCAATATAATCGCCATAATAAGTTGCTTTTGCCTCCCGCCACCTCCTTCTATTGTTTTTGATACATTTATAACGTGACTTTTTTTATTTTATAGACACATACGTATTAGTAAGTTATTTCTAAATTATAAGCATAAATGTTCAAATTTGTGATTTATGTACGTAAGCTCATCTCAGATCAAGAAACTCAATCTTGGACTTCAGTAGTTTTTTGGGTTTTTTTCCATATGTCATAGCATCGGCCAGGACGCGAATCCACACCCGTCTGCAAACAACTACTTGATTGCAAGGCGGTTGCGACCTCTCGGCTAACAACGCTTGACTAGAACTTCAGTAGTTTGTTCAAGATAATCCTGATCCAGTTTTGTAGCAGTCTTAGATTTTAATAATTTGTCCTAGGTGATCTCAATATCACTGAACTATTTCCCCCCTCCCCACCCACCCATTTTTTTTTTTAAATAAATCATTTACACATTCTTGAATTTATTACTATTGCTTCAATTAAAAAAATATATATATTTTTTTTCTTGAACACAGAAGGTCATAAAAGTGATAGCATTGAAACTGCGATCCTTAGATCTTGATTTCAGTATGCTGCCGTTCTACCACTGTGACAACCCATGCATATCTTTATTTCAATTTATTAGAATTGAATGAACGCATTGTTATTCCTACTAGTTTTCTACTGTAGTAGAATGACAAACTAAAAAGCCCAACGTTCCTAAAATCAAAACCCAATCCGTCTTTTCCAGAGCTTGAACATCACATGACTTCCTGCGCAACTAACTAAATATTTGATTTTTTTTTAATACGTTTTTTTACAAAATAGTTAGTCAGCTTTTATAGATCAACAGTATAGGTTTGTATATAATATAAAAAACTTTAATTACTACAAAGTTTAATGATTTTTTGATATCTTTCGAACATTTAATTATAGATGGCTCTGGAGTAGAATGAATTACTACAAATGCTGATTTGAAATTAAGCAAAGAAAATCATGTGATATAGTGTCTAATATGGTAATTTATTACATTTCATTATATCATTGCTGATAAAATAGTGTAGATTTTCTTTTTCTTTTTTTTTTAAAAAAAAAATGAAATTCAAGCTTGAAATGCTCATTTATTTAATCACAAATACTTTCCAAAGAAAATCAATATATATTGCTGCAGTTTATTTTGTCTTAATAATTTTAACTTAACACATTTTTCATTTTGATTAATGAATGAAATATTTATTTTAAAAAATGATTATTTATGTAATACAAAAATATATTAAAGTTATGGTATGTAATTTTTCTACTTAAAAATTGTAATTACAGCCACATTGATTAGTTAAAAATCTGTCTACTTTAGCTTATTACAATTAATAGCCATTAGTTAATGTGGCAATTTGAATTCATTATAATAACAATTGCTATTATAAATTGCTACAAAGAAGAGAAAATAAGTAGATGTTCTCAAGTTTTTTCCTTTTATTTAGAATTCATTTTAATATATATATTACATATTTTTTCTGGGTGCAAATTGATTATTAAAGATTAGCGTTAGTAAAAGTTTGAAAAGGATAGACAAGGAAAATATTATTGATGAAACAAAACAAAAGCAAAAATGGTGATGGCTTTATTGCTCGGGGGAGGGGTCATAAGAAGTTTGAGTGCGGCTCTATCAACTATTCCAAACCATGCAGAACATTGATGAAATAAAAAGTGAACTTAATATCAGTGCAGAAAAAATATATTAGAATTAAGAAGTAGGTAAGAGATAAAAGACGAAATTCATGTCAAGCGTTGGTGGCCGAGTGGTTAGCACAGCTGCCTTACAAGCAGTTGTCCCGGGGTTCGCTTCCCTGCCGACGCTTTGACGCATTAAAAAAAAAGAGGAAATTCATCCCTTTAAAGAAGAGACATAAAGTTAAGATTAAAAAAAATAGAAAGGAATAATTGTTGAATAAATTTGCATTTTTTTTTTTAATATAAGCATTAATTCATATTCCATAAGTATAAGTTGTCAAACTCCCCCTCCCTCAGAAGGTAAAGTTTTACGATAACGTCTGCAGTACTACATCGATAATCTATTAGCTGTGCTTCTGTGGGATTGTTGAAACAGTGAAGGAACAACAAATAAGAGGATTAATAAAAGAAATCTTATAGTCTGCTTTGAGATGGATGTTGAAAGAACTGATTTATCCATCGTAAGAAAGGAAAAAGATTTTTTTTTATAAAATTATGCTAATAGCTATGAATCTATGACTCAGATCTTACTATCAATCTGATAAAAATAGGATGTTCATTTTTTATCTAAATAACAGGGAAACTTCTTGTAATCTGAATATAATTTTTTGCAATAATAGATTAAAATGTAAACCTATCCATACTTCTTATGAATAATCTTGAACCATAGTCTAATTTATTTTCATCACTTGTCAAAAGTTAGATCTCAAATAGTTTCCAGGAATAACCTCTTTGGAAAGCCAGATGATATATCCTGGAATTGTGATGCAAATATTTTACAGACAGCTTTCTTAGTGTAAACATATTCTGTTGATGAAAATCTTGCCCCTGTTGGAAAAAAGGTGTCCACATTAAATTTCTGGATATGCAATTAATTTGGCATGAGAAATATTATTGGCAACCTCAAGTCTATTCCTTTGCAGAAGCTAGTTTCTTGCCCTTTCATGTATTTTTTTCACTAAAGAAAGAACAAAGGATGTTATGTTAATTAATTAACATAACCTTTGTAATTCAATTTCTGTTTATGAAATTTTACACACACAAATGCCATAACATATGAATTACATAGTCTTTGATTTATATTTATTCATTTTCTTATTTAATACATCAGATTTACATAGTTGCTATGGTAACTGAAAACATTATGTAAACATTCTACTTCTATTTATTTGCCTTTTTATTTAGTATATTAACTTAGCACATTCCAGAAATCAAAAACATATGCCAACATTTTCTAAAAATATTATAAATTGTTGATTCTCATACCAAAATTCTAATTAGTTTAGTCTTTACATAAATTATATTGATAGATTTATTTTAAAATATATACAAATTTGTTAAAAAATTTCATTGTTTTCAATTTTTAGATTTGATTAACTAATTTATAAGTAATTTTTATATAAAATAATCCTATAATATGATTATCAATAGTAAATACACTTTTCATACAATTTTATAATTCTACCAAACTTGTACTGTTCAAGTTAATATGAAATGGTAAAATAAACTAATAAGAGTCTTAAAAGCATTAAGGCAGCTTTTGGCAAATTACTACCAGAATCATAGTGCTGAATAGGACTATGCCATTAAAACTGTGTATATAGTGGTGAAGACCAATATGTAAATCAGATCCAGAATGTTAATTAGGTGTTTCTTTTTTTAATAATGGGTCACAGGAATCTTTTCTATTGATGGAATGAGGATCCCTTGCAATAGTCCAAGGATCTTTATATTTTCTTTTCATATCTTACCTCTCGGCACATATTATTACATTGGAGAGAGAAAAGATATGTTCTGTAACCAGCTTATGATCAAAGAAGATCGATGAGTATTTATAATTTAATTTTGTTTTATTATATGAATATACATGCTGGGCAACTCACGATCTTTTAGCATAAGATTTATTATAATATACAGAGTTATAGGTTGGAGCAGGGCATGAAATTTTATACATGAAATGGGAAACATCTTCAAAAGATATTTTGTCTTTTGTATTGTTTAAAAGGTTATTGAGTAAGAGGGTGATCTGGAGCTAACTCTGAAAGGGTCCATGCAGATCTTTCAAGGGTTCATTGCAATAAGAAGGATGTAATGCAGACTTATTCATCGTTTAGATGAGTTATTATTGTCAGCAACTTATAGTTTGTTATAGTTATATATAATATCCTCATAGAAGTCAATGTAGATTTTTATCTCTACACAAAAAGTTTTTGATTTCAATAAGGCTTTTGATTCAGTTGACCATGCTAAATTGTGGAAAGCTCTTAGGAAAATTAGTGTACCAGGCCAATTCTTTATTTTTTTATGAGAAATCTCTACAGAAGACAAAGTTATAGTTAAAATGAATTGTGAAGCAACTGGTTTTATATTAGCAAGAAGATGAGGCAGAGTTTCTTATTGTTAATGTATCTATTCAATTTATATACTGTATATATAATGAGAGAAGTCATATTGAATGAGGTGAATATGATTTGAGAATTGGTGTGGAAAAAACATCACAGCACTAATTATGCTGATGACATCATATATTTATAATAAAAGATTTCTCATTAACATAGTAATAAGATAGGATTGTGGTTAGATGTAAGAAGATAGATTATTATGGAGAATCAGCAACTAACTTTAAAATTGATAATGCATGTATAAAAGTGACTGATTTAACAAAAATATTTACTAGCTAAGAGATTCATTACAGGCTAGCTAGCATCAGACCGTTGCTGAGAAAAATGCAGAAAAGATTTTTAGATGTAGATATATTTTAAAATGACAATCAGAATTAATCAAGTTATATTTACTGTGGGTATTTATTAAATATGAAAGTCAGATAATGCTTTTGAACTATCAAAGATGATTCAATGACAGCAACAAAAATAAGCAAGGGCATTTTTAATCATATTACTTGAAGTGTAAATGATTAAGTTGAAATTATCTTATTTTGATTATATTGTATGCCTGTTTAATTCGTTAAAAAAAAAATGTAATGGCTGTAAAGGCTGGTAATGAAAGAAAAAGAGTATAAGCATGAATTAAGTGAAAAGACTATATCATTATATCAATAAATTTGGCTTTGAGCAACTTGAAAAACCAAACAAATGATAGGTTATTTGGGAAAAAGATAAGATTATTTATAATCTTTCTAGGAATCAATGTCAATACTTAATAATCTAATATTTTACAAATCTAAGCCATTAAACAAATAATTGAATTGTTTATTGCTTTGGAATTTACATGAAAATTTGTATGAAGTTCCAAGCATCAAACATGATAGAATTGAAGCTTATTCTATAGACCTTTACTTTTAAAGTCTGCCACTCTATCATTTCTCTAAAACACCAGGGCAGTAAATAATCACATGAATTATTGCTCCAGAGATCATAAGAAGTTTGAGGACTGGAAATGATCAAGCTGAAGCTGTGATCCATGGGTCTTCATTTCCAGAAGCAGCCACTGTATGACCGCACTAAACCATACAAAGCATTTAAGACATTTAAATGTTTCCAAATAATATAGCTGTCTCATTGCTATTTTTAAGGCTCAATTTCTATTAGCATATATTCATAATCATAGTGGTGATTGTGAATGATAAAAAAAATGGAAGGGTCCTAAAAAAAAATAATATTAGAAAGATTTAGTTTTAAATAATGTGTTTTAAAGTTATTTTATTATTTGTATGCTAAGTTAATATATTTTGAAAGTAATTTTTTAGTTTTGTTTTATTGTTTTTCATGTGTCAAAGCATCGGCCGGGAAGCGAACCCGCGACAACTGCTTGTAAGGCGGCTGTGCTGACCATTCGGCCACCAACGCTTGGCTGTTTTATTGTTTTTAATGTACACAAATGATCTTTTGAAAAAAATCAGTATCGATTAAAATGATTTTCATTGCATCATTGTAAATAAAAAAAAAAAGATTTATATTATTGGTCATTTTAATTTGTGAATGTATTTTTGAAATCAATTATTTTCATAAACGATAAGATTATTATTATCACATTGCTATTTTTATCTTTATATAAAAAAGTTGTAACTTTAATACTGTATATATAAATTGTGAGAAATAATGTTGAAATGACTAGGGAAAATATTAAAACACTGCTTCTTACAAAAACTTAAATAGGATTGATGTATTAAAGTAGATAGAGAGAAGATTATGGGTGATAGTTGACCAAGAAGTTATATAACAGGTTAGTAATGTTAAATCATGTTAGTAATTGATAAAAATAATAATGAAGATGTTAAGAATTAGGATTGCAATGTTTAAAGTCTTTTAATAAGACATTATATGAAAGTTGAATATAAGAAAAATATTTTATTTGCTGAATAACTTTACATTAAGATTTATTAGAAAGAGAAAAGATGGAGGTTATTATTAGTTTGGGCCTGGAAAATGACAAGGTGAAAAAATGAAACTCATAAAAATGTAGCATTGTTGAACAGAATAAGAGAAAAAATAATTTATTGAGGAAGTTAAAAAGAACCTGTAAAAGAATTGGATACCAATCTTAAATATAAAAGAAGATAAAGGAGAGTGTTGTGTCAGGTTAAAGCAAAAAAAAGTAGAAGAATAAAGAAGCCAATAGCAGTTGTTAAAGAAGAATGTAAATATGAAATTTGAGAAATGAAACAAAGGAAAGAAAATTTGTAGAAGCCATACTGTAAAAAAAAATTATGTAATCTAACTTCTAACAGATAACTGTTTGTACTAGCACTCACAAAAAAACTTGAAGATAAATTACATATATATTTTTTAGTTTATCTTCATGTGCTAATGTCTTTATTGTTTGGGAGTTTGAATACTTGAATTACCAAAATCGATTCCGGGACCTCCTGATCCCAAGTCAGAGGGTCTATTAACTGCACAATCGCTCAAATTATACATGATTTGTCATTTGACAGATAAGTGTTTATAGTGTCACACATAGTATTGTAACAGTCAAGTTTGTACATTCGCGTAACAGAATTCAGAATCCAAGCAAAAGAGACCGAAGCTGACCAGACCAGGACTGTAACATCCCGAGTCCGACCGCACTTCAACTCGTCAACCAGGATTCCAAGACTCACGACCTTACGAATGACCACCTTGAAATTACACGTAGTAGATCTCTTTCCACACGGCCGACATAGGTCACGGAGAAGCAATGAGACAGATAATTAAAAGAAAGGTTCTTAATTGACTAAAATATCACTAATTTAATTTAACTTAATGCATAGTTTTCACATATATAGACTATAAAAGATAATTAGAATTGGATTGAATTAAATCAATAACGAAACAGAGAACGAAATACATTAAATTAATTATATATTTATTTACAACTCATAGCTATATCACTTATTTACAATAGCATTCAGCGTAGAATGTACAAACATTTGGTAATTCAAAATCACTTCACATAAGTAATCATTAAATTTCATAGATGAGTTTAACATGTGCCCATCTTAGGAATTGTTTACAATTGATACATAATTAATCACTACGTTATGCCTATAAATCTCGATAAGCCAAATCCTATTACATTTGTGGCTGGTATATGAATAATTATATTAAACTTTGATCATGAATTTATTTACTAAAATACCCATATATAATTTAATAACGAGCGCATAAACCAGATCAAGTAATGATCGATCGAACATGGCTTTCGAGAGAAAATTTCAGAATGCTGAAAGCGTTATATAAAGGAGGGAGAGTTGGCTAAAATAAGATTTTACCAATGCGCTATGGCACAGGTAAACAATAATAGGAAAAGTCGCTCTGCGGATGGATGAAATAACTTCAGGGTTCTTACGACAAACGCCGGTACCCTGTAACCGATCGCAATGCTGCGTGAAAAGGAACATTGTGTTCAGGAATGGCGGGGGTCTTACGTGCTAACCTGGCCTTGGCTCAGGCTTCGCTACTGCTCTACCCTATAAGAGAAGATGTGCTGGCAACGCCGTGGCTCCATCTTAAGATACGTATATTACGTATAGCAGCAAAACGAGAATAATTTTATAAAATAAGATCACATCCGCCAAGCAAAGAATAGTATATTTCATACTATGAAATACGAGTTAATAGCATATTAGCTCTATCAAATTGGGACCAACTCTTGCGTAGCCTGATAATAAATGTCTATGCTACTAAAGGGAATATTATTACATCTGTACTTTGACATGTTCGATCTATTAAGTTACTTATAGATAATAAATATTTAAGGAGGGAAAGTATATTTCTATGGACTTAAGAATTTAAATGTCAAATATACTTATAAATACGATCAATGTTAAATTTAATTCTAAATAAACTTATAAGGTTAAGTTTTTAACTGGTTGATTATAAAAGAGCCACATTTCACATATTAAATCATTTAAATAAAAAAATAGGATTTCGAAACAGCGCAGAAAGTTGACGCTATAAATAAATTACGCGAAGATTTTCAAATAATATCTTCTTAAAACATAAAAATAAGTGCCTACTGTTTCGAAATATTGGCATATAAAATATAATAAGCATTTAAAATAAACAAAGAAATATAGACACAACCGCAGTGATATAACTTTAAACTAAACACATAATGCACTTTAAATGAAAGGAAAATATAAATAAGTCAGATTATTTAAAACTTTAACACATTAAATTTTGGATAGCAATTGACATATTAAACTATTAAATGGATTTTAAGTTTTGATTACATTTAGCTTTATCATTATTTGAAAAAGAAAGTTAGCTAACTTAGATAGATATTATTACATTTAGAATTACACAGAGCTCTGCGGTTTGAAAAATAAAACGGTACCGGTATGATTTATCGGCAAGTTCTTGGCTGTTGGTTTGGTTTAGTTTGACTGGGCGGCATCATCTTTCCCATTATGTTAGGCTCGTCTCTTCTATCGGCATGATGGTGGTTTAGGCATTTCGACGAGAGAAACCCCGTTCTCCCGCGGAGTCACAGCAACAAGATGCCCGCTTTTAGCCGGACATGTTCAAATTAACAATTGTGAATACTGGCTACAACTCTCACTAACAATATGGCTGTCCTCACTAACAATATGGCTCTCCTCCTTGCTAAAAAAATACAGAGTATTTATCTGTTTTCCTTATCGGAATCTCCCGCCTCAAGACTCAGGAATTTAATTAAGTGTTTTTCAATTTATAATTCAGATCTTCGATAACTTATGTTAGAAACATTCCATAAGCTATTATTATAATTAAGATTTTTCGTTGCAAACAATTGTCCAATTTAGATTTTAAAATAACTTAAATCTTATCTAAGGGGATTTTAATTAGTAAATTTTGAACTAGTTTTACTTTTTACGAATTCCAGGTGTGGTCGTTAATGACACTTGTTTACAATCAAAAATCTTTTAATTACTTGACCAGCTTTTATTTTTAATCTTACATATAATAGAAACTCTTTCTATTTAAAAACAACCTTTTAACATTTTTTTGAAAACGAAAACATTTTTCACATATTTATTAAAAATAATTTACAAATGTATTTTGATATAGCTTTTAAATATACTTTCGAGAAACTTTTCTCTGAAATATATTTAAAACAATAAATCTTTTAACAATTTTAAAGAAACATTTAATAGTTTTTTTAGATAACGGCTTTTACATATTTTAAATCATGTCTTTCTTCTATATAGCACAGATTATATATCCACATACGAAATTACAATATTAAACAACAAAATTAATAATTTACTCTTAACTTAAATAATATAATAACCAGTTTTAGAAATCTTAAATAACTTTAGTACGCTATAATTTTACTAATCCTATCTAATTATAGCGTTCGTTCGCACGTAAATATATAATACTGTTTATACAGACATGAACGAATTTTATATTTATTAACATTTAAATAGGTTCGAACTTAGCACAGATGAGAGTGTCATTAGGTTTGATGGTGAAACGGAAAGGGATTGGAGATTTCCGTTTCATATCAGTAAACTTAGTAAAAAAAAAAACAAATAAAAAAAAAGACTTTACTTATATAAACACAGAGGTAAATTATGGTTTCTTTCAAAATATAAACTCATGGCCTAATCCTACGCTAAACCTATGGTAATACATCATAGTAGATTACACTATCATAATACATTTAGTGCTTCTAACAATTATCAACACATGAAATCATCGGTTATTAGTAAATATTTTAAACTTAAACAGATATATCCCCAAACGAGTATACATCTTAGTCAAAAATAAAAGATATGTTTTTATATATATAACATATAACGCGTGTAATATATAAAGGATATAGAGATCAAATATACAGTGTATAATATGTATGTAAGGTATATAAATAAAGTATAACACGGATAATATATAAAGTGTATGTAGATAGAATATAAAGTGTATAATATGTATAAGGTAACATATAAAGTGTTAATATATCTAAGGTATATAAACAAAATATAAAGTGTATAATATATAAAGTGTATAATAAAATAAAAAGTGTTAATATATCTGTATAAAATATGAAGTGTACAATATATAAAGTGGGTGCACCTATAAAGTGTATATAGATAAAATATAGAATGTATACTATATAAATATAAAAGGGTATGTGTATATATAAAGTGCATAATATATATATAAAAGGTATATAAATAAAATATATAGTGTATAATATATATATATAAAAGAGTATATAAAAAGATCAATCAGACACACAAAAAAAAACTAACAATTTAAATAGGATCTGGTGGTACATTAATTAACTCTTCTTTATCTGACATAAAACAGCACCCGAATATAATGTCATCCTCTTCATCTGATGTCCATCCATATCCCTCATACTCATATTCCCATCTCAGAGTCGGTTGTGCTGGGTGCATTTCTAGACTCCGTGCAAACTCACTTCCTTCGTAAGGTATTTCATGGCTTAGTCTGAGCTCATTTTCCTTTAACTTAGAATCTCGACCATCTGGGTGTGCACATGGCATAAAGTTCTCTTATTTCTGGTCCCAATTCCATTGTAGCATTCTCCCCTTGATCTCAGTGTGCGAAACGTCTGGAGGTTCCTTCTTATTCCTATCACTCTCCTCCACCACTTCCTGTGTAAATTTGACATTTTTTTCATTTTTGCTAGTCTCCTTCGAAATAGCAAGTGATTCTCCCCATTCCTGGTCCTTCTTCTGTATTCCCTGCAAGTCCTCTTCCAACGCAATTTGCTCTTGATATATAAAAAACCTATTATTTCCCAAATCAATCCGACAACTGTGCTGATTCAAAAAATCACTCCCTACTACCAAACTATATATTAACTTAGCCATAACTAAAAATGTGTGGCCTAGAGTAGTTTGACCCCACTCCAACTCCAACCATACTTGCTGTCTTTCGGTCTTGGTCTTTCGACCGTCTGCTAGGATTATGGCCAATGCTTTCATCGGCAACGTCGGTATATCAGGCATCTGTTTTTGCACCTCGGTCAGCCATTCTTTTGACACGAATGACACTTGGCTACCTGTATCCAATAATGCACATACTTTCATTTCGCCAGCTCTTACTTGCACTATAGGACATGGTTTATTTAATTCTAAAATAAGGTGACTTAATTGTTTTATATATATATAACTGCTAGTTTTTTTTATATACTCTTAAAATGTATGCTTTAAATTTCAAATACCGTATTTATATTTCAGTTATTATAAAAATCACGAGAGTGGGATTTATTTATTTTAAGTATCAGAAAAGGGATGGGGGTGAATCTTAATGTTTCTTTAACCAAATCAAATCTTAATGTATATTTTATTAACTTGAAATCTAAATGCTAATAAAATCTACACGTATATTTTATTAAATCTAAACATTCTCTCTATATATATTATAATTGCATTGCATATTTGAAGTATTCAAACAGAAGGGCATTTATTTTGAAGCTGTAAAATGTATTCAATGTTTTTTTTTAGTGATATCATTCATTGCGTTTCTGTCATTTAGCCTATCTTCGTGTTTTTAGATATATGTGCTTCTTAATCTGGGGGTTACGACAAATTCGAACCCATAGATTTCTTCTCAAGTCTTGTCCTGAGGATAGCTGAAGCTATCCCAGGACCATATATTCCATATAAAATGCATTTAGCGGTGACCCAAAGTCTGGCACACGCTATGCATATTTACTTCGTGGATAAAAGGCCTCTCACGTCGGTTATACCAGTAAAACGCTGGGTCACGTCATGCCGATCCACTTTCTCTCTAAGCACTACCCAAAATGGGAGTGTGGGATTCGTTTTCATCCAGAAGCACCACCTTTTTCTTTTAGTTATTCTAGGCTACTATGTCAGCACCGCAAACTTCTTCATATTTAGTATTCCTTTTGCTTCATGACCCTGTTTTAATGCTCTAATATTAAAATTTAGCTTTGCTTAATATATATATAAATGCCAATTACTTCTATTTTATTAATCAAGTTTATTTCAATCATTACAATCCTACCTTCGTAATTTATATATTTATCTAAGAGTATCTATGTGCCTTGGGGAAAATAAAGCGTTCATTTTATTATTGTTGTTAAAATAATTTCTCATTAAATATTATGTCATTTTCAAGTATGTTTTCAAATAGATTCAAATGTTTTCAAATGTATTTATATGTATAATGAATTTCAGAACGCTCCCCTAATATATATTAGTCGCCAGGTTTCTGAACCATAAATCAAAGCATTAATAGCAATATTATGTAATTCCTTTTATTAACTGATTGGCATCTTAATGTTGGACCCACCAAAGATGCGTGTTTATTTGTAATATATTATTTAGCTAATAAAGAGCATATGAGAACTAACAGCGTGAATGACACTATGTAA
Organism: Epiperipatus broadwayi; assembly: GCA_028023455.1. Lineage (NCBI taxonomy): Eukaryota > Metazoa > Onychophora > Udeonychophora > Euonychophora > Peripatidae > Epiperipatus > Epiperipatus broadwayi. The sequence goes on from JAQFVV010000037.1 coordinate 6,150,920, forward strand.
TCGCTTGCTCATTCACGCACACACTAATATGTATAATTTATTTATAAATGTATAATAATTTTCCATTATATTAAACTATCTTTTATTGTTTAACTTATTTGAGTAGTTAATCCATTCTCCACTTCTTCCACATATTACAGTAAGCTTATGTAAATTTTAATATAATCATAGTTAATAGATGTCTCATTTCTTGCTCAGCTCTGCTAGTAGGCAATTAAGATTAATCTCATGGGCCATAACTATTATGTTATTCATTAGGTGTTTGATCTGGGGCTAGAGGTGGGTTCGAATCCAGGCTGGTCCTGACCTAAATCTTGGGCTGACTGGGTTTGGAAGTACATTTTGTGAGTTCCAGCTCATGTTAGATGGATAAACGTATTTTACGGCACATAGGATTTTTTTTCTCGGGTTTACGCCCAACGTGGGGCCAAACCCACGACTGAGATTAAGAGCATGAGACTCTTAATCTCAGGGTCGGGGGTTTGGCCCCACGTTGGGCTAAACCGAGAAAAAATCCTATTGCGGTAAAATACGTTTATCCATCTAACATGAGCTGGAACTCACAAAATGTACTTCAAACCCAGTCAAGCCCAAGATTTAGGTCAGGAACCAGCCTGGATTCGAACCCACCTTCTAAGCCCCAGATCAAACACCTAATGAATAACATAATAGTTATGGCCCATGAGAATTAATCTTAATTCGGCCGACTAGCAGAGCTGAGCAAGACAATGAGACATCTATTAACTATGATTATATTAAAATTTACATAAGCATTACTGTAATATGTGGAAGAAGTGGAGGAAATGGAATTTAACTACTCAAATAAGTTAAACAATAAAAGATAGTTTAATATAATGGAAAATTATTATACATTTATAAATAAATTATACATATTATGTGTGTGAATGAGAAGTATTACATAGTGTCATTCACGCTGTTAGTTCTCATATGCTCTTTATTAGCTAAATAATATATTACAAATAAAAGACTTTGGTGGGTCCAACATTAAGATGCCAATCAGTTAATAAAAGGAATTACATAATATTGCTATTAATGCTTTGACACATCAAAAGTTATTTAAATTTATGAGATACGTTTAATTAGAACATAACATTAGCTACAGATATTTATAGGCTTGAGCTTTTGAAAAGAGGGATTAATATGAAGTGAGCGGTGTTAGCATAATGACCGAATATTTGCGGAATCCAATACTTTGAGGTGCTTTATCATATTATAGAACAGTCTAGCCGACTTGCCACCCCACATTTTGTGGAATCGGTTGACAAAAGGGATTGCAATGGGCGAACTTTGCGGACTTTTTCCCATGCATTGCTACGTGAGCATATATATGGTCCAGGGACATTCATCACCCTGTTTGTGACCTGAATAGAAGAGACGGCTCGGGTATTCCGACTGCACGTCTTTAGATAAAGCTTAATAACATGAGTGTGTCCTATGCTAACAACGCTTTGGGGTGGACTAATAACTAGTCAAATAACTACAATTAAGCATATAACCTATAATGATAACATCAAAGATAATGGTATGATCTTATTTATTAAACATAGTTTAAAGATATTGTTAAAAAAAATATTTTTAAATACCAACGAAAGTTCTAAATCCCCTCCCCCCCTTTCATTACACTTATTTAATAAAATTCCACATACGTATAACATAGTATACAATTAAGTCGCCTTATTTTAGAATTAAATAAATAATATTTTATAAGATTTCAAAGCGTTAATTAGTTTAAGTTCTGGATTTTCAGAGTTAAACAAATCAATTTTTATATTAAAAACGAACCTAAAATGTTGATTCATAAAACAATCTGGCGAACGTATTAATTTACAATGCATTATATATATATTTAAGGGGACGTTAATAAACTTGATTCATGAAAGTTTACTTAAAGACAGAAAAGATTTTTTTAGAAAATTCAATTCGTCAGATTGTTTTAGATTGACATATTAATAAGCAAGCAGATATATAAATCAAATAATCAATAATATAAATAAATGACCCTACCAAAATTAAAGAGCATATAAGAGAGAATTAAATTTAAATAAATTATTTAAGAGCAAATTACATGTTATTTAGATATATATATATATAAAAAAAACAAAGTTAAAGAATACATAAAAAAGATCTTGAGAGATTATTTAGACTAAATTGACTATTAGGTAGCGGCTTGGAATTTACCTTTCAATTTTAAGAGTCCGATTAAAATATTGTCCGTGCACGGTAGTTGAAAATGAAAGTTCTGCAAGCTTCTATTAACATTAAAGTTCTTAATTTCTTCATTTCAGGACAGCAGACAATGACGGTCACGGCGGGTGATGACCCAAAGGGCCGAGCAGAGTGGTGGATCTACTGCTACATCATTTCTTTTAGTTTTACAGCAATGTTAACAATCTCTCAATCAATAGTAACTAATAACTCCATCCCCAATTGATTCAAAATTTAGTCATTTTATACTTTTTCTCTTATCAGTTGTTTTTGAAGATGCAATTGTTAGATAACGCCAAAAATAAATTCAAATCTATTTCTAGATTAGAAATAAATTTAACAACATGTTTTTAACACAAGTAAATCTTTAATCTAATTAATCCCATTTATCTTCAGTAAAATTTTAATTAAAAAAATACCTTTCCCAGATTAAAATAATAGTGCTTTCAACCCCTAATTATTTTTAGACAATTAAACAACACTTGCATCTTCCATATTGGATTTTATATAAAAAAAAATGTATAATTTATAGAAAAACAAGCAATTTGAAAAGAAAAAGCCAAAAATGACATATAAGAAATATTTAAAACATCAATATTTTGTTAGTAAATTTTGCTCCTATGTATATATTTGAGCTGCAACTATAATTTTAATAAGAAGAACTAATAATTAATAAAAAGAATCAATAATAATAAATATTGAAAGTTAAACTACAAATTTAGGTGCGCATCTCAAATATATACATGAAATATATATACTGACAAAAGGAGCAGGATGGGATATAGGGGTTTGAACACGGGTTAGTAAGTAGAAACATGAAGCACAATCTTAAACTAAGATTGACTGCTTCATTATAATGCTAAAATTATTATTTAAAAGTATAATATATTCATTAACTCATTAGAAATATGTATAAAAGTATATAATGTACAGGAAGATTGATAATGTAAGAAGAGACCAAAAAACTAAACAGGTCATATTATAATTTTGACACTCTGTCCGATAGACCATCAGTCTCCACAATGTTGTTTTTCCTTTTTTTTATATATTTATAATGAATTCTACTCTACTTGTACTTCCAATATTTGTGCCTTTGATGGATGACTTTTTATTTAGGTACTTATAACTGCAGACCACTTTCAAATGAAAGAAGATTACAAGAATTGAAAGAAGAACTGACTCATATTAAATGGGACATTATTGGGTTTTGTGAAATTAGAAGAAAAAGTGAAGAGACAATTGATTTAAAAAGTGGACATGTACCCTACTACAAAGGTGCAAATATTGGAAGTACATGTGGAATAGGATTCATTATAAATAAAAAGTGGAAGGACAACATTGTGGAGATTGATGGTGTACTGGACAGAGTGGCAAGATTGGTTATTCAATTTAATACCAGATACCAAATGCAGAGAATTCAGGTTTATGCCCCAACAAGTTCTCATAATGATGAAGTAGTAGAAGATTTTTATATGGATGTACAAAAGGCTTTTGAATGGAGTAAACAACATTTTAAAATTGTTATGGAAGACTTTAATGCTAGAATTGGTAAACCAGTGAAAGATGAAAGTGCTATAGGTAGATTTGGTTATGATAATAGAAATGATAGAGAACACAGACTTGTGGAATTTGCAGAAAAAGAAAAACTTTATATTATGAATTCTTTTTTTGAGAAAAATGTTAGAAGGAAATGGACATGGAAGCATCCTAATGAAGATACAGCAGAATTGGATTATATTTTGATTAACAGAAAATACATATTTCAAGATAGTAATGTCCTTAATAAATTCAGCAGAGGAAGTGATCATCAATTAATAAGGCATAAGATATGTGTGTTAATGCAAAACTTGACACAAAAATTATTAAGAAAAACAATATTCACAGTTGATATTCCTAATCTTCAGAAACATTCTAATGAATTTAAATTAGAACTTGCAAATAAGTTTTCAAATATTAGCAGATTTTGAATATGATTCAGATTTGAATGATATTAATAGGAAAATAAGTGATACACTTTTAAAAACTGCAACAAAGATAGCTGGTAGAAAAAAGCAGCAATTGACCAATAAAATTTTTACTGAGACTGAAAATTTATGAAAAAAAGAAGGAATATGAAGATATATATATAAATGATGGATTAAGAAGGATTGAATATCTCCAATTTTGTAAAATAGTGTGAAAAAGCATTGACAATGATATAAAAAAAGTATAATTGTGAATTAGCAAGAAAAGCTGTAGAAGAGAATAAAAGTTTCAAGAGTGTAAAACAAAATTTTAGTATTGGTAATAAACATATCTGCAATAAGAAAAAAAGATGGAACTATTACTAAAAAGAGAGATGACATCATGAATCTTCTGAATTGCCCGAATTTTAAATGAAGTGAGACATGCAATTAAATTTATGAAGAATGGAAAAGCTCTGGGTAATGGTGGAATTATAATTGATGTATTAAAAAAAGCAGGTGAAGAAATAGAAAAAAATTTGGCAAAGTTATATGCCAAATTCTAAACATTAAAGATGTACCAGATGATTGGAAGAATGCAATATTAATATTTTAAAAAGGTATCAAAGAAAATGTTTTAGAAATTACAGACTTATCAGTCTTTTATCAATTTTATACAAAATTATTATCAAGATAATTACAATTTGTCTACAGAGAATATTGGAGTTCAACCAATCAAAAGAACAAGCTAGTTTTTAAAGTGGTTTTAGTACAGTAAGTAGATCATATCCAGATATTGAAATTAGTTTTAGAAAGGACCAATGAATATGAGTTGCCATTATGCTTTGGATTTGTAGATTATGAAAAGGCTTTTGATTCTATAAACATTTCTTCTGTGATTAAAGCATTGGATCATCAAGATATAAACCCAGGATATTGTCATATTCTGAAGAATATATAATAATACTAGGAAAATTATTTTGTGGATTAAAATAGGAAGCTAAAGGAGTAAAAGTAAATGGAAATTATTTAAGTCATTTAGATTTTGCAGATGATGTCATTGTTTTTGCAAATAATGCTTCAGAGCTTCAGGAAATGTTGATGAAAGTAAGAAAGTAGGACTAAAGGTAAATGTTAAAAAGACTAAAGTAATGTTCAATGGATTTTCTCAAAAAATGAAAATGAAGATTGATTATGATGAATTCGAAGAAGTTAACAACTACAAATATCTTGATCAGATTATTACTACAGATAGAAACAAAATGGATGAAATTAATCATATAATTAAACTTGATCGGAGTGCTTTTGGTAGAAACAACAATATTAAAAGAAAATATGCTTATGTGTTACTGACATCTTGAAAGAATTAAAAGACTGAAGTGGAGTTGGGCTGGATATATTGCTAGAAGACATAATAATAGATAAAGAATTGAAATCTTAAATGGGGATTACAAAAGATTGTAAAAGACCCAGAAAGAGACCACATGTTGGATGAAACAAGGATGTGTGAAGGGGGTAATATGGAAAAGAGCGGCTCGGGATCGGAGAAGATGGATTGAACTTGGAGAGACCTTCGTTCTGCAGTAGATTGATAATCGTTGATAATGATGATGATTATATAGCAATATTTATTTTGATTTTTTTTGGTTATCTTGAAATGTCTATTTTAATTTTATCCGGCTGTGCAATGATTTTTAATTATTATAGACAGGGAGGAAAAATAATATTTTATAACTTTGAAATTACCATTAATATAACCGACGTGACTTGATTTGAATCTTATAACAATAAGCATACCCTACGGGATTTAATGCAGTGGTAGAATAGTAAATGCTGGAGCTAAAGATTATTGGATAGTGACTCATTTCGGGTACTTTGGTCCTCGAATTTCTTATGAATTCTTGAGCAGTAAATCAATTCCGATTATTTGTAATAAATATACAGATTTATTTATTATACATAGTTGAAAATAAATAAATTCCAGGATGCTTTGCTAGGAAATAAATATTTTTTTTTTGCATCTAATAATTTAACTTAATTAGAACCGTTTGTAGGATATTGTGGGTGTTTATTTCTTTTTGTTTAGTATTATTATTATTTTTATGTATGCCACTCTTATTTATGAATACATTTTACACAATTATTCAAGTCATACATTTATAATCTTCCTTTGTTCGTGCTTCCTGGAAAATTATTTCACTTTATCTAAATGAGCTATTTTAAAGTAAGGTGGATAATCATCATAATTAAATGCTTCATTAATGTAAATATTTTAGCAGGGAGGTGGAAAAATAATCATATTACTGTAATTAAGATCACTTAGAAATTAAACTCCCTCCGGATAATTCATAGATGCGGTTTTATTTTTATTTGCTGTAATGTTTAGATGGGAAAAAAAGTGATTGAAATTCATATCTGTGACAGCTAAATTCCTGTTGACAATTTATATGTGAAATTTTATTACTGCTTGATTGCAGTAAACTTTCTTTCCTCTCCTCCACAAATTATGCTGCTTGAATAAATATTTGACCATGTTAATAGCTTCATTAGAAACCAATTTACCATTTATATTTGAAGAACTTGGAATTTAACTTACCTTATTAGCAAGAAATAGTTGTGTGAAAAAAAGAAAAGGAATGTATCGATTTATTAATACTCACCTTATTTGAGAATTAAATATATATAAAACAATCGAATAATTTATTGCGCGGAAGTTCTTAAGGCATTATTAGCACCGGAAGTGATAAAATTGAAATCGTGATCCGTGACCCCTGAACTCCAGAGTCTATCGGACTACCATTGGGCATTTGGATATTAATTCCATGCCTGCAATTAATTTGAAACGACCATTAATTTATCGTAAGTGTTGTTTGCAGTTTAATATCTTCTTATCTCATTGTTTTTTTCTTTCAAAAAGCTATTTGATAGACCCCCCCCTCTTAAAATTCTGTGCCTTAATTTCTTTATTAAATATGTATCTAATAATCTCCTCTCATACTTCCAGCTTTTGGCCTTATTTATCTGTTTATATTAGAAAACAACTACTGCTCCTCACTTATATTTTTTTCCCTTTATATATTTGCATGAGATGGGGATGTAAAGTTGAAATACCGTTTAAATAGTCCATTGCATGGCAAAGGCCTCTCTTTCAGCTTTTTCTTAGAGAAGTAATGAAAGAGAAGTCATCACTCACTAGACTTAATAATTTTTGAAGTTGAGAAATTGTTGTTTTTAAAAAAGATATTTCCATCATTGTTTTGTTATTTAGCTAGAATAGCTATGCCAATATTGAATGACAAGTGGATTGGATAGGTATTTATTTACCTATATATATATATTTGAGGTCAAAAACTTTAGAATTGTTACCAAACTAATATTAAGTTATTTGTCAAAAGCAAGTTTTGCAACTCCAAAGAATGGGGGGGGGGCACTGTGATCAAGCAATAAATACTCAATCATCATCAGTATTAGCTGGCCAATATAAGCAAAATCAAGATGTGTTGTGAAGACATGATTTTAATATTTGGACGTGTCTATAGCATATATCCAAGAATAGAAGCTCAATTATTTAAGAAATAATAAATAGAAAGATAATTTTTTGATTTGCTGAATGATAGTATTTTTATTTTACTATTTTTATTAGTAAATGTGTATCGGAAATAGCAACATTTCAATATTCATCTAAATATGGTTTCTCCAGACATTTATAAATGGCAAAATTCTTTCTAAATACTCCATCTTCATACAAAAATTAGTTACGTATTTAGAAAATATAGAGAAGTGAAAAGTCATGCCTATAAATTAGGATTCATTCTGGATTGAACTTGGAAAATCTTTCAAGTAACTAAGAATTTTTGAGCACATTAAGAATCATTTTTTGCCTAATTAGGCCAACTTAACTAGATATCCAATATATAGATACAAATTTTCTAACTAATTATTTTTAACAGAAAAATGAAGATTCAAAATCAAACCGAGTTTCAAACTTTTCTGGTTGCATTAACTTAAAATAAAATGGCCTCACAATATGGTGTTATCTTATCACTGGTATGCATATGTGCATCATATAATTCTTTGGATATTGAACTCGAGGAATAATTCTGATTTTTCCTATAAGAAATACTTCTGGGTAATGTATATACATAAGTGTGTATTATAAGGTAAACTTATACTTGTTTACTACTTTAAATGATAGAAAATGTAATTATTAAATCATAATTGTCACTTCTTTTTTTTAAATAAAAAATTATGATATCTGAGTAATAAAGTACTCCAACAAGAAAAATACTGTAATTATCATCTACATATTAAGTAGTGTATCTATTTTTAAGAGTCTTCAAACAATAATCATATGTGTATGAATAAGAAAACAGTATAGTAGCAATGTATTCTATTAGTTTCTAACAAAAATTGTCACATCATCAATCATTTAGAAGCAGTTGTGAAATCATTAAATGCATATATATATATTATATATAATGAGCTTGAATAGCTCATATCGTTTTCCAGCTCTTAACAAGCTTTTCTGAATATTCCTACCTCCAGACTAGTTTTGAGCTGCTGGCTGTCATGAGTGAGGCGTTAGGATCCTAGCACCTCATTGATGACAGCCAGTAGTTAGAAACTGGTCTGGAGATAGGGATATTCGGAAAAGCTTGTTAAGAGTTATTCACGCTCATTATATAACATTTGTAATACAAGCTTATTAAATTAAGTCATGTGATGTATGACAAATTTCAGCCTCTTGCAGCATATATTGGTAATATTGATAGCTGCTACTCAGTAATAATTTAGACTAATCTCTGACATAATGTTTCACGTATAACATACTTTCATCGGGTGTGGTAAAAACATAGATATTCATCAACCATGTTTAAAAAGTACTCTTAGAGTAATAAATATTTTGTGATCTATTTACTCTTCGATGTGAATTTGAAAACACATAATTAATTTCTTACCTCTCACATATGCCATATTGATTTTTTTACGCAAAGACGCAATTTTTATAATAATGTAATAATAAAGATTAAATATTACATGTTCTAATAAAAAACAATGAAGCTGAGAAAATCTAACATTTTTAAATTTATTCATAAAATGTTAAATTTTGTGTAAGTTAAGAAATTTATTTCTATTTTTAAATTATTCTAAATAAAACTTCCATTAAAATTATATATATATAATAATAAGTATTATTATTAATAGTTTTTTTAAATATAAAATCAGGACATTCTGTTGCTTCATTTTAAATTCAAGTCTTAAATAGAAATTATCTTTTAGCCCCCTCCCCCAACAAAATAAATATTAGATTATATAATAGTTTGATTTTAAATATTTATTTAACTCCTTGTCTTTTGAATGCAGCCATAATGGATTTTGGAGAATTAGACTAAGGCATTTAATATCCTATCTTAAATTTGGACACATTAATAATATTACACTCATATTATTAGAAAAAGCAAATATCAAGGAATGTAATGAACCTGTAAAAATGTAATCATTATCTTAAAAATATATATAAAAAAACAAGATTTTTAATCGAAAATATTAATTTTTATATTGTTTCACAAATTCTACATTTTGAGAGTTAGATGGTAAAATCACAACATTGCTCTTAAAATTTTGAAAAAAATGTTTTTAAAAGCAAATATCAAGGAATGTAATGAACCTGTAAAAATGTAATCATTATCTTAAAAATATATATAAAAAAACAAGATTTTTAATCGAAAATATTAATTTTTATATTGTTTCACAAATTCTACATTTTGAGAGTTAGATGGTAAAATCACAACATTGCTCTTAAAATTTTGAAAAAAATGTTTTTAACTTACCTATGTTAAATCTTCATTATAAAATTATTGAAATATCATTTACTGATGACTTCCATTTTTGCTAGCTGACCCAGATCTTATCCTTCTAAGCAGGTATCTGCGGCACATATGCTTCTTTCTAATATAAAAAAAAAAAAATATTTCACAATAAGTATTGCATATTAGACCATTAAGCATCATATATTAGATATTATGCCAAGAGAATTTTAATAAATTGAAATTTATCAAAAAATAAAAATAATGTTAAAATAATTGCATAATATATATAATATAAAAGAGTAATGGAAAAAAATGACAATGAAATGTAATAATATATTGAACTATGTCCGACATCTATCATTAAAAATGTTGAATGTATAGTAAATTTCAATCATTAAACCTTTCAAATACAAACAACTTGTTAGTGTGTTATTACCAACAAGTTGCTTGTATTTGAAAAGTTACAAATAAAGTTTAAAATTTTCTATACATTTAACATTTAATGATAGATGATATATATATATATAGAGAGAGAGCTCACAAACAACCTCTTAATAAGCTTTGCAGAATATCCCCAACCTCAGACCGGTTTCTGCTACTCTCGTCCTTAGTGAGATGCTAGGACATTCAAGCATTAGATTAAAAGTACCAGGTTAAGCTCAGCACTTTATCTAATGTATAACTATTCAAGTTCGATAGCTGGATTGGAAAGACATATGGATGTCTGAAAATTTCAGATTTTCTATATACATTACATAAAATGCTGGGCTTGTCCTGGTATTTTTAATCTAATGCTTGAATATTCTAGTACCTCACTGAGTATGCCAGTAGCAGAAAACGGTCTGAGGTTGGGGTTATTCTGAAAAGCTTATTAAGAGCTTGTTTGCGAGCTCTATATATAACATTCGTAAATGCAAGCTTATTAAATTAGATCATATGACATCTGACTGGATTTTTTTGTAATTCTATTTTTTGCTATTATGGTTTTGATGATTTTATATTGCTAAAGCTATTAATATATGGTGTATCTGAACTTTGTTCAGTCCGATATGGCTATTTAAGTAGATAGCTGGATTGGAAGACATATGAATGTCTGAAAATTTCATATTTTCTACTGAATAGTTAGTTATATATTAGATAAAGTGCTGAGCTTGTCCTAGTATTTTTAATCTAATACTTAAATATCCTAGCACCTCATTGGGGACACAGTAGCAGAAACTGGTCTGAGGTTAGGGATATTCTTCAAAGCTTGTTTAAGAGCTTGTTTGCAAGCTCTATGTATAACATTTGTAAATATAAACTTATTAAATTAGGTCATGTGACATCTGACTTTTTTTTTTTTTAATGATAGATGATGGAAATAGTCCAACATATTATCACATTTAATATACCATTATTACAAACCTTCAGACAAATGACAGGATGAAAGATTAAAAAGTTTTTTCAATGTTCACGTATATCATATTTATGTACATAGTAATAATTAAACAAGAAAATGTTTTTTCTCTCTCAATTTAGTACAATATAAAATATTGAGAATAATGATGTTCCTTATTATCAATCCTAACTTTCATTTATCATTGTGGAAATGCTTATAGCTTACAAAAAAAATCTATTTATATAAAAAAAGTAGAAAAAATATACATAGATTGCACAAAATTACATATAATTGCTTATGTGTAGATGATAGAGATATATGGTAGATACATACAAAACAGACATATGTGATATTGCTTAGAACAACAGATATGACAATAATTTTTTTTTTTCTTTATAAGCATTATTTGCAAAAGAATAGTGTTTATATAAGCAAGTGGAAGATTGCAAAAAAATGAAACATAATTGCTAATATGCAATGATAGTTATATGATATATAGACTTATGAGACACTACTTCAAATATCAGTTATGACAATGAAATTTATTTTTTTTTATAAGCAATATTTGCAAGAAAATATATTTATGTAAAAAAGAAAATAACTGTAGATTGAAAAAATATGAATATAAAATTGTTTATGTTTAGAATTATTTAATACGCACAAAACATCATTATTCAAAGCACAAACAGTCCTATTCTAAAGCACAAAACAGACCATTATTCTATAGCACCATAAATTATTTATAAAAAAAAAATGAAAAAGATTATATACTTGCAGTTGATAATAAATTATATTTCACAAATCTTCAAACTCTCCACTTATACATTGGAGTTTTAATTCTTATTTTCAGGAAAAAAATAAATGCACATTCATTTTTTTCTGTGAAATATAAAAAAGTAAGAAAAGGAAAATAAATCTTTTTATAAAAATTTTCATAAAAAATGCAATTTTTATTGCAGAAAAAAAATATTCCATTCGAAAGATAATGGAATAATGCAAATAACAATGTATGCCATGTGTTTCTAGGCCTTACCAATTTCACTCTAGCATAATTTAATGCTTATGATTTGTCAAAATTCTTGAAAACTAGTTATTTTGAGCAAGTTTGTAGTTAAAAAATTAATAGAAACTTAGATATCTTATAATTTTAAAATATCAATATACATTACTAATTGTATTTGGGCAATTCATAAACTCATATACTCATATTTAAAAATGTAAATATATATATATATATGGCTAATTTTTTTTACAAACTGTTTGATAAACTTAATTTAATATTTATAATAAAAAATATTTTTAACTTTCTTAAGAATAAAGTTGAAATAATTTATTGAGACAACTCAATTTAGTATATATTGTACTTAACTGAAATTTCTTATCAATTCATTTTTTAAATGTCTGTATTTGAATTCTTTGTTTTCTTTGTAAATATATATTTTTTAAAAATAACTTTTATGAAAAAATTCATAAAAAATACATATGTCTGCCATTTTGAAAATCCCATTTTAAAGAGAAGTGAATTTTTTACAAGATGGTGTATGAGGGGTTACCCAAAAAAGAAACTCGAAATTTTGTAATAAAATATATATATATTTTTAGGCATTATAAATTGAATCATCTTTAATATACTGTCCATTTGATGCAATGCATAGATCTAAATGTGTTTCCACTTTTCAAAATAGTTCTGAAACTTTTGTAAAGTGTTGCCTTTTAATGCCTTAATCATTTTTTCCTTTAACACTTCACCAAATTCATAAAACTTTCTTTTGAGACATTTTTTCCATTTGGGGAAATAAAAAGAAGTCACACGTTGAGATTGGGTGAATGTAGGAGATAGATAAGTCAAAAAATACTATTTTTGATTAAAAATTGTTTCACATTCAAGGTTTTGTGACTGGTGTGTTGCCATGGTGAAGCTTGAACCTCCCACTTTGCCATAAATCAGGATATTTTCATTTTGCCACATCATACAAATGTTTATAACTCGTAAGTAAAACATCTGACCATTACAAATGAATTCTGATTGAACAACGGTGTTTGCATAAAAAAATATCAGCAGAATCTATTATTTGACTTCACTCACTGTGCTTTTTTGAGACATAATGAATTTGAATTCTTCTATTAAATCGCTCATAAACTTGGGTTTTTCCCCCGAGAAATTTTTTTATAAGCTGACTTAAACATTACAACAATCCCCCCTGCTGTTTTCTTGAACAGAAAACAGAATTTTACCTTATTGCAACTTTCATTTGTCAAAATGTTGACCGGGAAGCGAACCCGGGCCAGCTGCTTGGAAGGCAGCTATACTAACCACTAGGCCACCAACGCTTGACACATTATTGCAACTTTTCAGCAATAATAAGTGAGTTGCACTTAACTAAAATTTTTATTACGTGGCACTATGACTACAATTGATGATGCAGTCAGCCGAATGATGAATATTCTTACAAGAGGCATCTAGTGCTGGAAGCATATACTACAATGCAATCATTCATCAGAGAATGTACCCTCTTGCACCATGTGCATGAATGGTGCATGCCATTTTTCTCTATTTACTAAAAGACAAAATTGCTTTATTTAGATTTATGAATACAGTCAATGGCAAAGATTTAAATATAGTATTTAAATTATCTTCACAACATTAAACACACATTATGCAATGCAAAGATATTTTATGATTAATTTTTAACCTCACACAAATATGACATTGAATATATAATTAAAAATTACATATACAGAGATTGGAATGAATCATATTATTTTTTTGTAAAGAATATTATCAATATTGATAAAAGCTGTTGAACATTAAAAAAATAGACCAATCTCTAACATTAATATCTATATCAATATTGTTATCTAATATAAATTTATTAAAAGAATAGGGATTGATTAATATGCTTATACAAAGAAAAGGAACATTTATTTTTTTATGTGCTGAGATCTTAATTAAACCCCACTTTCATTATTATGAGAAGTTTTTTTCAATATATGAAATTTTCTACATCAACATATGCAAAGTCTATTACCTAATTAATGTTTTCTAAAAGATATTAATTTGAATTTTGCTTATCAAAACATAATTTTTACTGCTCTTATATAATTAAATAATCTTTTTTCCAAGAATATTTACAACCCACTTTACTGTCCTTGAAACATTTTTATTCAACATATATTATTTGAAATGTAAATCTGATAAAATTTAAAGTAACAAATATTCTGCAATTGATAATTTTATAATTAGTAAAGTTTTAAGTACATAATGCATGAGAGAAGTATATTTTTTGAATTGTTTTAAAGATCACAAATCAGGATCCATCTTTCAATGAGAATACTTCATGAAATATGTATGGGTATTCCTTCACCATTCCAATCTCTCTGCATTTCTGTTTAAAATTAAAGTGCTTAAATCTGAAATTGTGTAATTTTAAACAGTTTAACCTTTGAATGGTATAAGACACTGAAAGAACTTTTCATCTGCTTTAACTTCATAGAATTTTTAAAATTGAACAGACACGCATCTCATTTTCTTGGTTATATCTGTATTTTGCAAAAATCAAATTAGTTTGAATTTTACTCACATAGCATAAGCTTTATGCCACTTTTTTTGAAATTTAACAAATATCCCATACCACTTGTACTCTAAATGTAAGTAATTTGTTTCCATATTTTGCAATCTATTTTTTTTTTATTATACAAATATGATAATACTTGTAAATAATGCTTACAAAAATAAAAAGCACATTTATTTTATTATAATATCTGATTGTAAAAAAAGATTTCAGTTAGAAGCTATTCTAAAATAAAAGTAATTTTATTTCTCATTTTTTGCAATTTTATGGCTTTATTTTTTTATACAAATATTATAATACTTATTAAAAACAATGCTTATAAAAAAATCAAATTTGAACTGATAATTATATAAAACAAATACTTTTTTTAGGAATCATATAAAATGCAGCATTTACGTTATAAAATTGTGTTGTAGCCATTATGAATTAATATTGATTTGACTGTATGTGTACATATGTATTTCAAGAGGAGAAAAACTAATAAAAGTGCTATGAACTAAGGTATGATTTATGTAGACAAAGCACCATTAATCCAAAATCCCTGATTCCAGGGATTTTTCAGATTTATTAATGTTTTGGATTTCAAGAATAAATTTTTTATCCTATCATTGCAAACTCTAATTCCACTAAGATTGGAACAGAGAACAGGTAGCTACATTTAAGTTTATTAATTTATAGAAATTTACTAAACAGTTCTTTTTGTTTGTAAATATGTATTTAAATTAATTTTTTTATTGTAAAAAGTTAAAAATAATCTGAAATTTTGTTTAGATTATAAATGTTTTTAAATGATAGATGTTCATCTTAATATTTTACCTGCTTTGCCTTTAAGGTTTTAATTACAGCATTTGATTTCATTAATCAAGATTATTGTCTTAATGAATGAAAATAACTGCTTGTAAATGGAAATGTTTCCATAGTATGCAAATGTCATTTAATGATATAAGAGAATTTATTATTATTGTTAATAAAAATCTAATGATTTTGAATTAAAAACCACTGTTAAACAGGGTGTTTTCATTTTGTCAAGGGTGTAATAGATAGGTTCTTCAACCTGGCATAGAGATGTGATATAAAGAATGGAATTATGGGAAAATATCAAATTATCAAGCTTGGAAATCTGCTTATCTAATGAGTTAAGATTGTCCCTAATATGTATACAGTGAGAGAATTGGTCTTAATTTTTATGCTGTTAGATAATTGAAATATAATGGGAGTTCATTTGAGATTAGAGATGGGCTAATGAAAATTTGATAATTTTAAATCATGTTGTATATTTATTTACTAACAAAAAATTTTAATTTTAATAATAATGATAGTAAATATGTTTTTACATAGTTTCTTAACAATAATTTTACTTTTTTAAAGATGTATTTAAAAGTTCCATATCAACACATCTTCTTAAATAAATGAATAAAGTCATATCAAAAAAAATGATAATACATTTGGAAAATGAAGAATGAAGTTTAATTAATAATATCATGTATTTTTATTTAATTTAAAAAAAAAAAAAGAAAACGTATTAATCTTTAACTGGGTTTAAAATTTGTATTTGCACTAAGAATAATATGATAATCTCTAGTCTAATAAATGATTAGTATTAGTTATTAATTTATTTAACTGAATTAGATGATGTCAAAGATGTGAATTCTGAAAACATTTGTAAATCAATTTGTAATAATTAAATACCGTAAATAAAAGATCTAGAAAAAGATCACATGTGAGATGGGTGGATGTGCTGGAATGGTGAAAAGAAAGATTATTGATTGAAGAAACTGGATTATATTCTATTTTGCAATGGACTGATAATGATTGAAAATGACTGATGATGAAAGCCTTATTTTAATTTTATGGTGAAAATTTTCATTTTATTAAATAAACGGTATGTGTTAAGTTCTGTGCTTGAAGTCAGGTTACTAGGCAACAGGGTATTACAACCAAGCAATAATATTTGAACATTATCATTAGTATTTGCTACCGCCTTTTCTCTATTTTTACATATCTATCATAGACTTTAATCAACCCTGTAGACAAAATGACAATATTTGATCATCATCAGTTTACTATTAATTTGCTGTTACGTGCCATTTTAACACCTTTTATTCTGATACTCCAATATTATCGAGAGCTGTATCATAAAGTTAGTAAACCTTACAAGCAAGCAAAAATACTTGTTTATCATCAAAGTGTTTTACTATTGTTTGCTATTTTTTTAATCACAAGTTATTATAATATTTCATAAGCTGAAAGCAGCTCAACAAATCATTAAAATCCAATGAAGAAATTCATTTTTAGATCTATTAAATTATACAGCCTTATTATTTAAAAAGAGAGAAAAATTAAATATCATTAAGCTTATTCTTTTTATCGATCAATTTAATTTGAAATATGATATGATTATAAGTAATCACATTTTATATACAATATGCCACTTAATTAAATTAATTTACACGATCTGTATACATGTGAAACAAAAACTACATATTACTGAGGAAATCCTGTAGTTTAGGAAAATGTTATTATCTCATTATCACTATTAATGTTATAATAGAAAATATCTTCAGAAATCAGAAATGATATATATATAATTTTCAGTAATTTCTGAAAATTAATGGCATGTTGATGATGATGATGATAGGTTTTTTTAGCCATTACATGATCACAGTGTCTTTTGATCTAAAAGAAAAAAATGACTATATATATAATATAAGAAATCATGATTTCAACACAGGGTGATGACCTGTTAAATAATAAAGAAAATATTTATTTTTATATAGTTGTTTTATTTCAGTTGTGTTGGAATCATTATTAGTTCTTTGAAAACAACATTATGGACAGATTTATGTTTGACCATTGTTAAGGATATAATAGAAGAAGAATTATTTTACTCTATTTATAGTTTCAAAAGCCAAATCAGTTTCAATATCACTTAATAGTTAATCAAGATTAATATTTAGATTGAAATAAAACCAAAAATTGTGGTTCCTAATGTTGAGTCTTGGCACGTGAAAGATTTCTTTGAGATTGATTTTGTGCGCCTTTCACTGTTCTAGTTCAAACTTCCAAAATTTTTATATAGTATCTTACGCCTTAGATAAATAACGAATTCACAGAGGATGCTTTGTTGCTCACATTAATTCTATTATAAAATATATCTCTGTAATGTATTAATTATACAATTGGTTTGATATTAAAACATAAAGGCATATTCTGAGTCAATATCTGTAGAAATATATGTCTTCTCACTGATAGTAAGGGGTATTGCATCACAACTATACGATACATGACCATTGCATCATCACTCATCTGACCAATCTCAGTAATTCTGGATTTTTATCTTAACACTTATAATAACTTGATTTCTATTTACCAAATAATATTAAATGATTAGCTGTGTCAACTATGGACTGATTATCTAACTTGAAAGTCTATGTTACTTGGAAATATTTTGCTATCTGATAAAGAATCCAAGTTCTACCCAGATTCTAAAGCTAAGTCACAAATATAGCAAGCAGTGAAGAGTTTTATATGTATATAAGATGAACTAATAGCCTGTGTGTTCTAGTGTAGTGGTAAATCTCAAAATTTTACCACTTGAATGGCATTGATATATTTAATCTACCATTTGGATCCTTCACCATCAGATGATCTCTTGAGTAACTGATCATATTGTTGTTTTGTTATTGTGGGGATAAGTCTATCATTTTTTAATTTTGAAATTAGCAAGAAAAAAAAATTCATTTTTGATGTATCATTGATAAAATATATATAATATCAAGAGTGAATTTCATCCTAATTAGATAATATTCTTGTCGTGGTATTTTGATTATTAACTATTTTATTATCCCAAGCATTTTTGAATTAATATAAGATAATTAAGCCAAGTTTTTATATATATGTAAATTATTGTGAGTCTCTTTTGCAGTAAATGATTTCCTTTCATGTTAATGCTAGTTTGAATATGTGTTTCTTATTACTGGATGTGTTATCTATTTAATGAAAAGGTTATAGTAATTAGGAACAAATTAATATATTTTCACTTGATTAAGAGTTTTTGTCTTTTTCGTTTTTAATATAACTGGCTTTTATTTCTTCGATTCCTGATCATATGGATTTTCTTTATGAATATATATCTCTGCATGTATATATACTTGTCTAAATTCGTATTTTTTTAAATAGTAGTAAGGATTTGTAAATAGAAAGCAAATTTTATAATGAAATATATTGTTAATGTTTTTATGAATTCAGTACTAGAATTCTTGATATTTTTCTCTAACACATTAGTTATTTTTGTGTCACTGTGCAATTGCAATTGACCATAACAATTTTTTTTAATTCTTGCTCACAATGGCATCGTCAGAAGGAATCATCAAACTTTCTTTCCAGCTTGTTACTATTAATAGAAGTATGCAGTCACTTCTTACCAAACTAACTATTTGCATAATCAGATTCATTAATGATACTTTTGTTATTACGGTGGTGAAATCTGTTCATATCATTGCTGGTTGTCTTTTTTATTATTATTTCAACATGTATCTCTCCAATTCCTTTTTTTTTAATGAAGTCGATAATCTCAAATATAGCAAAAATAAAACTATTTAAATATGGTTGATTGTGCATCAATTGAAATTTCAGGGCTAATTCAATTTTTATTCATTTGTTAATTTTTTGTTGTTGTTCATATTTTCAAAAATCTTTGCCAGTACTACTATTCAAAAGCAATCAATGCAGCACCAAGTTTCACAACCATAGACAGTTCCAAGAAATTTCATAACTTGAACACTTTGTTTTTAAAAGCTATGTCCTTACATTTAAAAAGATTGTTTCTTAAGATGTTTATTGCACCTGATCTTTGTCATAAATCTCTTGATCTCTTTGTTTTTATTAAAAGAGGCAAACTTTATGTTTTTGTCACCATCTTTAAGATTATCTCCTGTTTCTGTCATTATCTTTACATTGATTTGTGGATAAAAATATATATGGATCTTTTTCCATTTTTACTATAAATGTGAAGTAAGCAGATTATCTAAGGTTGTTAACCCCCCCCCCATCAATTTTGAATCCAGTTTGGAATTTTTCCATCAAGATTTCCCTCAGTATATATTTAGTTATAAATTAAATAGCTTATGGAATAACATGCACTTTTTTTTGCAGTGCAAAAAATGCATTGATGTTTACTACTATTCATTATTAGACTAGAGATATATTATTTCTAGTTTAGATATAGACTTTCATTCAACTCAGTTAAAGATTAACATATCTGTTTGTTTTTTAATTATTAAATATAGCCATATGACATTATCACTCCAACTTTTATATCTCTTTTTTTCATGTTTGTTAACTTTTATTACATATATTTAAAATTTTCAATCCATTATATATTTTTGAAACTTATGAATAAAGAAATATGGAGAAAAAAAAGATTCCCAAGATGCATTTCATTCTGAATCAATACTCTTTGAACTAGGAATAATATGATAATCTCTATTATAATACTTAATTAATACTAATCATTAATGTATTTATCTAAAGTGGATGGTAACATAGATGTGGGTATAGAAAGTTTGATGCTTGTAATTCAAATTATAGTAATTTGATATTTATAAATAGTAAGCAAATCTAACTGAAGAATGCTGATTTACCATGAAATGCCTTATGATGGAGAGAGAGGGGGGGTCTTTCTTTTTTTTTCCAAGTGGCTCTATTCATACTTTTCAGGAATGAGTGTTGGAATGGAAGTTTTAACTATATATCAAAGACAGTCTATTCTTTTTAGCCTGTTTAACTATAGCTATATATCTATTCCTTGTAAAAACAATGAATATGAGTGATTACAATTACCTTCATCACTGTATTCTCTGCAATGATCTGGATTGTTTATTCTTCCATGCTAGTAGGTGGAAATTATCTCTGGTGATTATTGAATGGCTTTGCTGTTAAACCATTATCAGAAACTATAGATTGTATAATGCTTCCTTTTTTTAATTGTTATGTTTCTTTAGTTTTGTATATTTTTTATTATTAGTCTGAATGAATGCAAACTAAATTTTTCTCTATTCTTTAATGTTATCCATGCATATTTCTTTGGTCTTCCATCTTTCTTTTGTATCTTTCATGATATTAAAACTAGATTCTAGTGCTGTTCCTAACATTTGCTAAATAAGTAATGTTCATTTGACAATTATGATACTTAGTCTTTTAGTATTTGTATAATTTTTAATGGAAATTATTTGCATTTAGCTTGATTTCAGTTTCTTTTTTTTTTTTTTTTAGAGAGAGGGGGGGGGATTGAAAATCAAAATAAACCAGGGGTATCCCTTTCTTGCTAATGATGCTTAAAGTTATATCATGAACTCATATTACAGTTTTGTGGTTTTATTTTTTGTGGTTTTAATATTAACACTAATTTAATGTACAAAACAAAGAACTAATTTAACTATCAGTCTACTAGTATTGGAGATTCATTGGATTAGCTGAAAGGCTGCTTTTCTGGAGAAAAATCCAGAGCTTAATGAGAATTTTTGCTTACCTGAAAAAATTCTCCAAGTTCTGTTCTTATTTGAACTCAGATCATGAAGATGACAGATTATTATATTAAAAATTATCACCACAATAAAATAAAAATTATTGAGATTTTTATTTACAATACTTCAACCCAAATAGTCATGCCATTAAATGTAGTCCAGAAGTGGAATTGGGGCATTATATCCATCAGTGAACTCATCATGTAAAATATTCTATTTTCTTTTCTCATCTTTTAATTCAAATTTGATTAAATTTGGAGTCTATTGTTTTTATCTTATTGCCATATTCTCCACTGGATTTTCTTTTTTCCCCCTAACTGCATTTGTGATGTCTTATTTGAATTGTGCTCCTTTAACTTTAAGCTTTTGCACTGTGTAGTTCAGTATAATGGTAGAATGTCAGATTCTGGAGCATAAGGTCCTTGAATTGATTCCATTTCTGGCACTTTCAGTGCTTGAACTTATTATACACCCCCAAGCAATAGTCATTTGATTGTTGATTTTAAGCTTTAATTTTCGTTTTTGCAGGATGTTCAGTGAAATACATTAGATTTGGTTATACCAATATAATCATGTTTTTTGTGCTTGAACTATAATATTTACTTCTTCCAGATTTTTTCTCATACTATTATATGGTTGTGAAACATGGACACTGAATAATAAAATTAGGATCAGTTTGGAAACCTTTAAGATGTGATGATGGGGGAAAAATCAATTTGATGGATAAAATAATAAATGAATAAGTTTTGACAAGAGTAAGTGAATAAAGATTGAAGAAATTAGAGATAGAAAGAGAAACTGAATTGGATATATATTAAGAAGTCAGCATAGGTTAATGAAAGGTGTTTTGGAGGGAATGGGGAATGGAAACAAAAAGAAAGGATGGAAACGATTGACATTGCTGGATGTTATAAGAGATGGGAAGAATTATGTGGAATTGAAGAGCTGAGAACGGAGTGGAGAAATGAATAAATTGGTGATGTGACTGCTCTCTGGACCTGTCCATGGGACAGAATATTATTGAGTGATCAATTTGTATCTAGTGTAACTTTAATATCCTTGTACACTACTCCATCCACTTTCTAATGATTGTTCGTTTTGTTTTTTGCAAACAGAACAGTTTGGCAGGCTAAATTGTATATTTGCATACTTTAGTTTTAAGCTTGGGGTGTGTTTTTTTATCACAGTATTTCTTAAGTTGACTACTATTTTTTTTCATCTCTTTGATATTTTTGTTTCGACATCTTAGCCAAATGTGCTTGAATTATTAATTACCAATTCAAAATTGTTGAAGAGCCCGATAGACTTTCGTATTCCAATGATCATATTTGCATCAAAAATATTTTGCCATATATACAGTTCATACTTTTTTGATTTTTTCAATTATATATTTTTTTATCGGTAAAGAATAATGTGTTCATATGTCATTCAGCTTTTGAAGTTCAAATAATTAATGGGACATGCCATATAATTCAGTCATTACGTATAAAACATAATACTATTTATTGATATGATAGTCAAATGTTATTGCCGACAATAATTATGTTTCTAAATAAAATTATTATGCATATATATTTTTAGTATACCCTTTTGCCAATCACGTTTTCCTATGCAAATATATTAACAGCCAGACAAATGAATTTTCAGAGAATGATACCA
This sequence comes from Epiperipatus broadwayi, assembly GCA_028023455.1. Lineage (NCBI taxonomy): Eukaryota > Metazoa > Onychophora > Udeonychophora > Euonychophora > Peripatidae > Epiperipatus > Epiperipatus broadwayi. The sequence continues at coordinate 6,174,032 of JAQFVV010000037.1, forward strand.
GGTTTACTCCGAATTCCTGTGTGTCATTTGATTTTCACTCAGATTTTTAAATTGTAATTTAAATTCATCAGCATTTAAACTATTGTTTTAAAATATTCTAAAAATTTAAAATTTGAATTTTAAATTTCTTACTCATTGTTAAAAAAAAAAAAAACATGAACTGACAGTATTGGCACAGAAACAAAGATTCTCTAAAGAAAAAGTAATTTTTTATATACGTTTGATTAATTTTTTGCTTGTGTCCCCATCTGTCGTCATTTTGACGAAAGAATGAAAAAAAAATGTTTTCAAAACAAAAATAGACACATCAATCTTCAACTTTTTTTTCACTCTTTAATTTTCATATCTTTATAATCAAGATTGCTTTAAAGGACTTTAGTCTTTCACTTAATTTTTTTTTAATAATAGATTTTTACAAATCAAGGTCAAAACAGATACTATGCGTCTGTCGATGATTTTTTATCTTAACCTGAATTCAAATTAGATTACTGTATAAAAATTAAATTTTTTAAATATCATCATGTCACGCAGATATTTTTCTTAATACTCTATAATTTTTATGGATCATTGCTCTTCAAATCACATTGATGCTTGTTGATGTTTCATTATTGTGAGATTTAATAATTATTTGCATTTTTTATGTCGTTTTCAGCTTCTGTTAAGATTTGACTCATTAATATAACTCCTTAATCCTTCTTTAATTTTTACTAATAAAAATTTAACAAAAAAATACTTTCGTTTTCTAATAAACTTGCAATTTTTTCCTCAAAAGTAGCGTTGTTAGCCGAGAGGTCATCGCAGTTGCCCATGCAAGCAAGTAGTTGGTTGCAGACGGTTATGGGTTCGCCTCCCCGATGCTATGACATATGGAAAGAAAAGTAGATTGAGTAACCAGAAAGTGATTTTTAGGAGTGAGAGGCAATACTTGATCATTGTTAGCAGCAGGTCTCCATTACTTGCTATCTGAATAATCTGCTTTGACTATGGATTACAAATGATATGAGATAATTAAGCTTTACAAGTATAGGTTTTAGTATATTTAAGTATATGGCATTTTATCACAGTAGTTAAAAGTTTGCTAAACTTAATATTTAAAGTGATAATATGCTGTAAAAGTCAGTCTTACATGGATTAAAAGTATCTAAAAATTTGAATGAGATTGTATTTTATTTCACCATCACATACAGCTGTTAACATGTATATCCAGGTCTATAAACCACATATCCACTCACACACTATTAGAATTCCTCTACATGAGGCAATTTTCCATAAAATCTTTTGTTAAATTCTAATCTAAATTCTAAGATAGATGACCCTACTCATAAGACCAAACTAAGATTGGAGTTAAATAAGTAATTAAATAATTCACAATATCATATTTATAAATGCTCTAGCATTAATGAATAATAATAAGATAACCACTAGTGGATGTGACCAATATAACCAAGAAAAGAAAGCAAGGATGCTTCCTTAAGTGACTGGTCATGGATATGAATGAAATATTTCTAGAAGATTAAATTATATACATTCTTCTTTAATGAGGTTCAATATTTTTATACTTTGTTATTAAGTATAAACTCATTTTATTCTTTAATAAATGTGCAATATAATTCCATTTGCAAAATAGTTAATGCCAAAACATATAAATAATGATAATTATTTTACTTCTTTCCAGGCACCACAAAATAAAATTCCATAAGTGATGATGATCCTTAGTCTTTCTCTATTAAAAATCTACCTTGATGCACTCAATCAGTAAGCAGTATCAGCTGATAACATGGATGGATATAATTTGGATGTAAATCTAAAGGTTATTTAAATATTTGGATCATGAAAATTTAAAAAAGCACATAATAAAATGGGAGATTACGGCCAAATCTATTTTCAAACGATATTCTTTTAATAAGTATTTAATTCACTTAATGAAGAAAAATAACAAATAATATTCAAATGATGAAAATACTACTACAGTTGCAGTTTCCAGAAATGGAGTTATATACCAATAATATTCTTATTTCAAATAACAATCTGGTAGACATTATTTTAGTTCTTCTCTGACATAAGTAAATGAATGAAATAAACCTACAGCGTGCGCACCTACAAGTTATTAATATAAAGAGATATTAATTTAATTAATATTAGAATATCATATAAATACAAGTGTGTTTCAACATTTTTTTTTTAAAAAAAAAAAAACATTTTTTAACAATGCAAATTTAAATACAATTGCAAATAAAATTACACAAATATTTTACAAAATGTATGTATGAATATTACACTTAAATATATTACAGGTTTTTAAGATCTTCTTGTTAACCAGTCAATCTTTAACTGAAACACACAAGCTTATTATATACCTGTGTCTATATATGTAATATATGGGATATATGAGCCAAGACTTTCACATGACCCACCACTCTCCACACTATCTCATAACACTGATACACTCGAACACATATATGTTGAAAAGATAAATAATCACCAATATGCGTATTTCATGCTAAACCAGCAATCATCAGTTGATCCAGATTACCATCTCTATACATAGTGCTCAGTTATATATTAAGATAGCCAAACCTCATACTTTAATGGACAGGCTTCAATCTACTCCACACTCCAACCCTTCAACCGTCCATCCAATTGAAAATCTGATGATGGAATGCTCAAAGGCCACCCTGAGACCGAGATTCTTGTCACACCCATATTTCAACATATATGGGTTCGAGGGTATCAGTGTTATGAGATAGTATGGAGAGTGGTGGGTCATGTGAAAGTCAAGTCAATCTTTTTAAAAGTATCCACGAGACCATTAAGATTTTAATATTGGTAGCTACTCTGAAATAATTATTTAGATAAGGTTACTTTCATACTTTTATTCTTTTAGATTTCGGTTGAAATGTCATTGGAAACATTTTTTATATTTCAATTATTTTTGTTTTAAATATATTCCAATGTATGTTTTTAAGACCTATGTCATTTTTACAGTAATCAAAACCAGTATACAACTTATTTTGAGCATGGGTGTTCTATATGTTTTTGCTTTAAATAAATTCAGCAGTGAATTGTGTGAATTTTATTGACATTTTTTTTTCTTTAAAAGATTATAGTGAAGATCATATCCAATTGCTCATTTCTATGTTAAATGTATAGTTTTTTATAAATTTGCTTTTATGAGAATAAAATTAATAATGTTTTTTTTTTTCAAAATGACATTGCATTTCAGGTATTACTAGTACTATTAGTAAAATGATATAACATAGCAGATTTTGAAATAAGAGATTACTTTAAAGTTACTATTTTTTAATCAGAAAGCTTTTCTGAGTTGTTTTTTTTTTTTACCAAAAGCAAAATGTGATGATTTTACATTCCTTTCAGTACAATCTAATATATCGACCAATCAAAACTCTTGATTCTTTTACTGTATTTTAAAGAAGATGGGGACATGTTTATTAAAAAGAAAAACGTTTTCTTAAATAACTGATCTTTACAAAATCTATTGAAGAAAGAAAAGATAAAAATAATGTATTTTTTGTAATAATAAGAAACAATTAAAAAATTATAATTTGCTTGCTCTAAATTGTATGCATACACACATATAACCTTCTATCTCCTATATACGTGCATGCAGTAAGGGCATCCTTATTGTTAAATTTATCTCAGTGGTGTGAGTTATAAGTTAGGAAATTAACGAAAATAATCAGTTCTTGATTAATTAACTATTATTTGATTAATATGAAATATTAATATGGCAGTAGATTTAATATAAATACATGCATAAGTGGCAAAGGCTGCTTTATAATGCAGTTGTATTTTGTTTCATGGTCAGCTCATTAATACTTACCTGACATCCAGATTGAGTTTTTTACTCCCTAATTAAGAATCAGTAAGCATCAATTTTTTAATTAATAATTAGATCTTTAGCTGAATTAATTATGATCCTTTTTTTAAATATATGTGTATAGGCTTGTATTTAAATCCTTAACCATATGAATTTTTTTTTAAATTTCCCCATAAATGTCATCACTAGATCACAGTAAGTAAAAAATGTGCCTAACGTGAGGCTTTTTAATTTTATGCACACACAGTTAGTAATGAAAGGAAAATCACAGCAACTTTTATTTTGACAGCTTTTTTGTATCAACTATCTTTCTTGCAGCTCTTAATAGAGTATCAGTTATCTTACTAATTTCAGTCAGGTCGGAACAAACTTCAAAGTTTGTTAATATTTTTAAAATGTGCAAAGTTCTAATTTACATTAATTGGAGTGTTTGAGAAGTATAAGAATATCAACTATTAATACTGTCTTTCTTAATGGTTTTTATTTCTCTAGTTTTGCATTAATATGAATCTTATATCTCATTAACTGATTAGCACTTCCTATGTTGATAGTAATTATATGTTGATCTATTTCCATGTGTAATATTAAGTGTTGAATGTCTTTAGAAAAATTCAAACATTATTTAGTTATCCAATACTGTTTTTAATAGGACACAGATTACTATATAACATAATGTTTCGAGTTGTATTATTCTCCAGAGCTTCACATTAATTCATTATTCCCGAATCTAAATGTGCAAATTCAGTTTCTTTGCCAGTACTGTCACTAGTGAGGGGTTTTGAAGAAGAGAAAATTATATCACTAAAAATATTGTGTTATATCCTAATCGTATATTTTCAGACAAATACTTCCTGTGTTGAATATGCATTAAGAACATTATAATCTTGTCTGCTGTATCTTCATTTTAATATTTACTTTCATGTTGTCTGCTGTATCTTCATTTTAATATTTACTTCCATGTCTATTTCTATTTAGCATTTTTTTTTCAAAAAAAGAATTTGTAATGTACTTTTTCTTTATAGATGAAAATTCCATAAGTCTCTACTTATCTACAGTACTTTCATTTTTTCAGTCATTTTCCAGTTAGCATTAAAGTCTTCCCATGACAATTTTAAAATACTGTATGGTCCGATCAAATGCATTTTGTACTTCCATATAAAATTTCTCTATTTATTCATTATAGTGAGAATTTGTTGCAACACAATTCTATCTGCATTTGTTACCATCCAGTAATTTGAAAACTAATCTTGTCACTCTTTATATTCTATCAGTATCCACCATGATTTTTTCCACATTTTGTTTATAATGAATGCCAGTCCACTTGTATTTTCAATATTTGTGCTTTTGTAATAAAGTATTATCCCGCTTTTTAAATTGACAATTGTTCACCTTTTCTTCTAATTTCACAAAGTCCAACAATATCCCATTCAATACTAGTCAGTTTTTTCATGTCATGCAATCTTCCTTCATTTGAAAGTCATCTGCAATTATAGCTAGCTAAATAAAAAGTTGTTACTGAATGGCAACTTGGGTCCATAATAATGGGATTCTTAACACCTGCTTTTGACTACCAAAGGTTGTCTTGACTGGACACTTTATAACCTCCTCAGAATAAATGCCTTGTTTTAGTTTTGTCCATCATGATTGTAAATATCTGTATAAAAAAAAGATTCTTCACACACATTTATTCTGCTTCTGAGAAGATTGAATTGATATTTCCATTAAGAATTATCAAGCAACTGAGAAGAAAGACCAAAAAGTCATCAAAATTTCTATGCTGGACATGTTTATGAGTGCCCCATTGTTGTTTATCTACCATATGAATAATCACATAGTACTAACACTTGCAGTGACAAGAACATATATTAGGAATTTGCCCTGTTCAATTTCTTTTAAGATCTCAAAGAGATCAAAGTGTCTTCTTTCAGTTAGCAGCAAATTCCTTACTGCAGTCTTTTCTACAGCTCATTATCATATCATAAAAGAGAAGAAAAAACATTGAATATTATCTACCTTTATTATCATATTTTATCCAAAAATTGAATAATAGTACAAATATTGCATAGTGGCCATGCATGAAGAAATTGATGCATGAACTATAAAATGTTGGTATCTCTGAATTACTGTATTTCCATTTGCTTATAGAGTGTGTTATAAACATATCACAAATTGTTTGACCCATTTAGATTTGAAAACTGTGTATTTAAGTTCAAAAAAATATTGTATTAGAATGTGAACATTAGGTTATCTTTTTAGATTTCACTGAGTTGATGATAACTAATAATGATTTATGCACAAATTTTCTTTGTGATATTTTTTATGAGTTTTCATGGTAGAAATATAGAATTAGCTTGTTGCATGTTGATTTACAAGTGCCAATCTTACTTCACCCACAACTTTGCCACAATCCTTTCTAGATAAATATGATAATGATTATCACTAAACATTTATTAAACTAGAGATTGTCTCCAGCTTTAAACCTATTAAAGATTAATATATATGATTTTAAATGCATCTTGGGGGTCATTGTATCTTCATATGTTTCAAAAAAATGTATGGTGGTGTATGTTATTTAATACATTTATAGAAATAGCTTGCTATTATTTTATTTTTTATAATATTATGGCTATTAAAAGCATTACTTCAGCACTCATATTTATCTATTTTTGGGAAATTTTGTCAGTGTTATTCATTTTCAGCCCAAATCCATAATAATAGTCCGTTTTTAACATCCTTTGTATTTTTCTTAATCTGAGTTCAAACAGCCTGCCTGGTTTGAGAGGTTTTGCCACAAGCGATATTACTAATGTAATAATTCTTAAAATTGTCAGAGTATCCGCATCCTCTTCCCAGGATTGTAAACAAATTCACTTGTAAAATAAAGATATCACTGAGTTATTTTTATATCATTATTGATACCTTAATATGTAGATAATTTCCATACTAACGTTAATACGTCTGATTCATAAGTTTTTGTTTTATCATATTTAATAATAAATAACATCTAATTATGCAGTTATAAATTCAGTACAACTGACAACAATTATTAATTAGTTTCCAAGATTCAATATTTATTGTTTGAAACAATAACTATTGAAATTAGAAAATTGATTGTCAAACAATTCCCCACAATTCATCTTAAATCCATAACTTTTTATGAATGTGCGAGGAAGAATTATGGGATTTTTAAAAAAAAATTCATTATTATTATTTACTTTTTCTGTTTTCAATTTTATTTTTTTTTACAATATCTATATATAATTGAAGATTATTAATTATAATAATTAATAAAACAAGTCATAAATTTCGTAGCTATTGGTAAGCTCCATCTAGTGATTATTAATTATAAATGTATATACTCATACATCAGGAATACGCTTATGCATAAAAATTAATATTCTACGAATAATCTCATTATTACTCATTTTTTATATAAAATATAATTATATGATGTTAACCGAAGATTTGTTTGCGTAATTATTTTGTCGGCATCAGTGTGGGCTTTGAGCGTTCTATCATCAGATTTTCAATAGGATGAACGACCGAAGAGTTGGAGGGTGGAGTGGATTGAAACCTGTCCATTAAAATATGATGATTAGCTATCTGAATATAAATCTGAGCACTTATTATATGTATGTGTAGAGATGATAATCTGGAACAACTGACGAGTGCTGTTTTAGCACGGTAATTATTTATCTTTTAGACATGTATGTGGTCAAGTGTATCAGTGGTATGAGATAGTATGGAGAGTTAAGGGTCGTGTGAAAATTAGCTCAAAATACCTTATATATTACATTGTTTGTACTACAGGTCATATATATATAGCCAGTATGTTAGATATTAAATAATGTAATAGAAATTAAATTTCATTCATTTAAAATTCTCTCAAGAAACTGCTGCTACGAAAGAAAATTATGAAAAAGTTACCCATTTTTAAAATTGGTGGGGAAGTTTATTAGCTATAAATTTTAAAATTCTAGAGCGATTGGTATTGAGAGGAGTCGCAACCAATAACAAATTATCACTGGCAATCAAGTGTTGATGCTTGGTCATAGTCCTGGTTATTTAGTAACTAACCATTTCTCAAACATCTCATTGGACTGGAAGTTTTTCATATTTGAATGACCATATTTAACAGAAAAAGCAAGCAACTATAAAAAATTCAAATAGGGTTAATAATTGATGTAGGAAGTCAAGAATACTGTTCAACTAGGCATTAAATTTGGATGAGAATGAAATTATGTTACTGTGGAAATGCTAGTATAATAGTCACAAATGCATGTGGGAAAGTTGTAGTTTGTGTGCTGCTTCACATCTACCAGACTTGGTGATATTCATTTACTTATTATTTTTACAAACAGCAACTTTTCATTAATAAGATATCTGCTTTAAGATAAGTAACTTACTACTCCCCCAAGTGATTTAGTGTAATGGATAGCATGCCAGGTTTTATAGCTCAACATCCATATATTATTATGGCTTTAGCATTATCACTTCTGCTGTTTGATCTTTTTATGAACCCTAAGTGAGACCATTCGATTATTACTTTTATTAATCTTTTTGTGATCTCTAGAGCCAGTTATTGTAAGATTATGTAATTAGTGAATACTAGAAGCTAAAGCTATATCCACAGCCATACTACTTTGATCATGTAAGTGGGATTTGCATTCAGGCTAGTAGCCAGAGATTCAAAAACACACCAAGATCTTGAACTCTGGATTAGTCAATAGAGTGAATTATTGGGCCTAATTCAAATATTAAAAGTAAATAAAAAAAAGTTATGTGATGCAGTGATCTATCTTCCAGAGAATTATCTTGTACTCTTTTTTACTCAAATAAAAATTTATAATGTGGCTATGGTACATTTTGTGGATAGAGTTGAAGAATCCATTTTATACAAAATCTATAACTGATCCATGAAAGTTTCTGTATTTATATTGTGATGCTTTATATAATGTGGTTTTGCAACTAATACTTGAGAATCAATAGTACAAAGATTGTATTATGCTCAATTATTATAGACTGCTACAAACCACTTTGAGAAAATTTTGATTCACGGTGCTCTTCAACAGCATCTGTTTAAAATAATATTGCATATTGAATACTTAACATTTTCATGATTTTAAATTGTAGAGAATATATTTCAACTTTGATCATAAATCATCATAAATTATTTTAGACACAGTAAATAGATTGATCAAACAAGAAATGGTGTAAATAAAACTGGAGACATGTCAGTTCCAGTCACAGTATATGCAACTTTCATTGTCAGGTCACCCTACAGATTATAAACTTTGAGTTTATATCACATTTTTTGCTACCTTGGAGTGTGACCATTATATATAGCTATTATTCAACACATTTATCTTAGATATAATGTAGATGTGGTATGATGTAAAATGGATTCTCTTTAGATGAAGTTAAAAGTTGTTGTGCATAGCTAGAAATCTTTTTGTTTAAGTTAAACATTTCTTTGTCTGAAATTCTTTTATGTCATTATATGCCTATTTATTTATCCACCCCCCACCCAATCCATTACTCTTTCCAATCTACTAATTCCAAATCATTTTGTCAATATTCCCATTATTTATTTTAGTAATTTCAAATTTTTTCATCATATCCAACAATTTCTACCTCATTTATTCTTTTCATATTTTAGTTTTTACTACTTTTCATGTAAACTATTCTTCAGGTGTAAACTGTGATAAACAGAATAGCAAAAATTCAAAAAACATTAACCACAAAAACTATTTGCCAACCATTTACCAAAATCATAGTGACATTTTGGAACTGCATGTAACTTATCTTTTTTCTCTTACAATATCTTACATTCAATTTAATGTGTTATACAGTATTTTTTATATCTTTTCATAGGAGGTTTATAATGAGAGAATGAGAAGTGTAATGCAGTAGTCTTTAATCTGGGTGACTAAGAAACCAAGTGTCAGATTACCACCATAATGCAACAGTATTTCTAACTGCTCTAATATTTGTTAGTATATTAAATTAAAATCTAATGTTTTAGTGTCTGTAATCAGTTTATTGCAAGTAGAAATGACTATTCTGATTTACTGCACACATTGTGAAATAGATTTTTTTTAAAAATGTAAATGAGGGTGGGAGAAAAAAATTTTCACAGAATTCTGCACTTGATTAGAAATTTATGAGTAAAGATTATATGAACAATAGGTACTTTGTAATCAGTTCTTTTTATTATCTACATTCTGTTTTATATAGACAGACTGACATTATTGTGAGCTCAAGTAGTGTAATATAAACTATTAGTGCTTATAATAAAGATATCAGTTTATGTGAGAAAAATTCAATTTATATATGCTGGTGAAATCAAACCAGTCTTACTAATCAGATTTTTTTTATTGACCATGAAATCACTTGCCATCTAGATATTATTATATGTACCACAATAATAATTAATTTTTACATTTTTATTTAATTTTGTCTTTTCATAAGATCTGCTGATCAAAAATGTTAAAAGGAAAAATATTTTGAATACTAATACCAGTAATAAAAAGAAATAAAGTAAAGCTTGGGATTAAATTAAAACAAAAGAAAAAATTCCAAAAGATGTAAATAAAATGGTATATAATTACAATAATAAGCATATTAATAGTTTTAATTTTTTAAAATAATGTTTTCTTCTGAAAATAGTTTGTAATGATTTTTTTTTTTTCTTAAAACAGTATTTTGTCAAATGGACAGGACCATGGAGTATTCACATCATCAATTCATCCACTTTTCCATTCCATTGTCTTCAATATCCAGCTCTTCAATCCACATAATTTTTTCCATTTCTTATATCATCCAATAATATCAATCTCTTTTAGCATTTCTTCTTACTTCCACTCACCATTTCATCCAAAATATCTTTCATTAAATTGTAATTTTTTCTTAATATATGTCCAAGACAGTTTCTCTTTCTCTCTTTGATTTCCTCAACCAGTCATCTTTTTTCATTTACTGTTTTCAAAACTTCATTTGTTATTTTATTCATCCAACTTCTCCGTGGCCACACCTCAAAGGCTTTCAATCTGTTCCTAAATTTATTACTCATTGTCCATGTTTTACAACCATATTGTAACAATTTTCATGTTTGGTTAGGCCTTCTATTATGCATTAGAATGTGTGAGTCAATCAAACTATGAAAAAGAAGACTCTTCTGTTCATATAAGAGTTTAGATAAACTGGCCTGTTATTTATTATGATGTACACTGCCAGAAAAATCAGTTTTTTTATTTATTTAATACAGGGCACCAGCACTCTACACAAAAATTCACTGATCTGTCATGTCGCATCACATCATTTGCAAAATATTAAAAGATCAGAAATTAACGTTTTTTTATGTATAGTTCTGGCACTTTGTATTAAATAAAAAAAACTGATTCTGCCAGCAGTGTACATCATAATAAAATATTAGGTCAAATTAATCAGGAAATATAGTTATGTTCTTGAGATATCTAAACTCTTATATGAATGGAAAATTCTTCTTTTTCATAGCTTGATTAACTCATGCATTAAAGGCCTAACCAAACATGAAAAACGTTACAATGGCACCCCACATTGGACACCATTGTACCATTTTCTGCCTACCCTATATTTATTAGATGCGAACGGCTTGATGATTATGTTTGTATATCTATTAAGAATATATCTGTTACCTACCACACCCGCACTTAATCTACATTAATACATATAACCATTGAAGCTTTAGCATAAGTGTTGTATATTTCTAGGTAATATAGCCCCAATTATAACGAATTACTTATACATGCTTGTGAAAACCTATCAGCAATTATATACGGTGATTAATACGATCTATCTAGATCTTGGCATAATTAAGAACAATTTAACCTACTTAAAATAGATGCTAACTTTCACCCACATTGGCGTCTTTAATACTTTAAATTTATTTTTTTATTAGGCACCAAGATTCTGCCTAGACATCCCTATTAAATCGACAATGGAGTGACTTTACCCTGCATTACAAACCTCCCCCCCCCTTAATCCAAGGGAACAAATAAGCACATATATTAACCCTATACCACATAAATTTTAGATGAGCTAATGGAAGTGAATTATATATATATCTTGATACCCAGAATAATACCTGAAATATATTAAAAGGTGTTGGTATCAACAGTTACATTTTCAAAGATCGATAAGAGAATACATTTTTTAGAGGTTTAAACAAAGACACATTGTAATCTTTGTTTTTTTTTTTTTTAAGAGCATATTTATTTCAATTCAACAATAAAAAAAAAAAACATAGTATAATAATTATAAAGATTTCTGGGATCTGCTAATCATATTTATAGTTCATTGGTATCCATTAATTTAATTTCTTCTTTTTTTTATTTTTTACATGGTTTGTGGAATATCTTAAAAGTTACTTTAATAAATATTATGAGTTCAATGTTCAATTTGTTACTGGTAAGATAGTTCTGTGTAATAATTATTTGGCCATCAATATAATCCCCAGACCTTTCTCTGTGATCTGTATGTTAAATTCCAGCTTTTACACGATGTTTCTATCTCAGGCAGGTGGATATTGATGGAAAGGGAAAGACCGGAGATGTACAGGCATTCTAGCTTCCCATCTGAACATCGGCAACTATCACAGGATAATTCTACATCTTTTCATGTAGCCAAGAAAAAAAGCACAAAGACCCCTTTATTCATGTTCGTCTGTTTTATATCCACAGAAAACTCATCACGCATGTATATGTTGAACACTTCCCAAATTCCTTCTTTAAACTTTTATCTTTTATTAGATTTTTGTTCTCAAAGTTCTCTTTCTTGTAACTATCATGGCATATGTCACAGCAGAACTTTTATCAACATTTGAAATCAGTAGTCACTTTTATTATTTAAATTTGCTCTCTATTTCTTTATTAAAAGAAAAAAAGTACAATGTATATGCCTCAAAGAAAAGAAATTTATATATTGTTTTATATATATACAAAATTCACTTATATATTTTTCTTTCTTTTTTTATATCTATTCTCAGAAAAATCTTCAAATTTAACTGCCAACACACCTTGCATGGTTCCATTTCATTAGCATACTCTACACATAGCATTTAATTAATCTCTTTTTTAATTCTCTCTTCAAAGGTCCACAAAATATTTTCACTTCTTTCCTCACTCAACCAACTACCTAAATATCTAAATCTCTTTACCTGTTGAACTATGTTATTACAGATTTCAATTTGCAATCTTTTTGCATTTCTCCCTATCCATAAACACTTCTCAACATTAAACTTCATTCCATATTTCATTCATTCTTCCAATTTATTCAGCATATTCTGAAGATCTTCAGCTATAAGAGCCATATCAGCTGAAAATCTTATGCAATTTATTATTCTCTTCTATTAATAAATATAAAAAAATTACATTTAAAAAGAATAATTAGTTTTTTTATAATATGTGAAAAAAAATTATATTTAAAAACATACTTTTACCTCTTATATAAGGATTCTTTGTATGAGAATTTTACATAGTGACCATCACTTCAATTTGTGTCCACTATTCCCTAAACAAACAACTATTTGCTACAGCAATCTTTAAACAATGTACAACATTATTAAATAGTGATCACTTAGTAATATTGCTGAAGCAATAGGCTACTGATATGGCAAGTTTTATGCAAAAAGAATATTTCTTTATAATTAAAAGAAAAAAATCATGATACAATAATTAAATACAGTATAAACTAAATTGCAAAACTACTCTAGCTAAAATATGATTTGCAAACCTAATTTTTATTTAAGGAAAAAATAACAATTTTTAATTTATTACTTAGTTTTAAAAAAACTTTGATTGTATACAATAATAAAATACATTAAAAACAAATTGAAAATATGTACATTAGCTAAAATATATGATTTACTTAACTTATTCTTATTTCATAACATAAATATTCTTTAATCTCTTAAAAAAAAGTTATATTGATTATTTAATTATAATAATAATACTATAGCAAAAATAAATTGAAAATTACATTTCTTTTTCTCATGTGTCATAGCATCAGCCGGGAAGTGAACCCGCTAACCCGGGAAAACTGTTTGGAAAGCAGCTGTCGCTGACCTCTTGATCACCAATGCTTGACCAAATAAAATAAATTTAAAATTACATTTGTACTCTTTTTACATTTACTATATTAATTTTTTTATTAATCATACTTTTTAATTCCTATAGAATTAATTGATCTCCATAAATGAAATTAGTATTTCAATTTTTTTATATGTCAAATGTGTTGACCAGTAAGCAAACCCGAGCCAGTAAGGCAGCTGTGTTAACCATTAGGCCACCAACACTTGACAATTAGGATTTCAGTTTGCAGCCAAAAATATTAAGTTTTTCTTTATTAGATAATTGAAAATGAGACATTGATTGCATAATATTTGAAGAGCAGTAAAAGTAAATTAGAAATATCTATTTATATGCCTTAAAATATATATTCATACTATGAGAAAAATTTGGCCCAACAATATTTTTCTTTGTTGTTCATTATTTTAAAATTATATACTTTAAAATTGAATCATTATACCTGCCTTCAGACACTAGTCAAAATAACTATATTTTATAAGCCATGCATCTTATGTCATATAAATAAAGAATTTTTTCCCCACTGTACATATGTTAATAGTTGAACATAATTTGGAATTAATAAAGTTTATTTTATATATAAAAAAATAAAAAAAATTAGAAAATGTACATAATGTTAAGTTAAATTATCTCCCCTCCCCCTATTTTTTAAATATTCTTTATTATAATGTAAACATTGTAATTCAAAGGAATATAAACCTTGGTATCCTTTCAGTATGACTATCACAATTGATAAATGCTTAAATATGAACAATACCGCTGTAATATAATTTTATCTCTTGCTGTCATATTATGTTAGTAAACAAAAAAAAATTTTTTTTTTAATTATTATTTCTGCATTCATAGTATTAGGAATTATTGCAATATTTTGTATACAGTTATAACTTCAGGTAAAGTGAATTTAATTATTTCAACTTTCTCAGAATGTATCATTTTTACAAAATTTGGTCTACCTGGATTTTCACCATCCCAATAGCATGTTTGGATATTTATATATGCACATACAGAGTATGGATGTGTATATTGCAGCATACAATCCCACAAAGTAGAACAGTGGTTGTAGGTCTAAATGTAAACATTAGGATTTGATCTCAGAATGTATTCTACTTACATACATGCATAGATGGTAGAGTTGACAAGAGGGATATACTAATAAAACAATAAATTTGAAAATATAATAGAAATTAATAATTTTAGATAGAATAACGAGTATGAAAATTCTGTTTTTCATGCCTCTATCTTACCTATAATGAGCAATGATTGTTTCGCAAAATGCATATGTAGTGAGAAAGTGTGTGCACTATAAAAAAATTGATATGAGAGGTGCATTTATTAAAATAAAATATACTTACTTACATATGAGTCTTTATCATAAGCATTATTACATATATTTTTTGCAGTGCTATATGTACTGTTTCACAAGAAGCTTCAAGATACAATTTATCCACTACTTTGAACACATTTTAACAAAAACCTTTTATTGTACCATATGCATTCACAATCTTACGTTTGGGTATGGATATAGGTACAATAAAATGTTTTTGCTAAAAAGTGTTCAAAGTAGGGTAAATTAGGTTTATATAAGATATTACAGCAAAATAAAGGAAGTGATGAATTTGGTAATATTTCTGAAGTTTCAATTGTTCCTACCTTGAGTGAAAAAGGTGTGTTGAAAAATTAGAATGCTTTTTGGGGTCATTTGATTAATACATATATATATATATCTCACATTGCTGTTCTAGAAAGGGTTATAAAGTGGATAGAAATTGTCCCCATCCTGATAGTTGTGATATTATGGAGTGCGAAGTAAAGATAAGCATTAACAAAATTAAATTTCAAATTGCTTTGGTAGGTTCTGCTTCATAACTACTAATTTATGTATATATGTGTATGTGTGTTTTTATTATTCAGCAGTCAAACCATTTATACACTTTATTATTATTTATTGCAGTTTATGATTTTTTTTTACAGATGTATCAGCAAAATAATGAAGTTAAAGATATATAAGAACACCTTGCTTATTATTGTATGACACCTTTATCATTAGTAATAAAGGTTACATCAGATCAGAGATGAGTTTTTGTTTTCAATCAGGGGTGCATCAAAATTTAGTTTTGCAACAAACTCACATTAATTTGTGTAGTTAACTCATCACTTAAGAATAGCCAGATACCCAATTTATAGATTAGGAACAGCTGACTGTTTTGTGTCCTGGCCACTTGGAAAAAAACATTCCAAATTCCATCTGGATTTGAACTTCAGATATGATATGGCAGGCAGACCCATTCACTATTATACTCAAAGCCATTAAAAACTAATGAAACTTTATATAATATTTTTGTACTACCAATAATTTTATAGGCTGTAATGAGATTATGTACATTTGAGCACAGAACTGAATATAACAATTCCATCTACTTGATCAAATCAAGATTTTTTTTTAACTCTTTATTGAGAATTATTCTCCAACTCGAACCCTGCAATAAATAATAAAATCAACAGTAACAATGTTTTACACTTTGTTTATTTTATTATATTATTGTGTGGTTTTATATATTATTTGGCATTAAAAAGTTTTAAAAATATACCCTCCAGTTTACATGTTTCAAATCATGTATTTTAAGCTATTCATTATCTCAGTATATAATAAACTCGGTTTTGAAACGGACAGGCTATCTTTAACTTAAGAAAATAGACAAAGGCATCCTATCCATTCTTAAAATACTTCGCATTCCCTTTTCCGTGGTCAGTCATTAGTGTCCCGAGGTGAAGCAGAGCTTTTGTCCAAAATGTTTAGTTCTTTTGAAGACACATTTCAGTGGATAGAGAAATTCTTGTCAATTGCTCTGGTAAAGTGTCAATTGCGACATTAGTTTTCTTTTCAATATTTTTTTATTATTTCTGATTAAGCAAACTGTATATAGTATTTACTTTGATAGATATCAATCAGCATTCTAACATGTTGCAAATATGTTTTAAGTAATTGTCAATTTTTATCCTATTTGTATAAGTCTAAAATACATATACCGTATATATATATTGTGAGATTTAAAAAAAAAAACCATAAAGATTAAATATTTTGAAGATATTTTAAAACCATAAATGCTAAATCTATTTTTATCTGTTATCATCATTTTCAATAACTATCAATTCACTGCAGGATGAAGGTCTCTCCGATCTTCTTCCTCTCTTCTTCCACATCACACAAACAAACTTCTTTATTTCATTCATCCATCTCATATGTGGTCTCCCCTGTTTACATATATATATATTAATCAATACAGCACTAATAATTTATAGTCGCTGGATCGATAGTCACAGTACCGACTACATTAATGTCGCTCACGATTTGCATATTCCCGTTCTTATAAAATTAGCTGATCTGACAAACGACAAGGCCAATGTGATTTTGTGCTCTTCTTAGGATGGCGCACTGGAATTCAAATCCATAAATAACCCAAATCTTTCACTTTCATTGCTCAAACTTCTTAATGAACTTTCAAGCAATAAATCATTCTTTTTTCTCTTTTATTGCAAATATATATATATAAATCAGAAATGAATACAATTTGCATCTTGTGTTTTCTGGTTCAGCTGTCTGCTACATTAAAAATAATAATTATCTATCGTAGGGCAGAAGGACTTTTCGGGTAAAGTGGTTAGTTTGGCCTCCTAGCATGCTCACATATTAGATTTTTAATTCAGAATAAAACTTCTGGATTTCAATCATGCTTAAGATTATTTTCAGTTACCTGGTCAATAAATTGTTATCCATTTATCTGTCAGTAAATGAGTATCTATTGTTTTTTTCCAGGTAATAAAACTAGGAAGACTTTACAATTGTGAGTTTTCACGAACTAGAATTTTACTATTCTGTATTATCTTCTTCCATTTTTTGAATGGATACTTTTGCTTAAGAAGGGCTACTTACTAGAATAGCATCTTACAAAGTAGTTTCTGAATTTAAAACAAAAGTATATATAAGATTTATTTAACAAAACCACTGCCTAACACTATACTAGTAATAAATAAAATGCAAACAGCGCATGTGTATATCAGCTTATTGGCTTATTAATATTATAAATTAATACAATACTAGATAAATTATAAAATTTTTACCAAAATCCTTACACGACCATGGTTTCATCTACTATAAAAAATTAAAAAGAAGAATAAAGGAGACTTTGATGATGAAACTTCTTGAATCTGAGGCTATCAATCTTATGAAGACATCTTTTGATATTAAGGGGAAGTGGTGTTTGAAATGAATTATGGGAAGTTTTGTTTGTTTATATATATATGCTTGTTCATTTAGTTTGATTTTCATTTGACAAGGTCTATTTGTAGTAGATGAAATCATAGTCGTGTAAGGATTTTGGTAAAAATTTTGGATTTTATCTAGTATTGTATTGTTTTGTGGTTTTGCATTTTAAGATGTATTTATTATTTATTTCTTCTTAAGAATTAAAAAAATCACTATAGGTGGCAGTTAAATCAAGCTATGACATGAAAAACCATAAGAAACATGATTAGTGAAATGACACAGCTTAAATGTGAATATGTGGTTATAATTAATTAGCTCCTTTTGAGTGTGCATTCTTGGGGGTTACTGCCAAAACAATTATTACAATATTTTGGAACTATGTTTATAATACTATAGTGAATTATTTTTGAGTGATATTTTTTTTTAATAATAGACTGGTTAAGCTGATTCCATTTGTAGCTACTTAGATCTCTGACCTTGTTTAATTGAAGCTGAAAATAGCATAATCCATGTCAACATCTTTGTAACAGCATAGCCAGTTTCAGACATTATCTTATTAGATTATTTTTCAATTTGAAAGTCTTTTTTGAAATTGATGGTATTGTCACTAGAACTTATTGACTTATAGAATCACGTAAGTCAAAGATTAATAATGATACTTAACAAAAATTTGTAATAAAATGATGAAATCAGGATAGTTTTTCCCCAAGATATTCTGAATTTATGAATAGAAAAAAAAAACTGCAGCATAGTGGTTAGGTCATCCACTTGTCATATCATAACCTTGATTCAGATGCAAACTAGAAAAAAAACAACTTTTTTTTAAGTTCATCATACCATCTTTTTGTCACTCATAAATTACTTCATAATGGTGCTGCTGTATTATGGGCTGTGTTGCCTGAAATCCATATGCTGTTTTTTTTGCCATGGCATATAAAACTACAATGTTTTAGTCATAGTTTTGGTCAATAGGTGGAACCACTTTACACTTAAATTTTTTTAAAAGCTGCATTAATATATATAGTAGCAAAAAGAAGTTAACAGTAATTATTTTTTGTTTATTTATATAAAATGATATATTTAATTAATAAATAAATTTTATGTTTAAATTGTTTTATATATGATTTGAAATCGTAGACATGCAACGATAGCATACTTTATTCAGGTTTTTTTTATTAGTAAAGTTATACTAATATTTATCTATTTTTAAAATTATCCATAAAAATTTTAAATAATTTATGGTTTTTAAAATTATTTTTCTTATTTTTAATGATATATATATAAACTGGTTTAAAATATTTTTATTGTTTCACATATATTATTTTATTGAAATATGTTTTATATGCTGAAAAAAAAAGTTATCTTTTTGATAAAATCGAGAGAGAGAAGTCCACAGTGGATGGGTTAATGACCATAAGAAATCTTATAGTAACTGTAGAACATGGAAGGACATTTGATTATTTGATCATGTTTCAAAGCCTAAAGAAATAATGATGGTTTATAGAGAGCATAATGGCAGGAAAGAGAAAATAAAAGTATCGTTTATTAATAATCCAAACTTAGTATCGTTTATTAATAATCCAAACTTAGTAATGAACAGGAATTCTAATAGTATTAAGTGAATTTTGGGACATGCCAATTAAATTTAGAGGAGCATATTTCCTATCCTGAATTTTTGCATAAAGCCTGTCTTTAAAAGGGATGCTCAGCTCTAATAATGCAGTAAGGTTATATATAAGGTTCCTTATACTTTTTTTCTTAATATTGTATTTTTTTCCTATATGTCATAGCATCGGCCAGGAGGTGAACCCGCAACAACCATCTGCAACCAACTGCTTGCTTGCAAGGCGGCTGTGCTGACCTCTCAGCCAAAATGTTTAAGAGAATTTAATGCTAAATTTTTGATGTTTTAGAGATATATTATCATCATTTTCAAACATTATTGATTGACTGCAGGATGAAAATCTTTCCAAGTTTAATCCAATTTTTCTTAATTCTATCATAACACATTAACAAACTTTTTTATTTCATCCCTCCATCCAATTGACATGTGGTCTCTTTCTAAGTATTTTACAATTTCTTGGGATCCAATTTAAAATTTTAATTATTCACCTAATATCATCTCTTCTAACAGTATATCCAGCCCAATTCCATTTTAGTCTTTCAGTGATATTAGTTATATCTGTTTGTTCTTTTACCCATGTAAAGATTCTAACATAAATCTTTCCATATTTCATTGAGTATTTCTCGTTTATTAAATATCCAAGATCAGAACTGTAAGTAAGAACTGATAAAATACATATATCAAAAACTTCTTTCCAAACAGATATGTATATTTTTGTTTAGTATTATTTTTATCAAAAGCACTCCATCCTTCTATGATTCATTTCATCCATTATCTGTATTAATAATCTGGTTGAAATATTTGTAGTTGTTAACTTCTTCTAATTTATGATTATCAGTCTTGATTTTTGTCTTTAGACAAAATTCATCAAACATTATTGTAATTTGTTCCATATTTATCTTTTTTGACTTTCATCTGATAACTCTTGCAACCACATCATCTGCATAGTCTCGATGACTTAAATAACATCCATTCACTTTTATTCCCATAACTTCCCATTTTAATCCACAAAATGTTTGTTGTAAAACGTTTTGGAGATGTGAAATCAATTGTCGTATACCCTTCTCGACTTCACTCTCTTTAGTATCTTAAATCCAATCACTGCCATTGTATTTGGTAAATATGCTTGAGAAATATTTTAATTAAATTTGTATTGTTTGTACTTTGGTCATTGCCAGTATCAGGTACCAACAATGGTAGAAGGACCAGCAAATACAAGGGGCATTCAAAATTTTTCAGAAAAAATATATAAAAATACAATGATAATTTCAAGCTGATATAATGCCAAGAATTGTTATCATGTTGTCTGATAAAAATAAGCCTCAATAAATTTAGTTTTACATTAATTAATGATAAAAATAGCATTCTGTTTAATGAATAATAATCTATTTTGGGGGTACTACATTGGTTCGCTGTTGCACAAATACATACATTTGTAGTATGTCTATGCTTGAGTGTTGTGTTCACAGTCACAGAACACTGTTGCACAGTCTGCATAGACAACAATTTAATTCTGAACTCTTATATACATATTGCAAAATTTATTTTAATGGTAATTTGCGCTTTAAAAACTTGAATTAGCAGAGCCAATTAATTTTCTTTTTTTCCATGTGTCAAAATATCAGCCGGGAAGCGAACCCACGAACCCGGGACAACTGCTTATAAGGTAGCTGCGCTGACCACTCGACCACTAACACTTGACAGAGACAATTAATTTTGAAGCTATAATACAACAAATAGGCAATAATGAAAAATATTTAGTTTATGTGATTATTTGTATGATATGTGCATTTATTTATTTTTGATAAAACCAATAGGAAATAAGCAATAATTTAATATATATATATTGTAACCTAGTGTTATTGACACTTGGTTTACTTGGCATTATTTCTGCAGGAAAACAATGCTATTCTTTAAAGAAATAAAAAGATAAAATAACAATAGTAATAATTGATTAATAAAGTATGCTATTCACTCACTTTGGCATGTTTTGGGTGAATAACTAATAGATTTAATAACTCAATGTCATTTTTAAAGAGAGAACATGAATAATTTAATTGAGATATTAATAATTAGAGCAAATTAATATGGTATAAAAGCTAAACAGTAATTGATTTTGGATGGGTAGAGGGGAGAGTGGATGAGTGTCTTATCATAAAGCACAATAACTTCTGGTGATTTCTTTTTGTAAAAAAAAAAAAAAAATTAAAAAAAAAAAAAAAAGAAAAAAAAATGTTTAAACAATTATACATCACTGATTGTTAATTTAATGTATTTATTATTATTTTTTTTTATATTGTCAAATTACTTTGTAATCCAGGTAAATAATACTGAAAACTATATGATTGTAATAAGTTTTTCCTTTCTTTTGTTTATGTTATAATCAAATGATTATTTTTCTGGAAGAGGTCGCTAAAGTAAAAAATCAAAACAAAAACAACAAAACGAAACAACCAATTTCACAATCAAGATCTTTTTTTTTTTAAAAAAAAGAGAGTCTGCTTTTAGTTTTCAAGGAAGGAACAGTGCTGAAATTTGGTAACTCAATTTTTTCATTTTATTTTGCAGAAATAAATGTAATCAAAGTAAAATTTTAATAATATAATGTGTGGCTAAATTTTTTTGATAAGATATC
Organism: Epiperipatus broadwayi; assembly: GCA_028023455.1. Taxonomy (NCBI): domain Eukaryota; kingdom Metazoa; phylum Onychophora; class Udeonychophora; order Euonychophora; family Peripatidae; genus Epiperipatus; species Epiperipatus broadwayi. The sequence goes on from JAQFVV010000037.1 coordinate 6,196,517, forward strand.
CTGATTTTCTTTGCCATCTACCTATTTAAAGACCTTTTATACTTAAAAGTTTATTGTCTTGCGCTAAAGTTCAAAAATGACAGATGTAACTAAAAGAGTCACGAAAAATTAATTAAGGAAAAGAAGTGATTTCCAAGAAAAAATTAATTATTTATTAACTTTATGTCATTTATTGATATTTTCTTGGTATAGAAAAAAAAAAAATTAATAATTGAAAGAAATATTTGAAACCAAGGAAAATCAACTAGAAACATTTTCGCGCTCTTTCTCAATATTGTCTGCCTTTACAAGTAATGTAGTTACATACGTTAAAATATGTTTTATTCACCAAGAATTGTCTGGAAATAATAATACTGATAAATAAGATTAAATTATGCACCTGTATATTTTTTAAAAATAAAAAATAAAAAAAATATAAACTTTCTCAGAGTAAATATAGGAAAAGTTATATAGGGGCATTCTTACGGAGAAGTTACCGTTAAAAAAAATTATAATTCCTAAAGTATGAACAAAACCAAATATCTTAGTGACTTAATGATAAAAATAAATGATATATTATATTACACATCAGTTGGAATTATTAAAACTTCCTATACATTTAAATTGACTGCAGTTATTATCATAATAATCTCTCGGAAAATTGCGCATTTTCGTCCATAAGTAAGCTAGCTAATAAGTATACGTATCGTCAATAAAAAAATATTGTGTATGTTTATCGTCTATAGTCAAATATTCGTCTATGTTAGAAGTCTATTTTTTTTTCTTGGATCCCAAAATTGTAGTAGTTTAATTCAAGTAAGAATTAATCTTCAATTCTGCTATATTTTTCTTTACCTAATTTATTAAACGCACAAAATAAGAGAAAACTTTTATTTAAAGGAAATAATACTATGCGTTTATTGTTTTTAAACTTGCTTCGTGAAATACGACTGGATAAAGCTCTTCACCTGGACCAATTGCTCAACAGAAAAACATTTTCTAATGAGAGAATATGCACTTGTTAATTAATGATTGTTTAAAACTAAGTTATAAATGATATGTATTTTTTTGTTATATCACATAGGTTAAAGTCTGTATGGTCAAGGAATATTTAATAGCCTTGTAATGACAAAGGTATGTTTTAATATAATTATTATAGGTTAAGTTGATATTTAACACGAAAGAAAAAAATCTATAAAATATGTTTTAATTATTACATACAATTGTAGGTAGAAATTTTGTATGTTAGATACGTAAAAGAAAAATATTTAGATATTTAAGGGGTAAAATAAATATTGAAAATTATCAGAAGTAACTAAAAAAAAAAAAATGCTATAACAAAATATTTCTTGTTAAAGTTTTGAAACGAATTTATACTGTATTAATTGAGGAATTTATTCCTAATTATTCTTAAATAACACATCCACTTTATTTAGTTTAAGATAGTATGCTACCAACTATTTTTGAATGTTCCTAAATTAAAATTATTATACTTTTATTCTATGATGTCCATTGATTTCAGATGTTGATCAAAGTATACACGGTAACATAAGTTTATTATAATCAGTGTATTTACTTATCCTGCCCAGATATAGCATTGGTATATGCTTAATATTCGCATAGGTAATAATCATAATGTATTTATTTTGTGGGATGAAAAATGATCTCCCCAAAAGCTTTGTTTTCCATGAGAGGAAGATTTTAAATATAATGTTTGGGTATGTTTATAGCCCAAGTGATCGATTCTCATAGATAGGACGATCAAGAATTTATCTAGCATTTAGTATGCTTCATTCGTTTAAATCCCAGGAGAGGATTGTATTTGGTGTGTGTTCGTTGTATGCCCAAGTAAGAGGCAAGAAACCACCAAAATATTTTAATGTAGTAGATTACTCTACAGACCTTCGTGGTTATTCCATATTCCTCATGTGGAAATAAAGATAGCTCCACCATGGAAGGTGATGATTATTGTGCTTAATTTTGAAAGTTCGGGCAAGATAAAGGTTATATTGGAGATGTTAGTTCCTCAAGATCCACTTTAGTATAAATAGTGCGTTAGTAACTAAGATCAATATCTGTATTGTGCTGCTAAATATTGCTAGTATTTGACAAGTAAATCAATGGAGAAAGTAATTAAAATTGCGTAATTTAAAACGCTTATTTACTGAAGGAATATTCAAATGCAATATTTAATTCTGGTTAGTAATTAAATAATACTCATATTTAAAATTATACGTATGAATAAAATTTGTGTCATAACTTAAGTTAGCATTAAGTTAAATGTAAGATGGTAAGTGTAACTTCTGATAACTGGCCTATAATTAGAATAGGTTATCCCATTAAAGACCATAAATAAAGTAAATGTATTAGAAATAAATTTAATATTTTGTGTATTGCATATGATTGGATTAATCATTTAAAAAAAAAACAAAAAAAAAAATAGTTAGTCAATAATTTTGAATAAAAGCTTCTACCAGGTTACCAAAATTTAATAAACAATGTATTGGTAATGAAATGTACTTTTAGTTAATCAATCCATATGATTGCATACAGGAGAAGTAGTAATTTTTGTATTACGATGGGATTATTGAATAAATGTTCATATATTTTTTTTTTGTGATAATAATAAATTATAGTCTTGTTAAAATTTGTTGTAGATTCTTTTTTTTTGTTTTTATATGCTAAATATAAGTGTTTGCACAATATTTGCAAAACCTTTTCTTGAGTCCGAAATCATTCCAAATTCTTAAAAACTTAATATACCAGATAAATAAAGTTAAGCAGATCGGAATATGTCATTATATTTTAGTTTAATGATAATTATTTATGGAGTTGAAAACTTAAGACTAAACATTCACCTTTGTGTAAAAAGAAAAAAAAAATGAATTTATTCCCAAACCATTAATTTTGGTTGCACATTATTCCATTCCCATTTAGTTAAATTGTCTAAGTAATAAATCTTAGTTATATTGTGTTGTCATGGATGATGGGAAGACACAAAAAGCACCCTTGTCTTTTTATTATTCTGACTGTGATTCTGAAAAAAAAAAAAAAGCTGTGTTATTCAAACTTATACGTAATTATTGAATAGAATTATCATCTCTTTAAATAATATAGCAGTTGATATGAGAGATGAAGACACATTGAATTTAAGTAAAATAAATGTTTCCTATAGCCGACCAGAATGCCAGTCATATGCGACAACACAATACTGCTGAGCATTTCCCTACATGAAACAAAGAACCCTGAGATTAATATTATTATAATTATTCTTTAAATTAATAAGTGATCAATTATTGTTGTTATTACAATCGTGGCATGGCTTAAGAGAATTGAATGTACAATTGTATTATATGAAAAGTATTTTAGATCATATTGGAAAATTAATGGATATGTTGCTTTATTTTGGTTGCCTTAACAACAACCTGAAAAATTAGTGTCAAAAGTGCAAAAGTGCAAATATTTCTAATAAATAATAAATAATTGGGTTAGAATATATATATTATTGATAAAGGAGCACGAATTGTTATACAAGTGTGTGAAAAGTAAAAATAATAATGATTTAATGAGTGTTTCAGTTTTCTTGGATCATGAAAGGACATGTAAATATAAATTTAAGTTTGATCTTGAAAGTGTTAAGATTCTTCATGAAGAGAGAAATCATAATAAAAGAAAAATTAAGGAGGCAATTTTAATAAATAGAAATAAAATGAATATAATTAATAAACAAGCTGCTAACATTAAAATTTGAGATTCATGGGGTTTGAGTTGAATGATGGTGTGTGCTTCCATTATGTTTTTTGAATTTAATGGCAGTTGTCCAACACTACTGCAGATTGGAAGACTTTATATAGTAGTTAATTGCCATTATATTTATTATTTTTTATTGTTATTACAATAGTTTTTAATTCGTTGACATTTTATTTGTGTGTAGATATATATACAAGTATTAACATATTTACATCCACAAAAAAAATGTTGAATCCACAACATACATCAGTGTGCACAATTTGATATGTCATTATATATCAACAAAAGTATTGCCAAATAAAAGGAAATGTAACAGTTTTTATTGATAAATACTTCAAGAAATGCATGGTTACTTCAAGGTGCTATGATTTTGTGAAATGTTAGTCTTAGTTAATAATTTTATATTGTGAAATTGCTTTTGTGGAATGTTAGTCTCAGTAAACAATTTTATATTGTGAAATTGCACGACTGAAAAATATTGTGGACTGTCATGGTTTTGTATATGATATTTCTGGGTAAGAATTTGAGAGAATATATATTAAAACACTCTATTTTTTTGTGAGTACATTGTATTTTTATTGTTAAATATAATGGAGCAGAATGCAAAACACATGGTTTAAATGTGTGAGCAATTATCAATGCATTATATAGGTGATAATACTTTGCATATTTTTTAAGTAACTGTTTTAGATAATTATGTGCTTGTGAAACACAAACAACAGCCTTAGAAATGCAAAGTTCGACAGGTTTGGAAAATATGTTGCATATCTTCAGGATAACTATTGCAGAAGACATATGAATTTGACACTTAGCTTGGACTTGTTTGTAAAGAAAGGTTTTGGTTGGAATTATACCATGTGTAGTAGATTAGAAAGGAAGAAACAATGGTTTTGGAACTTTCAGAAGACTTAACTATATGCATTTAATGTTTATAAATTATTCTATTCACACACAAAAATTCATAAATTATGTTTAATATAATTATTTGCATTTTTATTTTTTTAAAAAAAAAACAATATTTTCTGTAAATATTTGGGGCATTGGTTACAATTTTGGAATTGCAGGTATAAGATTCATCTTCCAGTGAATTAGAACGATTACAAATACTAATCTTTATATGTGTATAGCGTGTAATTTCTATTAATGCAATCTGTGTGTATGTTTTATTTTAAACTTTTAAAAAAGATTTCTAATTAAATTCTGATTAGAAAGTAATGTATACATATTATGTAGTGAAATACGTCTTGGTAAATAGACCACCTTTATTGCATTAATCAGAAACAGCTGTAGGCAATTAAAAATCTTTTTGAACTAGCCCTGAATCATGACATGAAACATCTAAAATATCTCTCTGGAGTCTGTTGAATTATTAAATCTTGAAGTGAAGTTTCTATTACTATTAATGTATCACTAATTTCTTCATTTTTAATAATCTCATTACTCAAGCCACCGTGAATAATACGACTTGCTGTGACAGAAAGCAGAAGGAACCGTTATTATATCATTAATAAAGAAATAGATTGTATCTTTGTCTTTAATTTATTAAAGATTGCTTTGTTCTTTATTTATTATGCTTATTAAAATAAGCAAAACTTTTAAATATTCAACTTACTTTTATTAATAAAGCTTAGATTAATCTATATCTATTTAGATAAAATTTTGTATTACGTTTTCTGCCATCAGTTAAAATAATTAGGCAGTTACGTACACAAATTCTCTGCCCGAAGGCAAGCAGAGTAATTAGGCAATAGAATACATCTCGTTAAAATATATAAATTAGACATTGGAGGTGGGGGGGGGTACAATTAGGCGATAACTTTTTATCATCACTGGTAGTTGTTGGGATTTGTCGCCACTTTTTATCACAAGTTCTTTTAATATTTTACTATTTAGAGTTTTGTCATACATTTTAAGTTTGAAACCGTAGTAAAATAGCAAACCAGAGCTCAAAATTGACAGATCACGGCCCAGCTCTTTCATCTCAGTGCTCGAACTTCTCTCTAGCAATAAACTCTTCCATTTATTATAATGTCTAGATATTCGGAATAATCTCTAGGCCAAGAGCATGGATCTCTTGCACCTTCAGGCGTCGTTCTAGTTGTTTCATAATGTTTGAAATTGAAGCCATATATGTATTGCTTGTAATATATAAAAATATTATACATAGTATATTTTATTTATAAAGATACTTATTTCTGAAATATTTGATCTTTTTTCTATTAATTATTATGTATAGACCTGTTAATCCATCTGCCCCAGACAAGTACTAAAGAAAATTTGTAATAGAGGATTGCAACCAAAGTGATAATATTAATCATTAATTTGCCATTGCTTGCTGTACTCTTTAACTAATATTGCACTTTCAGAGGTTCAGCATAAACTTCATTGATTAAATTTAAATAGTAAAAATTCTATTACATACAACAGTTTTGTTCAATTCCTCTCTCCCCTCCTTATTATTTATGTAAAAATAATACTTTTATTAATCAAATAAGAGAGAAAAGAAATAATTACAAAATGTTGGACTCCATTGTAACAGCAATGTATACAAAATTACATATAGCACACTTCATTATAGTTTTTGTGCAGGTAATTCAGTGTTCTTATAGTGTGCAATCTGCCTGAATTTGGGCAATATTTTTGCTGGTTAGTGCCACACAGGAGAAACCAGTAACATAGTTCATCAATAAGAAATAAAAACAAAAATAAAATGAAACATGTATTTTATTAATTTAAAAGAAATTAGAAAATATAATCCACACCAATTAATAATCCTAGCAATTGCAATTCATTGCTATATCTCACCTTGCCTTCAAATAAGGACTAGTGCAGATTCCATCTTATTTTGATTGGGTTGGGCATTCATTACCATGGAGCAATGGATATATAAATAGATAACATACATCCAATGGCAAGAATGGGTGAATAGGGAATGAATACTCAAGCCGATCAAGATAAGGTGGAATCTGGACTTAGTCCATTATTTGAAGGAAAGGTGTAATATAACATTAATATATTAAAAAAAACCAGTCCATATGAGTAAAAAATTAAATGCATTGAAATTATGTACTCAGCCAGAAAAGTAATAGAAAAGTAATTCCTAAGAAAATAATAAGCATGTTGAATGAGAAGTGATAAAAAACAGGTCGTGCAAAGTTAAATGCATGTACCGAGTCAAATGCAAGGTGAATTTGTTTTATATTTTGCATAAAAAATAATTTATCACCAGAAGTGTATTGTGCAACTAAAGAATACAAAAAGTAATCTATAAGAAAATAGTTGGTGGTATTAAGTATGTTGAATAAAAGCATTAAAGAAAGGCATTTTATAAGAAATTAAATAAATGCATGTTGCTAAATGTGAAACAAATAGGTTGTCATTTATATTTCACATTGGAAATAATTTACAGAGGTATATTTAGCAAGCAAAGGAATGTATATAGTAAGAAAATAATTAAACCATCAAGCATCACATGATCACCATTTCTTTATTCTTATACAAGCTGTTTTTCACAGAGGCAAAACTCTCCATACAGTAGTGCCACTCAATGCAGTGCTCTCAGATCCAAGGCTCCTCACTGATGAAAGCCACAAGCTAGAAGGCACTAGATAGGGATTTTATGCTCAAACCTTCCTACATCCATTGATTACTCTGGATTGCACCGAGTGGTGCTACTGTATGGAGAGTTTTGCCTCTGTGAAGAAAATAATTGATGGCATTAAATAATGAAAGCAACAAAAAGCAATTCATAAGTGTGGATGCAAAATGAATAGTATTGTTTCATATGTGCATTGAAAATATAAGCAATACTAAAAGTAATCTATAAAAAAGTCATTGACAGCGATGACGAAAGCAATAAAAAAGCAGTGGAAAACAGTAGATCAAATTAGAAAATATATTTAGAATGCATTTTAATCATATTCAAGAATAGGTCTCGATTCATGTTGTGTCTAGAAATTTTTCAATGTAAGTGATCCAGGTTTCATTGGAAAAGTTCTTGACAAGTATTTCTCATGTTGTAAAAATTTTGTTTTTGACCTCAAGCCAAAAATGTTAATGAATTGTATATAAACTCCTGTCATTGGCTCCATAAGATTATTACCTGAATTACAAAATCTTCCCCCTTAAATTTGTGGTAGCCAGCTATTCAGCAGAATATAAGATAATATTTGTTAATTATATTTGCTAGACTTGTTAGTAATGTGTTCACTTTTTAATTACTTTGCATTTATTTATTTTGATCATTTTGAACAAAGAAATATATATTTTTTATTTTGCATTTTTATTTTTTATGGATTAGTTATGTCATTGATTTCATCCATGTAGTCATTCAGTGGTTAGATTACTTACAAAAGTATTGATAGCTCTATATATTGGCAAATCAGCAACAATGGTACAAATTTTTCAAACCTATAATTGATTTTAATCATGAAGAAGGAAATCAACCTCCAGTTATATGCTGTTTTTAAATGTTTATTAAAATCTCCCACACTGACCTGCCAATAATAGTTTAAAAGCATAACGCATATAATAGATTCAATTCTGAAATAAGCATGGTCAGTAGTCGTTGGCTTATATAAGAATATGCTTTAAGCAGAAGTGAATTCGCTTATATTTTTAAACTATTACTGTAAGGTGAGTGTGTGGAGATTTTAATATACATTTATAAACAGCACATGACTGGAAGTTGATTTCCTTCTTCACAATTCCAATTATTTCAGCACTTAATAATAAGAGATTTATAATTGGTTTTATAAAAAAGAATGTTATGATTATATTCCAAATAGTAACGATGAAAACAGCAGCTGCCATGTACGTGATTTAAACAAAATCCAGTTTAGTAGTTTTGAAAACAGTTCAACAGATTATTTACTCACTTTATGTATAAAAATAGTCAGACATGAGTATATTATTAAAAAAGTACTAATTCATAAAATAATTCTTATTTCTGATTGAGAAGCCATTATTCAACATTTTCATTTATTCTTGTCTTCTAATATACAATTCAAAAATTTCAAATATAGATTATTTAAATTATATATCTATGTTGATACAAAGATTTTCACGGGTTGCATATATAAAAGACATATTTTGCAGGTTCATCCGTTTTAAAAAAAATTTAAATATTGATATACTGACATTTCGACTTGTATTATCAAGTCGAAACATCATTATATCAATATTTAAATTTTTTTTAACACAGATGAACCTGCAAAATATGTCTTTTATATATATGTCAAATCTTACTGTGTCTCACTACATAATTGTTTAGTTTAGTAAAAAATAATGTCATAGAAGTTTATTCAAATGTTAGATGTTACAGCGAAACTGCAATATATGCTATATCAATATACATGGATTCAATTATATGTTGTCCAAAAAAAAAATTAATAAACAAACTAATAATAAAAACATTGAAATTCACAAACTTACTAAATTTGAGGATTATTCATATGTCAACAGCCTTTTTTCCTTCACTAATATAACATTCACAAATTCCAACTATGACTTTGCTTAACTTCCTTCCTGCTGATGATTTAAGTGTAATTTAGTACAGTAATTGTAAGCACATGTAAATAAATAAAAAAGAACAACATTAAAATTCGTAAATTTATTAAATTTTACAATGTTACAGCAGTCATTTTTCTATGTTGGAGTGTCACATGCAATCACATGTAAAAAGCAAACATTAAAATTCATAAAATGGAATAAATTTTACAATGTGGCAGTAGCCATTTTTTTTCTTCTTAGAATACTATATGTGATGTTTATTAATAACTTTTGGGGGGGCTTATGTTTAAAGCTTTGCTTTATTACTGTTTCAGAATTTGATGTACAGTAATTTGTGTGATAATATGTTTTCTAAGCAAATAGCTGTAATTGTTTTGAAAGAGCAGTTTTCCAAATGAAAGGAGATAACATGGGAATGGATTTACTGAATCTTCTATTTTGGGAAGGCCTAGGAATAGCACTGAAAAGTGAAGATTTTAAAAATTGGCCCACACAAGTACATCAGCATTAATAATGGACTAAACTTAAATTATGATTAATGTCAGTGGAAATAATGGAATGCATTCTGTGGGCTCATTAGCTACTTTTACTGAATTTTTGTATGTCACAGTTTAGTTAATTATAATTTCAGATCAAATACAATGCTCCAAAGTAAATGTTTTGACAGAATTGAACAATAAATCATAAGGCAAACATATCAGTAAAAAAGAAAACTATGTCCTTTCTTTATCTATTTAGATTTAAGTTTCAAGAGCTTTTTAATGTTAAAATAGCCAGTTTGAATGTTCATACTAGTCAAGATGTTATTCTCATAAGATATGTGTTGGAAATAAAATAAGATCATTTTATGAGTTTACTATTTTAAAAAAACTTTAATTGATTGTTTGACAGTTATTGTCTTATATAAATAGCTTTATTAAAAGCAATTATGGAAATTCTCTGCTTAGCTGAATATCAAAATGAATATCAAGCTTCTTATGCAGTATAACAATTTAAAGACAGAAATTGGTCATTGATATTAAGACCAATGATTGATTGGTGGATTGAAATTACAAAGGAAATATAGTCATTTTATGATTATGGTCACTTGAGGATTTTCTTCTTTTTTTTTTGAAATGTTGAAAAGTACTATATGGATTTAGAAATACTATCATAATTTTATTAATTTAATAGGTTCCAACTTTTATATGGTAATGATATTTTAAATCAGTAACATATGAATGGGTGAAATATAGGGAACATTTTAATATTCTTTTAAATAATTGTACAAGAATTTAGACATTTCAGTAAATCAGAAGAACTTTAAAGGATTGTATTGGATGATTGCTTTTATTCTTAGATCAGTAGTTATCAGATACTCAATATGGTTTTAGAGAATCAAGAAATCTTGTATAGATATGGTTTTATTTTCCTAAGTGAATGCAATAAAAGTCATATTTTTAAAATTTATTTCATTAAAAAATTTGACTCACTTATTTGTGAAGATTTGTGACTGTATTTGAAAATATTTACAAAAGTTACTTAGTTCAATCCCATATGGCTATTTATGTTAGGTAGCTGGATTGGAAGACATATAGATGTCTGAAAATTTCAGATTTTCTATTTAATAGTTACATTAGATAAAGTGCTGGACTTGTCCTGGTATTTTTAATCTAATGCTTGAATATCCTAGCACCTCACTGACAATGCCAGTAGCAGAAACCGATCTGCGGTTGGGGATATTCTCAAAGCTTGTTATTTTGCGAGTTCTATATATAACATTTGTAAATACAAGCTTATTAAATTAGATAATGTGACATCTGAATTGATTTTTTTAATATATATTTTGCTATTAAGGCTTTGGCAATTTTATATTGCTAAACCTATTAACATATGGTGTTTCTGAACTTAGTTCAGTCCCATATGGCTATTTAAATTAGATAGCTGGATTGGAAGACATATGGATATCTGAAATTTTCAGATTTTCTACTTAATAGTTATACATTAGATAAAGTGCTGGGCTTATCGTGGTATTTTTAATTTAATGCTTGAATATCTTGGCACCTCCCTGATGAGGCCAGTAGCAGAAACTGGTCTGGGGTTGAGGATATTCTGCAAAGCTTGTTAAGAGCTTATTTTGTGAGCTCTATATATAATATTTGAAAATAGTTATCTGTGGATATTTATTCATATTATAAGCTTCCAATAAGACAATATAAGAAGAAGCTTTATTACTGACAGTGAAAAATCTAGGACATTTGAATGGTATTTGAAGTGGTTGTTAAACATTCATGTGCACTAGTTATAATTTTTTTGGTTGGTCTTTTAAAACATTTTATGCAAAGAGCATCAAAATTTGATAGAGATTTGACGGCAGAATTTTTAATTTGAATCACTTAAAAACAAAATCAAGAATTTCATCTTCTTAGTTTTTATGATGATTATGCTGTTCATGCTAATTCAAAGAATGATAAGCATAATATTCTTAATGTTTTGCATGCAATCATAAATAATTTTGTTTTAATAATTAATGTTCAAAAACATTTATGTGGTTTATTAGCTAATGGTTGAAGAAAAATCTTGCACAATTTTTAACCTGGATAATCATCTGCTCGATAATGGAAAGCATTTTCAATATCTTGATGGATTTTCAGGTAGTCATTATTGAAGTGCAGTTTAGATTCCAATGTGTGACAGCAACATCCAACAAGTTAGGAAAAAAGGATTTACTATTGATATCATTACTTTATTTAAATTATTTATTCTGACAAATTTATTATATAGAAGTGAAACTTAGATTCAGTTTTGTAATATTAAGATATTGGGAAAATTTTGTTTAAGGCTGTTTACATAATATTCTGAAAATATAGTTGAACTTTTTATGAACTCCCAAGCAATAGAACCATATGCATTTTATTTTTATTAAATTGATTATAAAGTTGTAATTATTTATTAAGCGTATAAGAAGTATATGTAAATACTTTTAAGATAGGTTTTAACCTAAATCATAGCACTTTGAAATTTATAATAGTCAAGCAATATCTTTATTTTGCCAATAGAGGGATCTCTCAAACCATGACACAAGATAGTGATTTTTATAAAGATAAGAGCAGCTGTTTTATTTTAAACCTAACTTTTCACTTATATAGGCCAATCTGAAATAGTGAATTTAAATAGTGGAGAGAACAACAACTTCATGCTCCCAAATCAAGATGCTTCAGATTGGTCTATATAAGTGGAAAGTTAAGTTAAAGATAAGATGGCCACTCTTATCTTTATAAAAGTCACTATCTTGTGTCATGGTTTGAGAGGTCCTTCTATCGGCAAAATAAAGATATTGATAGACTATTATAAATTTCAAGGCACTATGATTCAGGTTAAAGCCTGTCTTAAAAGTATTTAAATTGATTATAGTATTTTGTTGCCTAATTATTTTGGTAATGAAGAATTTAATATACATACATGTTGCAGGAAGGTAATAATTTCAGATGTCATATTTACTAAAATCAAGTTAGTTGGCAAATTTTTTTTTTTTAAAATATTACTTTGCCAAAAACAAGTGTATTATAAAAGATTCATAATTTAATGCCAAGACTTTATCATCATCATTATTGCATCTTTTGTCTTATGGTTTAGTATAATATAGAGTAGTAGATTTGAGAGCTAAAGATCCATAGATTGCAGCAAAATTCTGACACTTCCAGTGCTTGAATATCATATGACCTCCCAAGCAACAAACTATTTGATTTTTATTATTGGTTTTTGTTATGCATATATACTTGAATAAAAACATAACATATTTAATTAAATCAATAATAGTTATTTATTCATTTTATAATAGCCATTTTACTGTTATATCAAAATATTTGAAATGCTGTTATTTTTTGTAATACAGTGTAGAAGTAATCCATTTATAATTTCAAATTTTTATTCTTCATTGACTTTACATAATGTATAATAAAAATTAATAAAACATAATAGTTTTCATTACAAATAGGAAGATGGAGAGAATCTCGTTATTAATGGAATGAAACTAATGCATGGATTAATTCTTCCTTTATATGCCTGTCATTGTATGTATATATATATATATTAGATTCTCTAACCTGAATGTAGATGAAGTAACTAAGCAAAAGGTATTTCTGGATAACAGGATAGCTAACATAGGCCATTGCACAGAAACTTCTAACTTTGTCAAAGAAGAAACCATTTTGCATCAAATCAAATGATTTCTTGTTAGCACTTGATTATCTTCAGTAATCAACCACCATTTTTGCCATTCCTTAACATATTTTGTTCTAGGATCACAATCTTTAGAGCAATATAATATGTTTTGGTGAACTTTTTGCGTTATTAAGATCTAACAATAATATTTTATTATTTTCAGATGCAACTACCTAAATACATTTAACATTGTTAGCGATTGTAGTTGAGTGACTTATTTATATTATTACAACATTGGACAATTAATTTTTAAATAAAATGATATTCCTAGTATGCATAATTATGTTGATGGTATATTTTTTGTAATATAAATAAAATAATTTAAAAAGTTGGAAGACAAATATCTATGGTTTTAAACAATTTTTATTTATGCATCTCCAATGAGCAAAGTTTTTGTCTCTTTGTCTAAAGGAAATATGATCATTCTACCCTTGCACTTATATTCTTTATATCAGAATACAAAAATTGATGTTCAAGTCTTAAGATGTGAAATTCCAGTTGTAATTATCTACAAGGAACTGTTTATAGTTATCTTGTCTGCAAAGTTTATTCTGTTTAACCTCATTTTATATATACTTGTATATAATATCGATTTTCAAAATTCAGATCTACTTAAAAAAAAATAGAAGAGGAAAATAATATAAAGAAGATTTGGAAAAAGAGGAAATGGAATGAATGGATTCTTTCTAAATTACCTTATATGATGCTATAGTTAAAATAAATGATCTAATATAGAGCTAGATTATGGTTGCAGAAGAAAAAAATATAATTGGTGGATTAAAACAATGCTGAATATTAATTGGTCAAAATAATCACAGAAAACTTAGTATGAAATGGATGGATGGATGGGATACAAATGTTTATGGGTAATTTTACAAAGTTTGCAGATTTGCCCTAAGAAAGCCTACAACAGATTAATATTAATTCACTTCATGTATATATGTTCAAAAAAATTTTTTTTTAACCTGAATTATAAAATATACTTAATCTATGCCAATTGTTGAGAAATTTTATATGAAAATTTATATTTGAATTATTTAGTTATATAGTATTTGTTTCTTTTGAATGCAAATAGATATTTAATTGATATATTATATTATTCTTTAATATTCCATGTGGAGTTTAGAGCTACAAAATTTCATTAAGCTCAATATGTCTTACTTTTTAAACTTACCCCAAAACTTTTCAAGTTTCTGCACTTCATCTACAGTTATGCTAATCATTTTTTTTTGTTAGAGATCTTACAGTAAACTCATCATACATCCTTATTTTACCAGTACAGTTTTTCTGGCCATTGATCCTGGATAGTTGTGAAATATAACCAGTATAGTTTAGGGAATTAGAAATACTTTTGTACCTTTTTATTAAACTATTTTGTTCAAATGCTACACTTGATTACCTTTACTTAAATTCAAAAAAAAAAAAAAGATAAGCATATTCTGTAATATTTTTTTCAATTTATATTCTACAACAGTGACTATATTAAAACAGGCAAAACTCTCCATACAGTAGTGCCACTCAGTGCAAGCCAGAGTAATCAATGGATGCCAGAAGATATCCCCAGACTAGTTTCTAGCTTGTGGCTTTCCAAGGCTCCTCACTGACGAAAGCCACAAGCTAGAAACTAGTCTGGGGACATTGGATGAGTAGGCATTAGGTAGGATTTTATGCACAAGCCTTTTGGCATTCATTGATTACTCTGGTTTGCACTGATTGACACTACTGTATGGAGAGTTTTGCCTGTTTTAATAACAGTTATGAGCAAGCATAAGAAATGGTGATCATGTGATGTTTAGCGGTTTAACAGTGACTATGCTCATGCTGTTGTAGCTATTTCAAATGTCCTGGTTTTAAATTTGAAAAAAAATACTCTTGCAATATTTTTATCTGTGTGTGTGTCATTAACATTTTTGACATTTGATCTTTATTTGGATAACTTTTTATAATTTTCTTTAATAATCCATTTGATATTACTTTTATACATCGTCCTTTCTACATACTAAAGCAGCATTTTCCAAGTTTCACATCCATATAGAAAAATATTTCATCTTATTTTTAAAGATCTGCATTTTTTTTTTTTTCAAATCTTTAGATTTCTATATCTGTTGCTAACTGATAAATAATATCTTTAGCCTAATTATTCTGTTTGTAACGTCGTTACAAATTTAGATCTTAAATTTTTTAAATGTATTTCGTCAACTAATATTTTTCACAGTCTTAATTATTCCTGATGTTTATACTTCTGTACTCACACATATCTTTTATAAAATAATTAGTCACTTATTTATATATATTGATGTTGAACTATTTCTTTGTATAGTAAAAGAAAAAAAAAGATAAAATAAAACTTCTGTTTTGCATATTTTTAAGAGTAATAAAAAAAGAAAGATTAAATTATAAATTTCTAGAAGAATGGGATTTTTTTTGCTAAAAAAAAAGGGTACGTCTGTAATGAACCAATGTAAACTGCACCCTTGCTAAGTTTATCAAAACATACATCTTATGAGAGGAAGCTTTGTCTGTGGAAGGACAAAAAAGAACTTCTTTATTCCGATATGATAAGAATAAATTTGACAAACCCTGGTTAGGCCTGTCAGTTAAATTTTGTTTAAACAAAACAAATGTCTAATTTTACAAAGCATTTAATTTTTTTTGTTAATGTCTTTTTAAAAAAAAGCAATTTAATGTATAAATACACATCTTGCATTCTAACAATCATTTGTGATTGTAGTTTTAAAACTTACTTTTAAAAATTTAATATATATATGTAAATGCGTTTAAGACCAGATAATAATCTTAACGTAGATCTGTCATATCTTTGACTTATGGGCTTATATTTTAATTTTCGTAATGTATTTGATATTTAGATATTCGTTCGGCATGTGTATATATGCAAGGAGAGGGGGTGTTAAGGTGAATCCTGCTTAGGCTCAGTGATCATAGAAATATAACCCCCCCCCTCCATATTGATGATTTCTAATCATATTATAATCTTTCGTTTTGTTGTTTACGGTCAACACATCGACACTCATCTGACAAGCACACATATATCTAGATGCTTCACCTTTTTTTTTTCCTTTTTTTTTCATCTGTCAAAGCATCGGCCGGGAAGCAAACCCGGGACAACTGCTTGTAAGGCAGCTGTGCTGATCACTCGACTACCAACGCTTGACTAGATCAGATGCTTTATTTTCCAACTAATAACAGTCAAATACACATTTACCAATCGATACTGGTTTACTAGTTAGTGGGCTACTTCCAGGTAATCTGCAAAAAAAAAACAACGAAGCCTTATGATTTAAAAAATATTTTCAAGGGTCTCTTGGCCCATTTCGTGCATCACAGTTTTTGGCATGGTAGCATGTGCGCTATCCGCATGCAGCAGTAAAATGTCAGATTATGGAGCATAAATTGCTCAGGTCAATTACAGATTTGGCACTTTTACTGTTCTACTTTTTTTATGAACTCCTAAGTAATATAGCCTTATGATTATTACTGCTCAAAAAACAATTTTTGCAAATGCCATACATGTTAATCAAATACAATCAAGATTTCAATCATAATAAAAAATTGAATGATTTATTGCTCAAGAATTTATGTGAAATTTGAGCACAGGAAGTGATAGGATTGAAGCATGATTCATGCATCTTGCCCTGTAAAGTTCGCCATTCTATAACTGTTTTAAACTATGCACAATGTTTTCAGCCTTCAACAAATATAATAATCAATATAAAATATTGATTTATCTAGCAGGCTTTGAGCATATGCTTCTGTACAAAGACGGGTATAATAATTAAGTCAATAATAAACTTGATATCATATTAGTTCGAATTTGCTACGACTTGCTATCCTTTCAACATAATTTATTATAACACCATTACCTTTACTGAGGTTTTTACATCAATTATGAAAGAAAATTTTTTAAACCAATTTAGTCTACTTCTAGGTTATGTATGAATATGCTCCTGTATTTTAAATATATATATATATGTGTTCCAAATAATTATTCAAAATAATTAGATTTTTTTTTATTGTAATAAAACTAAAGAATGAATATATCCAGTATGCTTTAATTAAGATAATATTTTTAATAATGTTATCATTTAAAAGACTTTTTAAAAATTTGTTAACTTTATAAATATTTATATTGTAATGGTACAGATGGTTAGGGGTAACATGGGAAGAGGGGAAGCATCATATCCCCAAATAATATCTCAAATCAAATAGTCATCATCAATTAATGTTGAATTAACAATTAACAGTCAGTGAGCAAATATAGAATGAGCGTGAAATCAGCAAAGAATAATAACATAAGTAATTTTACTCATAATAAGTTATAGACTATAAATTACTCAGCATTACACAAACTAATCAACAGTCAGCTGGTATCTGTTATGACTGGATCTAAAAGAGATACATTATAAACAGACTAATTATCTAGCTACTGCCAAACTTAGGTGAAATATAATATAATTATATGGATGCACATACTTAAGTACTAAGTCACTCATAAAATTAATGCTGAAATACTGATATATGCTGATCATCATCAATGATCTGTCTATATGGTACTATTAGTATACAAACCAATTATAAACCATATTTTCTCTAACAAAAATAAAATAAAATTCAGTGAATGGACTTTAAAGATGCTACCTTTGTCTAAACACAAACATAAATTCCTATTTTTATCTAAACTAATCATTATTGCTCATGACTATCTCAGGGAGCAAGAAGTGGATAAGAGAAAATATAATCATATAAGCCTACTCTATTTTAATTTGAATAGTTTTATTGGGTAATGTAAAAATCCCTAAAACATGCTGTAATGAAATCAAATCACACACACACTGCCAATTCACAGAACATATCACTGAAGGATTAAAGACATTAACACTATTTTTAAACAACTATTTAACAAATAAATTAATGAATAAACTAAAAATATATATATGATAATATGACAATTCCAAATTAAATACATTTTTATCAATAACATAATTTCATGGAACAAATAATATTAACTTGTTGGCTCTTACTAATTAAATTAACCAACATTTACTTTAATTAAGTTATTTCCCTTTCAATAACTAAAATTACAAATCAAAACTTCACGAAGATAAAAAAAAATTAATTATTTAACACTTTTTTCTTACAGAAGTGAGAAAGTTTTATACAATTAAATTTTGGAGGGAAAATACTGTAAAGGGGAAAAAAACATGTTTTAGTAAAAAACAATAAAATTATTAATCATTACCAATTATTACTAATTTAAAAAATTTCTATAAATGTAAATATAGTGTGCACATTCAAATACCTTTTTACTGTGGATTTATTTTCCTTTTAAATCCTTCTTTGGTGGTTGCAATTTTCAGATTTTTCTATGTTGCTTTTTTTTCTTGTAAGCTTCTCAATGTTAACATATTTCCAGATAATGTACACAGTTAAATTTACTATATTATCAGGTTTCACATAAGTTGAATTTCTTCATCTTTCCAATATAATAATTTACAGGTCAGACTAATACACAGAGACATTCATATTCTTGGATGAAGACCAGGCTTGTTGCAGATTACTTCAGGGTTGTTCTAGATTTTTTTTAAAGAACATGTTACATTGTGAGGTTTAATGATGCTCAGCTTCTAGCTAAAACTTAGCACATGGTTTTCCTGAAATCCATTTTAGAAAACATTTTGTTTTCACTTGTAGTGAGATGAGTCTTATTTCTGACTACTGAAACTATTTCTCACTGAACTCTTCACAATTGAACTTTTGCTTCTACATTCATAATAGCCAAATCAAGACTAATCAACATTGACTGTTCCTTACAAGACAGTGAGATCTGCTGAATTAATTGATCCCATATTTTTGGAAAAATCCTGTATCCATCCAGTCACATATCCTCTCAAACATGCTATATTAAATCCTGACTAAGAATCTATTTTTACAAAAGGTGATTTTCCTACTTTTTTTAATTAAAAAAAATTAATCATAATTTTTGAAATTCCTCTAGTCATGTTTTTCTTATGCCAGAAGAAAAACAAGTTAATACTTCAATTAAACTGATTTGAAAAACATTGTATTTTGTTTTGAAGAGAGATAAAGAGAAAAGAGAAAAAAACAACTGTAATTAATTAAAACAAAATTTATTAACAAAAATGTTAAAATCTTTTTTTTCTCTTTTAAAAACTTTATATTTCTTGTTATCTTTAAAAAATCAAAATTGAAACTTATTAATAACTTACGGAAAAGAAAAAATATTTATCTTAATATGTTTTTAAAAAATTAAAGTTATGTTAAATTAATGTTGTTAGGGAATAAAAGTATTTATTGTATTTTATACTTTTCTCTCCCCTTGGCAATTATTTTAGAAAAGTTTGTGAATTCTCATATTATCATTTAATAAAAATATTTAAATAAATCAAATACCCATTATTATTAAAAAAAACAACATATGTGAAAATTAAATATTATTTCCCCATTCTAATTTTAATTTAAGAAGTTTGTAATATCTGACATAGAGCTGGCCACTGTCTACAATTTTACAAAAGGCCTAAGAGCATAAATGAAAAGTGTGAATTAAAGAAAATTAACAACATTTGGAAAAAGCTATTGGAGGATAAAATATTTTTTAAAACTTCCCAACCAATAGAATTTGAGAATGAGGAGAAAATAACAAAGGAAAAAATAATGATTTTAAATCTCACCACACACATTCTTATGATTTGAGAAAGAAGTTCTAAGGAAAGTACTTGTTATTGAACTGGACATATCAGCTATTATATTTTTATTACATGGAAGCTCCTGGAAATAATACCATGAATTCATATATATATATAATTATCTATAATACAGTAATATTATTGCCATTATTTTCAACTGTGGTTAGCTGAGTAATAAAATGACTGCGGTTTTCATAAGCAGTATAGGAATTTAAAAACAAAAGTTTGGTGACTTACAAATAGACTTGATAATGATTGGCGGATTAAAATTGCAAAGAAAATAGAATTGTGTACATTGTAGGTGCTTTAGATATTTTTCTTATGAATTGAAAATAATTAATTCATGGAGTGAAAAAATGCTATCATAATTCAATTAAATTCAATAAATAACTTTTTTAAATATATTTTGAACTGATGAGTGAATATTTTGATCATCTTTAAAGGAGTAATACTAGAATCTAGATATTTGCTTTTAATAATATATTCATCTGTGTTTTTAGATTTGGACAAAAATATTCAAACTTGATAAAGTTAGAATAGCTCTTTGGAATCTAAAGGAAGCAGAGAGATCATATTCTTATAAGATATTGGATAATTCTACTTGATGATATGCTTAACTTCAAAGTGATAGAAGTTTTTTTTAGAAATATATACATCATGAAATTGTACCACTTTGTTTAATAATGTTTTCATTGTTCTAGCATATAAAAGTAATGGGGATCGTATAGACTTCAGAATTATCATAGAATATTCTTATCAATTATAGTAAATTACTTTTGGGATTTTATCAAATAGATGGTTTCAGTTTTAAATGTTTTATCAGAAAATACAGGTGTAATTTTGTTCTCAAACAAATGCATGAATAGTGTTGTAAACAAAAATGTGATTTATAAATTTGTGGTGGCAGTGTTTCAAAATAGCAGGTTGTGCACCGAAGTTAATTCTTACTTTAAAGCTGTTGAATGGAGTCAGGGAATATTCTTAGTGGGTAGAAAATGTGGCGAGGCATTCAATATGAAATGGATTTAAATAAAGATTTGGAAGAAAAAAAAGTTAATTTCATTTGCCATTTTACAATAATTGTATATGGCTTTATGAAGTGGGCATTACAATACATTATAGATTTGATGGTTTGGATTAATCAAAAACAAAAGTAAAATCTTTTTTCATTTTGATTTCTACATTTACAGTATCCTGATGCTTGCAAATTCAATGGTTGATTTGCAGGGTTCTCTTAATGTTCTGAAGCAACCTATGATGACCTTGGTTTTATAATTAATTTTTAAAAAATATCAGGTTCTTTATTTAGTTATTGATGAGGAAGAGCTTTCAGCAATCTTTGCCTTGGATAGTTATCAGTGTGAGAGGTTGATTAAGGCAGAGTTGGATGTTGAGGCACAAATCAATTACTACTGATGCATTTAATAAATTAAACCAGATAAATTAAGGCATGGAAAAAAAATTGATTAAAGATCCTTTTCAGTATTTTGAAAATAAAGCGGCAGTATTGTAAGATCAATTGGATTGCTTTATAATTTGCTTGTTGAGGTGATAGTGACTTTATTACTGTAATTAAGGCCCATCTGATTGAATTAAACATATGCATAAACAATAACAGTCCTCCTAGAAAACATGAAGCTGAATATGGTTTTTGCAGAAAAATATTTCTCATTTATGTTATCAATACTCTAGATAGGGGTAATATTAATTACTTTCAATGGGAGGATAATCTACCAGAAAGAAAGTTTACTGCAGAAGAAATTGAAACGGCATTAATATCAATAAACAAATTAAAGAATAAATATATAATATAAATGAACCAATTTGTGTTTCATGGATTAATTTGCAGTCAACTTCAAACTGTTGTGCATGATTTAAATGCAGTAATAAAGTGGTGCACTTCTAGGGTCCAAATCCACAGATCATAGTTCTGTCTCTGACTCTTCCAGTGCTCTAACTTTGCATAAACTTCCAACATAACTTTAACTTTTGTTTCTGTGTTTTTTCCCTAAAATTGGATTATCCACAATCATTTAAGAATAAAATAAATAAATAATCAAATGATGTTATTGTTTCAAAGATCATAAAAAGTTTGCATGCTGGAAATGACAGGGCTGCTGGGTCAATTCAGCGACCATGCACTCCAGACATTGATTCTGCCACTGCATTAAACTACACGGGACATCGTTTAAGAATGCCTGCTAATGTGAGAAATAATAAAATATCTGAAATATTCCTCAGTATAAATATCATTCTTTGAGGTTGCTTTTTTGCTAATCTTTTTTTAAGATTATGTTGTTTTTTATTCTAAAGTGTATTAATCAAAATTATAAATTATATTAATCAAGAGTTTAATGTATTTTCTATATATATGTTGATACGAATATTTTCACGGGTTGCATATATAAAAGACATATTTTGCGGGTTCATCCGTGTTAAAATATTTTAAATATTGATTTCGCCTTGGTAACACAAGTCATCCACTGAGTGATAAAAAGTAGAAAGACAGTTGTAGAGGCGCTACAATCACTGATTTGAAAAAAACGTTAAAGTTCCACCAATAGCAAAAATGTTAAATTAAGAATGTTTTTTTAAAAAATCTTTCCAAATAGGAGGAAGTTTGCTTGTATCATCTCGCTTATTGATACAATCTGGCCTTTTAAGTATCTCAATGGCTTCTCTAATTTTGCACTGGTATATATATATATCCAGGTTACTTCAGATTCAACATCCTTTAACTCTATATGGTTTGTCTTATCAGAAGAGTGCCATATTCAGTAGCAAAGGTTTCTAATTTATTTACAATTAGAAGAATATGTTTAATCAGTTGAATAGAATAGTGTTCATTCTATAACTTTAAAGCTTGAATATCATAACCATATAATTATAATATGGGTTTAAGTCAATATTCTCTGGTATGGTCCAAATGCCATTTTGTTAAAATGCATAATATTTTACAAAAAAGTCATTGATTTAATGCCTATATGCATATAACATTTCTCTCACTAGGACCTAATAATGTCATATTTCTCTTGTTTGTTTTTTTTTAATTAGTGCATCAATTTTAATTAGACCAATATTATTTTGGGATCTATTACCTTCCAAGTAAATAGACATCTATTTATTGACCAATTATTTTAAGATTCTTTAACTAGAGAGATTACAGCTTTTACTATAATTGTGAACACCATATTTTAAAATGGAAGGCTACGAGCTAATTATTTTATAAATGAATATTTATCCTTTACTGAACAAGCTTAAAGGAGTATATATTATAGAAACATCTTCTCAGACTTTATAGATGAAAATATTGAAAGTTTAATGACATCTTCCATGAACATTTTTTAATAAATCTCAGTTTCTGATCCAATTTTTAATTGCTTCTTTGTTACTTTATGACTGAGCTGCAATTAAATGTGTGTGTGTGCTTGCAAGCACAAGACTAAATTATGAGTTAGTGTATTCAATTGTATATTACAATTATATATTACTGTTTCCCTGAAAATAAGACCTAACCCCAAAATAAGTTGTAGTATGATTTTTAAGGATGTTTATAATATAAGCTCTATTCCAAACGTAAGATCAGTAGCCCAAAAGACAGCTTTTGTCTGCCTATTGAAACATACAATGGACATATTGAATTATAAAGTAATAAATGATAAATAAATAAACAATATTATCGACAGTAATACTTTAAATAAATGATAATGTATATTTTGTCGTCAACTATTTTCAACAAACATAATTCTACCTGTATAAAGAAATAATTTATCTACCAAAAGTCAATATATTGGAGAATTTATAATTTCATTTATATATATTTAGGTACTTATTTTATTTATATTTAGAGTGTTTGATTCAGTTTTCTAGTTTCAGCATAAATATTCAATATAAAAGAGAAATTAGTTTGATTTCTTAATTTTTTTTTTCTTCTGAAAGACTTTATTAAAATAACAGAAGTGATTTAATAATAAAAGTTTAGCTTAAGGTAAATCATCAATCTTTCTTCTTTAAAAAAAAAAAAAAAATCAAGCAAGGCTGTTAAAGTAATTTGGAAAGTGTTTATAATTTGTGTACTTGATAACAGATGAATATGGTTGTATCATATATGAATCGTTGTAATTCAATATGCCAAATGTAATGGATGACTTAACATGTATGCGTGAAATAAAAAAATATTTTCTCAAATTTTATGCTTGCATTTTTTATTCCATTTGTGTGGACAAACTATTATTAGCTGTAATCATTTATTGTTATCACCCCTACCATTGACACTTGATGTAATGGTAAATTTAAACGAAATAATATTCTAATTGCCAGATAAGATGCGTGCAAAAAGAAAGAGCTATTCTGATGAGCCCAAGAAAGGAATTGTGGAGGCTCCTGGGTAAGAATTTTACCAGCTTTCTGAAAAGAGAAGTACTTGAATAAATGTACATTTTTATAGTTGAATCTACAAGGACATCCCTTAAAAATAAGCCCTACAGTGTCTTTTGGAGCAAAAATTAATATAAGATAAGTGTCTTATTTTTAGGGAAACACAGTAATAGCTCTATAATACAATTAATACATACAAGCACTTAATACATTCTTAAAAAATATATCAATAATATTTGAACTATAAAAATAACAGAACTTCTAGGAAACAGAATTAAACAGATAGTTTTATTTATAATATCAAACTCAAAATAATCTGAATTATTATATTAATCTACCAACCATGTGTTTCATTATTATTATTAAGTATACAAAAAATAAAACATTATATTTTAAAGATAACTTTTGGTAAAAAGAAAATGTCTTTTCCCCATTAATCTTCCTATGTTTATGTACTTTTTGTAATACCTGTTATGTGAATAGTATGTATTTTTTTTTAAATGACCATTAAATATAAGCTATCTGCAAATACACTGTTCCATTGTGACATGATTTAATTATTTATCACAAATATTTTAAGACGCTAATGTATCTGAATCATCAACTACAATATAAAATATAATGTGTTTTGCACCTTTATTGGCTTTTTTTAATTTTTCCCTGCCATCTCAAAATCTTGGAAAATTATTCTGAAAATATTTTTGTGACTCATGGCATCACTCATGTTTCAGTAGTTGTTTTGTCCTTAGAACAAAATGGAATGTTAACACACTTCTTCCATCATGATTCAAATACATTAACATTATTGTGGTGAATAGCTAAATTATATCACTATATAAGATTTTTGTTTCATGATTGATGAGAATGATCAAAGCATTTACTATTTATGGGAAAATAAAACTGGCTAGCATTCCTTGAAGTTGGCAATCATTGTTTATAAGAGGTTGGAAGGTATCTTGAAGGATTGTAACCAATCTAGAAATTGCAGTGGAACAAATCACTGTAGAAGTCAACACACTCACACAGGAACACTTCAGTATCTGTCAAACCAATTTATTGTTAAGGTCTTGCAAAGCAGAATATGGTAGCACCTATAGTGAATATATTTTTTTGCCTGATAGTAGTATCATTACAAAGGATGATTAGCTCCAATTCATAGTCTATATAACTAACTACTGAGGGAAATTAAAATATTATTTCCTATCCCCTTTCTCCTTCCAAAGTTTCCTAATTAAAATAGTAATATCCACTGAGGCTATAACCTTGATAATATGCGGGTAAAAATGCGATAGTAGGGATCTCTACAGGTGTTTTAACCACAAGCTTACGCTATGGAAGAAAAGAGGGGAACTCTCTATACATATTGCCACTCAGTGCAAGCCAGAGTCATCAATGGATGCCAGAAGGCTTGTGCATAAAATCCCCATCTAGTGCCTATTCATCCAATATCCCAAGACTAGTTTCTGGCTTGTAGCCTTCATCAGTGAAGAGTCTTGGATCTGAGAGCACTGCACCTAGATCTTAGGATCTAATGCAACCCTCCAGCAGCCACCTTTTATTTCTACTTAACTACAAAACTATGAGTTTTAAATTGAAAACACTATGTTATTTTCAATCCAAGCTCATTAACTTATATAGTCATATAGATCTGAACTCAGTTCAGTACCTATACATTTTGGTGTCTTTGGTTCTTTAATAACCATAGCCACCACTATCCTATTAGGCACGATCACTATTTCTTATGCTTGCTTATAACAGTTATAAAAACAGGCAAAACTCTCTATACATATTGCCACTCAGGGGAAGCCAGAGTAATCACTGGATATCACTGAATAGCAATACATATAGAGAGTTTTGCCTGTTTTAATAACTGTTATAAGCAAGCCTAAGAAATGGTGATCATGTGATGTTTATTGGCTTATTACCTGATGTAAATATTATCGAGTGTTTTTGGATCATTCCTATATAACAAGTAAAAAATTGATATATCCACTAACATTTTTCAGAGAATCCGAGTCCTTTTTTCGTCAGAAATAGCTTAATATTCCTTTAAATGCTGTTCAAATATTATTACACAAATGCACTTCATGTGGAATAGAAGTTCTTGATCCCAGTTTTGTGCAAATATTATGATGTTAAGTCATCTGCGTAAAGGCTCAAAATTTTTAAGCAATAGGATATTACATCGTATTAATATTGCACTTGATCATTGCTGATGTTTTATGCATCTTTTTAAATTCATGTATAAATAAAAGTGTTTATGCAATGCACACACACACGCTTAGTCACGTGTTGAATTTATTTTTTATAGTAAAAAGTTAAATGTCAACACAAGAATTGAATACTCTTTTGAAATACTGGTATTTTATTATAGTTTTGGGTATACTTTTTTTTATATATTAAAACATTTTTTTATTATTATTGCTAGATTAAACCATATCAAAATATTAATTACATTTATAAAAATAAACTTTTAAACAAGTTTTCAATCTCTCAGTTCGTGGGAATTATTTTGTAAATCTCTCTTCACGGACTTCAGATTTCTAAATTTGCTGTGAGGAATGCAATTATTTGTTTTATATTGGCTGATTATCCCCAGGCATGATTTCTTGCAATTTGAAAAAATGAGCAGACTTGAAGGTTAGTTGAGTTTGGTAGAACAATAAGGCGTTTCAATATCAAGCTTGCGCGTGTTTGAGTAATGTGTGCAACTGTGTATGCACGTAATGTTTATTTTACAAAAAAACATTAAATTGTTATGAAATAAAAAAAGAGGAAATAATCTAACATTTATGGCTTGTTATTTAACACACACACACAAAAATAACGTTGTAATGGTTAGTAGATTTACCTAGCACGCGCAGAATCTGGAATTCGAATCTGTATGGTAATTGGAATTTTTTTTTAAGTAGTTTTTCCAATTAAATTTATGGTTTTATCATAACTAACCCAGTTATCTGGTCAATTATTAGTCAATAAATGGGTATTTAGCTTCTCTCTGAGAAGTGAAATGACTATGAAACTGTTAAAATTCTCACCAATAGAAAAAGTCGTCTATTGGGTGAATTAATATCTTCTCTCCTATTTTTCTTTTGTAGAAGATTGCTAAAGACGTCTTTGCCCTGCATTAATTAAGTCGTTAAGTATTGTTATACATATAACCGTATAGTAGAGATACCATTTGCGAAAGGGTATCATAGATAGATAGATATACATATAGCCGTATAGTAGAGATACCATTTGCGAAAGGGTATCATAGATAGATAGATAGATAGATAGATAGATAGATAGATAGATAGATAGATAGATAGATAGATAGATAGATAGATAGATAGATGAGATAGATAGATGAGATAGATAGATAGATAGATGAATAGATATGAGATAGATAGATGAGATAGATAGAAGATAGATAGATAGATAGATAGATAGATGAATGAATAGATAGATAGAATAGATAGATAGATAGATAGATAGATAGATAGATAGATAGATATGATATGATAGGATAGATAGATAGATAGATAGATAGATAGATAGATAGATAGATAGATAGATAGATAGATAGATAGATAGATAGATAGATAGATAGATAGATAGATAGATAGATAGATAGATATGATAGATAGATAGATAGATAGATAGATAGATGAGATAGATAGATAGATAGATAGATAGATAGATAGATAGATAGAGATAGAATAGATAGATAGATAGATAGATTTAGATAGATAGATAGATAGATAGATAGATAGATAGATGAATAGATAGATAGATAGATGATATGAATGAATGAATGAATGAATAGATATGAATGAATGAGATGAGATGAATGAATGAATGAGATAGATGGATGAATGAATGAGATAGATATGAATGAATAGAATAGATATGAATGAATGAATGAATGAATGAATGAATGAATGAGATAGATAGATGAATGAATGAATGAGATGAATGAATGAATGAATGAATGATGAATGAATGAATGAATGAATGAATGAATGAATGAAATGAATGAATGAATGAATGAATGAATGAATGAATGAATGAATGAATGAATGAATGAATGAATGAATGAATGAATGAATGAATGAATGAATGAATGAATGAATGAATGAATAGAATGAATGAATGAATGAATGAATGAATGAATGAATGAATGAATGAATGAATGAATGAATGGAATGAATGAATGAATGAATGAATGAATGAATGAATGAATGAATGAATGAATGGAATGAATGAATGAATGAATGAATGAATGAATGAATGAATGAATGAATGAATGAATGAGATGAATGAATGAATGAATGAATGAATGAATGAATGAATGGATGAATGAATGAATGAATGGATGAATGAATGAATGAATGAATGAATGAATGAATGAATGAATGAATGGAATGAATGAATGAATGAATGAATGGATGAATGAATGAATGAATGAATGAATGAATGAATGAATGAATGAATGAATGAATGAATTGAATGAATGAATGAATGAATAGATAGATAGAATGAGATAGATAGATAGATAGATAGATAGATAGATAGATAGATAGATAGATAGATAGATAGATAGATAGATAGATAGATATGATATGATATGATATGATATGATATGATATGATATGATAAGGTAGGTAAGTGGTGGGTAGGTAGGTAGAGCTTCCCCCCTCCAAAAAAAATGAAAGGAGATTTTGTCTTTTTTTTGTTCTCTCGCAAAGATCTAATTTTATGACCTTTTTACGAAACAAATAATATGATTATTATTAAAGGAAAATACACGTACATACACGTACAATTACAATATAAATCTTGTTGGTATACATTTGTTTGGATTTGTTACACGTATTATGACAATCATTAGTAAATAATTTTCCAAATTTGAAAATATACCCATTCGATACATTAGTTATTATTATGACAAATTAATTTCATGATCAGAGCAAGAAGCTCATCGTTCAAACTTAGTCTATAATTATTGGGTACTAGTTTTATATCAGAACAATTGGCTCTTCATTTAGGTGCTTAGCCAGTGATCATTGTGCAGTCCATATTTTGATTGGCAGTGATCCTTTGTCATTCTCCATCTAACTGGACCATTTTTTAATCTTGAATTAATTTTTAATTAGCATGCCTGAGGATGGGCTCTTCATCCAGTGGCCTAAGTTGCCCCCAAGTGTCCCTGAAGAGCTTTTCCAGTATTAATAAGCGATCCATGAACATAGTCCTTTGAATAAAATTTTTATACACCTCCCATGGTTCTTTACTTCTTTGCTTAAAAACAAAATAATTCCTAGTTAACCACAAACGGCATAAAGCAGGAATATTCCCATTCTAATTGCAGCAAAGACACCACTCTTTATAGCATCGCTGATTCTTAGAATTTTCATGTTAGCTGGCAGTACTCTGGTTATGATATTTTGTATGATTGTTGAAACCTAAATATATATTTTGAGAATTTGTGAAAGATGCATTTTTTTTTTAATATATATTTTACAAGCAGTTGATTTAAAATAAAAGATATACCAATATTTGATTATTGGGTTGATTTTAAATCAAAGGTATACCAATATTTGATTATTGGTATGTTTTTCTAATATAAAAATAATCAATGAAATAATTATTGGCATATAAATGTCTTTAGATCTTTCAAAGTATATATTCAAAAATCCTAGTCATTATACTATATATATATACAATATTATCTGGTTAGTTCACTGCCTGTTTGTGTAGACATAGTCCATATGTGCAAGCTTATTATAAAATGATTTAACCAACTTTGCAATTGGAGAATGTATATTAACAAGATATGACTTAAAACCCTCACTCTGTAACTAAAATGTATAGTGTTTATTGATAATTTTGGTGTTTCCTTTGTATGGAGTTTACCAGAAAGATGATCCACATCTTTAACAAATACTTCCCATTCACCAAAATTAAAACTCGAGTACTTTGAGGGTATGTATGCGTGCCTATGACAAGAATGCCATATTGATTCTACTTTTATTGCATATTAAGTTTGATAGAGAGTATTAAGATAGGCATTGATAGTTTGTGCTTACAAATATTTAGAAGAAACTTTACAATGACATGGGGTGCATCAAAATAACATACTAATCATATTAAAAATGAGTAAAACTGAAAATTTTATCATTCTTGTGTATAGTTTTTGTGATTACCTGTGCAGTATAACAGTTTTTGATCATCTACTACATCTTTCAAATGGTTTTGTGTATATGCTTTATGTTCATATCATGTGAAATGAAATGAATACAGCAATGTTTACTTTAAAAAAAATTTTTATCTCAGTGAAATCGATTTGTAAAATGTTAAGTCATCCAACTTGAACAAACCATAATTTGTGTTGCAATAGAACTTATATGTATTTTTAAAAAGAGTAACCAACTTTTCTTATACCGCTGTAATTTCAAAGTGTATGAACTTAGGCGCTATCATAAGAAAAGCTAATAACAACTGCGTATTTACTGAAACCTAGCACTTTCTAGGGCTACTTACGGCCTCATATTCATAGCATTGGGGTTTACGTGAATGCGTGCATATGAATATATGCAGTGAATTTATGTAAATTATATGGCCCATTTTCGACAGGAGGACACAGGATTCCTTCTTATTCGTGGCATTAGGTTTGTTGACTGTATGTTATGCTTCTTTAATCTTGTGCTTGGCATCATTTCGCTCAGTGCATGCGATGTTGGCAACTGTGGGCTCGAGTATATGGCCCATTGCGTTTTGGTGATTGATGAAAATAGACTTGTGCTCAGACTTGTTGATGGCTCTTTTATAGAGTATTTATATTGACTGATCTTTGTAAAGAGGCTGGCATGTGATTCACCATAGTAGATAGCACTGTATCCTGTGTGGTGTCATACAATTTTATATACAGTGTGTGGTATTTGATCATTAGGGAGTCTATTTTTAGAATTATTTATGAGTCTGTTTGTTGTGGGAAGAGTACAACAGCTTGGTCAATAGATTTGTGAGCTGATTTTACTTAAATTTTTGGCTACGCATGGTAGTATGTATGGGAGCAGTGTCATCTTTGGTCCATGAATAGGAAGGAATCCTGTTTTCCCCTTTTGAAAAAATATGCCATATAATTTACATGTATTTACATAAACTCACTGCATATATACATACACACCCATCTGCATAAATCCCAATGCTATCAATATGAGGCTATATGTAGCACTCGAAAATGCTAAGCTAAATATGCAGTTAGCTTTTCTTACGATAGTACTTAAGTGCATACACTTTAAACTTATTTGTATATACTGAGTAATTAGTTTTTATTTTATTCATAAGATATAATTATGCATTAAAAAGCACAAGTACTGATAAAGTGTATGCTATCTATTGGTGGAGCTCTATCCACATACTAATGAAACAAAGAAAAAGATAATCATAAATTTCATATTTTTCATTAAAAAAAAAATCAAATACCAAAAAAAAAAATTCATTGAAAATAATATAATTTATTTAGAAAATAAGTCTAAAAATAATATATTTAGTTAACAAACAATAACTGAAAAGCAAATATTTTTAATACATATGTTTAGTGCTAACATTTGGTGAAAAATTTCTTAGCAATGACAGCAAATGGCTTAATTAAAGGAAAACTTTAAAAAAAAAAAAGAACATAAACATAATATATGTTTGAGAACATGAAAATAATATAATTTATTAAGAAAACAAACTTGAAAATAATATATTTAGCAAATAAACAATAATAAGTCACAAAAGATATTAAGTTAAGAAATTGAATAATAGTGGCAAATGCTTATTTTGTTTGCCTGAAGGTTTGTGATGATGGAATATTATTAGATGTGGTATGTTGGACTATTTCCATCAGCTATAAGTGAATGATGAATGAATCGAAAATTTTAAACTTTATTTAAACTTTCCAAATACAAACAACGTATTAGTAATAACACACAAATAGACAACATAGGTTAGTAATTACACAATATTTCAAGTAGTATTATTCTCTACTCTTCTTCATGTGTAGCTCAGTTGGTTAGAACATTTGCCATAAATTCAACATTCAAGATTCTAAAGATGTGAGTTTGATTCTTATGCGAATACTGTCCCTGTGCATATCAGGCCCGCAACATCTGAAAAAGCATGGAGAATAATACTACTCAAAACATTGTGTAATTACTAACCTGTGTTGTCTAATTGTGCATTATTACTAACAAGTTGTTTGTATTTGGAAAGTTTAAATAAAGTTTAAAATTTTCTATACATTCAACATTCACTCAAAGATGATAGTCCAATATATCACATCTGCTAATTTAGTTTTTTTCTAGAAAGTAAGCAAAATGGTGATACTTATTGAAAATATTTGTTTTTCAATCCTTATTTGCTTTTATGGCAATATTTGTCAAATTTTTATAATCTATTTTATGAAATGAATATAAGATTTGTTTTTGGAATCCTAGTTTTAATAAATTAAAATTCTAAATTAATATTAAAATTTTGACGATAATGTAACTAATTCGTAAGTAATTACGAACATAGAATTTGTTAAGCAGAAAAATAAAATAGATGAAATGATTTTTCTTTTTGACAAATGGTCGTATGTAATTATATATTTAATAAAATTCTTCTATTAATTATTAGAAAGAATTAGAATATTTTATAAATTTCATAGTTTCTTTCATGGGTTTTGTTTAAAAAAGCTGAAATTGTAAAAAATTTTTATAAAAATTCAAAGTTTTGTTTTAAATTTTTAATTGTCAAAAGATTTCTTTCTCTGTTATATATTCTACTATTATAGTATTTTTCTGCAATGCCATGCTCATTAAAAAGCATGGAAGGTCATGTCGATTGTCAGAATCTCAATCATAAATGCTCTGAATTTAAATATTCTACTAAACCATTATTTCATGATTTATTATCTTACTTAAAGCTCACAGATTATGTCCAGATCTGAAATACTAGTATTTGAATTTTTTATGACTTTTAAGGAATAAAACCATTTGATTATTCTTACTTCATGATTATTCATGATATTCTTCATTTATTTATATTTGATATATCTTTTGCTATTTCTTGCTTAAAGAAAGTAATATTTATGAGTCTGTTTTATAGGATATCATTCTTAATTTTCTTTTCCATCTCATTTTTTGCAGAAAATCTCACTTATTCAATATTTTATTTAGAGATCATCTAAAAAGTATAGAGAATTTGTGGCATTATTGTTATTATTAAATGCTAATAAGTCAACTTCTAATGATCTTATGAATAGCATTGTTTCAAAATGATCTATTATTTGTTGGTTATACTATTCATGAGAAACTTATGTTCACTCCCCCTATTTTATTATTTGCATAAGTAATCAATTACCTCAAATATAATTTGCAATGGCTGTTTAACATATAGATATTAGTAATAAGACATTAAGAACACTAAATATAAAGTAAAGCAAAGGATATTAGAAATAAAATAATAAAGACAAGTATAGGCTCTTTTTATGAAAAGTTGTTACAGAAAGGAAGTGAAATTTAATATAAATTTTGATACAAGATGAAAGAAATAATTGGTAGATGAAAAGTGTGATATCTAGCTATGGCGCCTCAGGTTTATGTCTAGCAGCATATCATGAACTCTTCTATTGCATTTAAATTCTGGCTATGACTTTTACTAGTAGTATTCATGTTATTAAATAACAGTAATGGGTTTTTTTAAACTATGACTTTTGAAGACTGTATTATCAGCATATCTAAGATTGTTTTTTACTTCTCCATTTATATACTTTTCTTCTGTTGATTTTATTAATTGCTGCAGAACAGTTCTCCAATAAACATAATATCTAAGTAATAGTAAAATATTTTTTGTCTTATATTTTTGTTATCTACTCTTTTTTTTTAAAAAAAAAAAAACTTCATTCACCATATATGTTTAGTTTTATTAAACCTTTTTTTTTTTTTTTGGAAATTAATGAAACACATAAAACACTACAAATTTGGTTATTAAGAATTTGGCAGATTTTAAAATTTGGGTAAAATTATCAAAGGATTTTTCAAATTTTTATTATCATAAGACAAACTTTGTTATTTTATACAGTTTAGTTAAGATTTTTTTTTTATATATCTAATCTTGAATATACATATTAAAAAAATAAAAATAACATATAAATAAATTAATATTTGCACATATATTTTAAAATAAAATTAAAGAAAAAAAATCTCAGTTCATTAAATATCTGAATTTTAATAATGTAATTAATATGAGTGCCATATCTCTATTTTATCTTATTTTAATTTAACAATTGTTCACTTAATTTGTGATTTTCATTTTTTTTTGTATGCGGGGTTCGAACTCAGACTTTCACACAACCCACCACTCTCAGTGCCATCTCATATTGCTGACCCACCTGATCACACACATGTTGAAAAGATAAATAATCACCAATATACGTATTTCATGCTAAACCAGGAATCATCAGTTGGTCTAGATTACTATCCTCACACATATATATAATCAGTACCCAGCTGCCCATCTCTCACATATGTATATATAAATGGATTATTCTCCTTACATGAAGGGTCAGAATGACTAATATGTCAACATGGGTAGGATAACAATCTTGGCACTATCAAGGGCTTTGAACGTTCCATCATCAGATTTTCAATGAAATGGAAGGCTAAAGAGTTGTGAGTTGGAATAGTTTGAAGCCTGTCCATTAAAGTATAAATATTGGCTATCTTAATATAAAGCTGAGTACTGATTATATATATGTGTGAGGATAGTAATCTAGACCAACTGATGATTGCTGGTTTAGCATAAAATACGTATATTGGTGATTATTTATCTTTTGAACATGTGTGTGATCAGGTGGATCAGCAATATGAGATGGCACTGAGAGCGGTGGGTTATGTGAAAGTCTGAGTTCTAACCCCGCATATATTACATATATAAACGCAGGTTTAAGCCTGTAAAAAGTATGTTTATTTTTTTTTATGTTTAAAAAATAGATCAAATTTCAATCAATTAACTTTATTTAAAACATTTACTATAGCTAATATATGAGTAATAAAATTAGAAGTAGATTGGAAACCTCAAGGGCTTCCAATCTGTTTCTAATTTTATTATTCTACCCATACTATATATGGCCAGGGAGAAGAATGGAATAATTAGTTGAATAAAATAATAAATGAAGACGTTTTGAAAAGAGTACATGAAAAAAGAAGATTGATTGAAGAAAGTAGAAATAGAAAGAAAAACTGGATTGGACTTATATATTAAGAAGAAAGTATAGTTTAATGATGTTTTGGAAGGAATGGTAAGTGGAAACAGGAAGAAAAGATAGAAAAGATTGACATTGTTGGATGATATAAGACATGGGAAGAATTACATGGAATTGAGGAGCTGGGGAATGAAAAGAATGGAATGGAAAAACAAATGAATTGGTAATGTGACTACTCTCTGGACCTGTCCATGGGACAGAATATTAATGATAATGATAGATGATATAAAAAAAGGGATCAATTTTAATTGATAAATCTTGCAAAACTTTACTGGAAATAAATGAAGAAAAAGAAGACAGCAAATCTCTAAATAAGTTGTTGTGTGAAAGGAAATGAAGGAAAAGAAAATTTTTATTTTATGTTTATAAAATTTTTTATAGCACTAATATAAAACTAAGCATTTAATATGCGGAACATTTTGAAAATATACTGTATATTCAGAAGTCACCATTAAACGTTATGGTAGTAGTGTCATTTAATGTGTGCATTTAATGAAGGGAGGAGAAAATCTAATTGGGTAATATGCTTAGTTTATTACTATAGTAAATATTATAAGTACAATTGGACACCAGTTTTCCACATAAGAATGATAATCTAACTATATTCTAATATGATTCTTCCCGTGAACATCAATTTTACTAGGATTTGATTCCACAATTTTCTGGATTAGAAGTCAATTGCCCTAATCACCTGATTTGCTTCTACATCTGATTTTATATCCATTATAAAGATATGAAATTAATCCAATACTGTAGATATTAAAATTAATAAATATTAATTAACATTTGTTTAATTTTCAGGTGCACATGGATACTTTAAAAACACGGAAAAGTCATAATGAAATGACAAGAGTTGTATTGTTCAGTCATTACTATATGTATTACTTAGTCAATAAAAATCATATATCCAGAACAGCTAAGGAAAAAATAATATCAGATTAATAATATTGATATTATAGAATATTGAAAAACTCAATTTTTATTGACCTTGAAACTCAAAGACTGTTATTTCTGTGCAATATTTTATTAACAAAACATTCTATCATTTCAAACACAATATTTTCAAACAGGTTTGCAAAGAAAATTTTGATAAATGTAGAACACACTAAGAAAATCAATGATTCAAGGAAAATCAAAACCAGGTTGAATAATGGTAACTTAATATTTTATACTATTCATAAGTGGATGTTAAATGAATAAATGTATCCTATTGCACAAAGATAATAGGAGTGACAAGAGATCTCTTTTTTTTAAGGCCTGAGTACAGATATTTTTTTAATAAGACAACAGAGATTAATGAACATTATTTCTGTAGGGTAATTTTCAATACCCTACTCTCAGGCAAAATAGGGACTGTTTTCTATTTGCTTTTAACATCTTGTGGAGGACTATAATCACAAACATATGACCACAGACATATAAAAAATATTTGTTCCCCAAGATTCAATTTTTGTGCTGAATCAGCACTTATCGGTTGGCCCAGATCACAATCGTTTACACATATCTTTATCATTGTTCAATATATACACATATAGATAGCCATTTATTACATTTTCACGTGTATATTCTTGAGATTTACAGCCTTAGTAAATATTACGTAATCAATGTGAGTTTAAATAAATTTATAATTACAACTTTAAATTATCGTAATAGATTTCTAACTATAAGATTTTTCCATTGACTCGTTGTAAATCGAAAGATTTCGCGAGTACTAATGTGTAATAGGAATTGTGGACTTAATCAGTGAACTATTGAATAGCTTCACGCTCTCAGATCTAACCGCTTCAGCTTCACCTATTCGTATAGAAAGTAGGTTGAAGTAAAGAAGGGTTCTCCTCTTTTCTTCCAAAGCGTAAGCTTGTGGTTAAGACCTGTAGAGGTCCCTACCTTCGCATTTTCTCGCGCATATTCTTGAGGTTTACAGCCTTAGTAAATATTACTTATGTAATCAATGTGCGTTTAAATAAATTTATAATTACAGTTTAATTGATAAGTGTCAAACTTGCCACCATAACTTTGACATAAATCCCTTGATAGAAGTATATTAATAATTTTTATTAATCATTTATTAGACTAGAGATTATCCTCAGTAGATCTTCTCTAATCTAATAAAGTGATTAGTAAAAAATAGTTATTAGCAGAGATGTAATTTTTTTTTTTTGGGGGGGGGGGTAATTTTAAATGATTTACAAATCGTCAAATGCAATAAAATCAGAACTTGAATATTAAAATCATGCTTAGTGATGTTTAATGATTGATTAAATGAAAGATACACTTAGATATATTTAGTAGATTTTATAAAAATAGTTTGAATTAAAATAAATATAAGGAAAGTATTGTGTCGTCCCCCTTCCCCCGTGTCTGTGATTCCAAACTATATTGTGGATACTACTGAAACTCGTTAATAATTTTATTATTATATATTTTAAACACACACACACACACGAAATACGTATATTGGGAATCTATGTTGTTTGAAATGGAGTGGAGGATGAATACTGAAAATCCTGAATTCAAATCCTTTTTAATGTATATAAGGGTGTGTACATATGTATATATTTTGTAAATGTGTAGAAAACACACACATATGTAAATATGTATGTACTTACTATATATGCACTAAGAGCAAAAAAATAAATAAAATAAAAGATGTAGAAATAATTATTAATTTCTAATTATTTATGATTTAGTCATTATATTTTTTAACTGCGTATAATTGAAATTTTTGATACAGAGAAAATATTGCATTCTTATGTAGCAATACATACAGCGATGTGTGTGTATATATAGAATGTTTTTTTATGTTTTCCTATATTTAAATGCAGACTAGAAACCCATTCTTGTGGAGAAAGAGCTGCGAGTGATAATCCTGATTATTATCGAGACTATGCATGGCTTCAAAAATTGTTTGCTGACAATTCAATAGCATCCCAAGCATGGCCTGTTTCTCTGTCTTTACATATAAGAAACCTAAAAAAAACATTGGATGTCTTTTTTTTTTTTTTTTGACAGCATATATATATAAGATTTTATTTTTTATTTTTCAGGAGAATCTTGAAGTTTTTATCACAGCTTGTCAGAAGCTTGGGTTAGAGAAAAGTAAAATTTTTGATCCCAGAGATTTATTGGACAATTTTATATTCCAAGGGTAAGATTTTTTGTTGTTGTTTTGCCTGTATTTGTAAACATATAATCACTTCTCTTTTCACTGAAACATTTATAATATTATAAGCTAAAAAATAAAGAAATTGTATTTGTTATAATTGGATTAGATCTTACGAGTCCTAAAAACTGATCTTAATGTCTGCCTACTTCAGTGCAATGGTAGAGTGACAAACTTTGGAGACACTTCCAGTACTCAAATTGATTATAAACTCCCAAGCAATAAAGTCATTTGATTATTTATTTTATGATCTGAGTAATGATGTTGAAACAGTTTTTAAAATTTTGTATTAAGATGGGTAATGGAATATCCATATTTGGAAAACATACACATGATATCCTGATTATGAAATCTGATATAAAATGAAAAGGAAGGTTTTTAATAAATGTGTTTTACCAGTTCTTACTTATGAATCTGAGATTTGGACACTTAATAGAAGAGCAATACAGAGACTTCAGACCATTCGAAGAAGTATGGAGAGATGCATGTTGGGAGTAACAAGAAGAGATCGAAAAGCAATATATGAGTAAGAGAACAAACAGGTGCTACTGACCTCATTGAAAAAATTAAAAGACAAGTGGAGTTGGGCTGGGCATATTGCTAGAAGAGATGATAATAGATGGACAATTGAAATCTTAAACTGGATTCCAAGAGATTGTAAAAGACCCAGAAAGATGCTACATGTGAGATGGATGGATGAAATAAGAAAGTGTGCAGGAGTGATGTGAAGAAAAGAAGCTAAAGATCGGAGATGGATTGAACTTGGAGAGACCTTCATCCTGCAGTGGATTGATAATGGTTGATGATGATTATAAAGAATTGTCAAACTATTAATTGCTCAGTTGATTAAGTAACAAAGTTGAATTGAAAATTGAGCTTTGATATGGCAATTTTTAGCTCTTTAGGTTTCTAAATCAAACTCTGTTTGTCATTTCCAACACTCAACGGTCATGTGACATTTAAAGATCTAAACATTGGATTCTTTAATAACATTTAAAGTAAATATTGGTGATTTTTAATTTCCTAGCATTTGGTTTTTTTAATGTCTGATTGTATAGTTTCAATTTTGAAAAAAAAAAAAAAATTCAAACAAAGAAAGGTGTGGTATTTTTTTTTTTACTGTAATCAGAATTTTTTATCTATATTTATTATTCATAAAAAGTTTCTGTACTGCAAGCAGAAATGGAAGAACATTATAATTAACAAATGTTGAAATTATAACGAGAAAGGGAAGCGGTTAGCTAACGATGAGTCAAACATCCAGCTGGTTCCTATGCTATTGAAAAAAATAATTAAATAAAATACCTGAAAATTAATTTATAAATATGCTAATTATAACAAATTGGGGAGGGGGGGGCGAAGAAAATCGTGAATATTATTTGTAGCGAAGAGTGTAAATGATTTAAAATATAATTGTAAAATAGTTTGTTTTTTTTTCAGGAATTTTAATTAACACATATTTATCTTTGGGGAATTTATATTTTTGTTTACATTTGTGGATGTTTTATTAAGAGGAATATGAATCAATAAATATGCAAGTATATACTTTTTAAAAAATATATATGTATTACACTGAAAATAACGAAAATAAAAATATTTTATTGGATATCGACTTAAGACTCTTTTCAAATCAAGATCCCCCTTTTGGATGTTAAACCAAGAATCCACATTGAAGAATTATCCTGTAAAAAATGAAATTCGTATGTTATTCCAAAGAAATTTATTATTACAGATGTAACAATAAAATCAGCTGGATCTGATCTTCCTAGGTGCAGTTTGGTTCATATCTTTTGCACACATCTGCTTAATAAAAGTCTATGTAATGTGAGTGAATACAAACTATCAACCACATATTTAATGATGATCAAATCTATGCTTACATTGGCAGATTTGGAGGACATAATAAAGCCACTGGTGTTACTATCTCCTGATTAAAATCTCTACAGGTTTCTTTATGATATTTTGCTAATAGGTAAGCTTTCAAAAAAAATCCATATATTAAATAAATAAGAATCGGCTACCAAAAGTAATTCTTTCAAAATAATTATGAATCTAGGATCCAAACTTTTCTACTCATGTAATCTATTCCACATAATAAATATCAAACAATAGAAAAGCGTTATTTTTATCAAACATATAGTGGTATCTATTAGAATGAACACTTCTTCAATGAACATATTGAACATTGAATACTTTTACTGATTAAATTAACATTTATACAATGAACATAAATGCCATAATGAATATTAGGATGATGGAAGTCTTTTCCACATTTTAATGGATTTAGTTATCAATTTATTCCTCTTATCTGTTTATTTGCAACTTAATTATGCTCCTAGGTTCGTATACTGTAATAGTTTTAATCACGAGCTATAAAAACAGAATTAGAAAACAGATTAATCATTGATGTTGAAAAAAAAAAAATACTGGGCATATAAGTGTCATTATCTGTCATGGTTGCTTGGTTCCAGAAAAATATTGTGATAATTAAATTTTTGATGAATGGTTGCAAAATTCGTCATTGGTATGGTATTTGAAATGTTTAATTGAAGCTTAGCCCAATAAAAATGGATTACTTATAATTCTTCCTATGCTTATTGAGTATTGGCATTCATAATAATGAATTAAGGTATTTACAGAAAAGTATACATAGCTATAAGATCTTCAATAAATAATAAGATTAATAAAAAATGTGACTCAAGCATAATATTCGATAATAGTAAAATAATATTTCCTACTTTAGCCCTAGTCCATGATGGCCAACCTATGGAGCATGAATGTGGCACATTGAACCTCTCTGGTAAAAATATAAAGTAATCTTGATCTTGTAAAGTAATACTGGAATTAGTAGTTGGGAGAAAAAATATAGCAAAAATTTAAATTCAGTGAGTCAAATAAAAAAATAAAAAAAATTGTTCCATAATAAGTTTGTAAATAAATTTTTATTACCTGTCTAATTTTGAATTCAGAGCAAATTCATAATTGTCTCTATCTTTTATTTTGTAATTGTTTTACAAAAAATATTTTCATCTGTGAAATTGATAAAAATAAAACATCATTTCTGAGTAATTAACATTTAAAAATTATTCTGCTGTAACTCTTCAAATTTTAAAAGTCTGATAAAAACAAAACATACTTAAAAGTCTCATTAAAGTAAACATTAGATAAACTTACATTTTAGCATTTTACAAATAATGTAATAATATAGCAATTTATATGCCTGTAATTTTGTGGCAGGAACTATTTTTTGCACATGTGCTAGAATTGGCGTGCAATCTCTCTCATCAATAATTGTTTTAAAATTATATGCCAATTTTAATAATCAGATCAAATTTTAATTTATAAATAATCAATAATTGTCAGTTTATTGAAACAATAAGCTTCAACTGTAGATGGATCATCTATGGTTTTAAAACAATTATTGATGGGAGAGGATGCATGTTAATAGTAGAGAGTGTGTGTCAATTCTAACATATGTGTGAAGATGTATTATAGAATTTTTTCAATAGTGCTTTATTATAATATGAAAAAATTGTTAAATATTTGTTATCTATAGCATAGTGTATTTTATACAAAAGGATCAGAAAAACTGGACCAAACTTGATAAAATCTTTCATAATTAAAAAATTGTCGATGAGAAGGAATGCAAAAGATGTATGGTGCATTGTGAACTCGTATGTGAAGAAATTAGTACATGGATTACAAAATGTTGACCATTCCTGTCTTAGCATTAAAACTGACAATTCTTTAATATGTTTGCCATATTCTAAGATATTACCACAGCAGGTGCTCATTTTCCAATTTTTTAATTATCTAACATTTAGTTTATCTTTTGCATCACACCAATACACATTATGTTCATACCTGGTGTTGTCTTAAATTGCAGACTTCTTCATTATTTCCGAATAAATTAATATTTAAAAAAAATACATGATAGCTTTGTTTGAAGGGATAAAAGCTATAATATAAATTGGATTTTATATTATTGTTAAGAGTCATTTTAAAGCCTGCACATTTGATTAACTTTACATAGGTTTATTTTATTTATGGTCACCTTGTCTTTGGTTTTTCCAATGGACTAAGCAGCTCAGCTATTTGAGTTGTTTATGATTTTTTTTTTTTAAAATGTCATAGCATCGGTCGGGCGCGAACCCGCAACCTGGGCAACTGCCTGCAAGTGCAAGGCAGTCGCGCTGACCTCTCGACCACCAATGCAAGACTTGTTTATGATTTATTGTTCATGATTTTCTACAAAATGAGTACCAAGACAAATTTAAAAAAAAAGAAGATTATTTCAAGTGAGCAAAACAAATTAAATAAGTGGAAAGTATTATTACTATGCACTAAAAATATCTGTTGATTTATTCTATCTATTGATAAAATTTTCAATATAATA
The DNA here is from genome assembly GCA_028023455.1 of Epiperipatus broadwayi. Classification (NCBI taxonomy): domain Eukaryota; kingdom Metazoa; phylum Onychophora; class Udeonychophora; order Euonychophora; family Peripatidae; genus Epiperipatus; species Epiperipatus broadwayi. Next base: position 6,239,896 of record JAQFVV010000037.1, read on the forward strand.
TCCAAGATTATGGTTGCTTTCTTTTACACAGTTTGAAATCTCTTGCTGATGCCGTTATGGTCAATTATCACCATACCCTATATTCTCTCTGCTCATCTTAGATGATGATGATGATAATAATAATAATATAGGGTATATGAGCACAGACTGTCACACCACCCATCTCTCTCCACTCTATCTAATAACACTGATACACCTAAAAACATATATGCTGAAAAGATAAATAATCACCAATATACGTATTTCATGCTAAACCAGCAATCATCAGTTGGTCCAGACTATCATCTTTACACATATATATAGTATAAGTGCTCAGATATATATTAAGATAGACTATCCTCATAGTTTAATGGACAGGCTTCAATCCACTCCACACTCCAACTTTTCAACCATCCATCCAATTGAAAATCTGATGATGGAATGCTCAAAGGCCACCCTGAGGCCGAGATTATTGTCACACCCATGTTGACCTAAGGTCAATCTGAACCCCACATGTACAGGACATAATCCATTTAATACATATGCAAGGATGGGCAGACATCTCTATAATGTAATAACTGAAACACAGGCTTGTTATATATACATGTGGCTATATATATGTAATATAGGGTATATGAGCACAGACTTTCACACCACCCATCTCTCTCCACTCTATATTAAGAAAAACAAGAAGAAGAAAAGAAGGCAAAATAAAAGAATGTTGATGAAAATAAGAGAAATATATACTAGATGTTTTTATAGGATTGTTGGAAAGAGAAAATGCAACTTAGATTAAATATCAGTGCAAGAGGTTTAATCATTAATTGGAAAGATTGTGTGTACTTATGATGTCTTGAATTTGTGCCAACCTGTGGTCACAAATATTTTCAATGTCTTGCGTTGTTAGCCGAGAGGTATCGCAGCCGCCATGCAAGCAAGTAGTTGGTTGCAGACGGTTGTGGGTTCGCGTCCCGGCCGATGCTATGACATATGGAAAAAATATTTTCAATGAGAATTGTCTATTGTTTGTATATATGTTCTTGAAAAACTGCCTCTGAATACGATCTCAAGAAAGTGAAATGAAATAATAAACAAACATTAATTAATATTTTATTTTATAAAGGTATTGATGATATATAATAGAATTTTTATTGTGAATGCATATCCAGTAGACATAGCAATTTTAATTCATGCATGTAATAAATTATTATGTTTAAGTTGACCATAAAGTTATATACAAACTGCATTCACTGTAATTACATGAACAATTAATAAAATGTATTGTTCAGTTATTTAAAGTATATTTAATTATTCTAATTTTTGGGCTGTAAGATTCCACACATTCAATTTGCTTCTCTTTCTTCCTTGGTCACCATTCCCATGTTATTTGACAGTTTTACTTATCTGACTAATTATAAGTTCCACTCCCAATCAAGTCTCTGCTGCAATCACTATGCTAGTTAAAGTTTTTGATTTTATCAGTGCTCATTTATCTTTCCTATCGCTACTTGCCACCAGGTCAGAAGTGTGATTAACCTCCCATACTATACATACATCAGGAACCTACACTTTTCAAATAAGCCCTATAGCACATGTTACAATTTAGCTTCATATATATTTAAATAGATTTTAAGCTTCTATTCGAAACATATGCACCAAGATATCTGAAAAAGATAAATATGATAATTAAAACAACATTTTTTTCGAATTCATTGTTATGTTGATATTATATTGGTTGTAAATAGTATTATTATAACTATTATAGTTACTGTTAATAGATGATTTGTTGCTGCTATATTTTTTTACTATTTATACCACCCTATAAAAGATCGAAAACACAATATATGGGTAAGAGAACAAACAGGTGTTACCGACCTCATTGAAAAAATTAAAAGACTGAAGTGGAGTTGGGCTGGACATATTGCTAGAAGAGATGGTAATAGATGGACAATTGAAATCTTAAACTGGATTCCAAGAGATTGTAAAAGACCCAGAAAGATACCACATGTGAGATGGATGGATGAAATAAGAAAGTGTGCAGGGGTGATATGGAGAAGCTAAAGATCAGAGGTCTGATTGAACTTGGAGAGACCTTCATCCTGCACTGGATTGATAATGGTTGTTAATGATGATCAAGTATTTTATTGTGTGTCTGAGAAGAGGACCAATAGCCATGAAACTAGTGTTTTGGGAAGTTGAGACGTTTTAAAAGCTTGTATTAGCCAATGTAATTTACTTTAGTATTTTTAATAAATCGTAGTTGTATAGTGTAGTATTTTTGATAAATCGTAGTTATATACTGTTTATCTGTTATATGAATCATTTGACTCAAATAAACGACGTTTTAATGACAAATGGTTAGTTCTTTTATTATTAATTAAATAAACTCGCCAAAAAAAAAAAAAATCAGGCCATAGAATTTGCACGTTTCTAAGATTTAAAAAATAAAATTTGTAGTTAATCATTTATTAGCTTGAATTTCTTTTTCTAGTCTTCCACGAAAACCTGTCACAGGTTAAAACTAGACATTTGTCAATACGCTTGACAGTTTTAGAAACCAACTAGTCAGTTCTGCAAACTGACTTGGATATCAGCTGGTTTTTATTTCTCCACTGATTAAGTTTTGTCAGGAAATGTTGAAATTTGTTTCCACAAGAGGGCGTAATTGCACAATACTGTTATGAAATCACATCGCTTAAACAAATAAGAGAAAATTGTAAAATATTTTCAGTGAGATTGGATTATAAAAAAGCATAAGGAGGCGTCTGAATTAATAATATTTTAAAGAAAAGAAATTTGGAAATGTTAATTACACAAGACAGAAAAACTAATTAGCTTTAAAAAAAAAACCACTGTGTAAGCAAAAATGTTGTTTTGAACATGTACTAGAAATACAAACTGGAAATAAATAAGTGTATGATAAAATTGTTTATATCTATCTAACAATAGATCTGGCCTCATCGGTAAAGTAATGAGGCAACTGCTTCTGTCGCAGAATATATTTAATAAAAATTTTATTTGACACACATTTTTCCTATTGTATTCATTGCTTTGTTTCTAAACTGTTTTAAAAGCTTGTTCATTAATTTTAAAATGCGCATTTTTTAAAATTTGCCACAGACACCAAAACGGATCGGACAGACTGATTTTCACTTACAGCTAAATCATTATCACAGTCGATTCGATTGCAACTATGTTTGCATATACTGCCTATTTGATAACATCAACATTTATACAGTAAAGTGTCTGCTTGATTTATTATTTAACATCTTCTTTAACAGCAATTTTAAAATGAATATGGCCGTTCATTCTTGCGCATATATAAATATTTAAATCAGATTAACATTGAAATGAAAATACTTGCCAATTTGTATATTTATAGATGGAACACTAAAATATCATTATCATCAATCATTATTAAGCCACTACAGGATGAAGATCTCTTGGAGTTCAATCCATCTCCGATTTCCAGATTCTCTTCTCCACATTACTCCTGCACACGTTTTTATTTCGTCCATCTCACATGTGGTCTCTTTCTCAGTCATTTACGCTCTCTTGGAATACTGTTTAATATTTCAATTGTCGATCTATTGTCTCTTCTAGCAATATGTTCAGCCCAACTCCACTTCAGTCTTTTAATTCTTTCAATGATGTCAGTAACACTTGTTTGTTCTCTTACCCATATATTGTGTTTTGATCTCTTCTAGTTATTCTTAACATGCATCTCTTCATACTTTCTTTGAGTGGTCTGAAGTCTCTGTATTGCTCTTCTGTCAAGTGACCAAGTCTCAGATCCATAAGTAAGAACTGGTAAAACACATTTATTAAAAACCTTCCTTTTCAAACACAGGCATATTTCCTTCAATATTAAATTATTTCTACTAAAAGCATTCCAATCAAGTTTAATTTTATGGCTAATTTCGTCCATTATGTTTCCATCTGTAGTAATAATCTGATCAAGATATTTGTAATTGTTAATTTCTTCTAACTCATCATTATCAATTTTTATTTTCATTTTTTTAGAAAATTCATTGAATGTGACTTTAGTCTTTTTAACATTTACCTTTATTTCTGCTTTCTTCCTTTTATCTGATAACTGTTGCAACATTTTCTGAAGGTCTAAAGCATTATTTTCAAAAATTAATTGTATCATCTTCAAAATTTAAATGACTTAAATAATCTCCATTACTTTTACTTCCTTAGCTTACTATTTTAATCAATAAAATACTTCTTGCAGCACTGCTGTAAAAAGTTTTGGAGATATGGAGCTCTGTCTCACACACCCTTCTCAATATTAACCTTTTTAGTATCATTATGTAATCTAATTGTTTCTTATACATTTTTCTAAATATTCTTCAGTATATGACAATATCCTGAATTTATTCCTTGAACATCCAATACTGTAATTACTGAAGATATGCTTAGAGAATCAAATGTCTTTTCATAAACTACAAATCCAAAATGTAATGGCAACTCATATTTATTGGTCCTTTCTATAACTTCTCTCAATACTTGTATATTTATTGGTCTTTGCTATAACTTCTCTAAATACCCATGATCCATTGGACTAAAATCACTTTTAAATCCAGCTTCTTTCTTTGGTTGGTTGAAATCTAAAGTTCTCTGTAGATGAGTTGTAATTATCTTGGTAAAATTTTTATATAAAACTGATAAAAGACTGATAGTTCTGTAATTTCTAATATCTTCTTTATCACCTTTTTTAAAATATTAATATTAATACTGCATTATTCCAATCATCTGGTACATCTTTATCATTTAGACATTTGGTATATAACTTTAGCAAAAATAATTTATTTCTTTACTTGCTTCTTTTAAGACATTGATTATAATTCCACCATTACCCGGAGCTTTTCTCTTCTTCATAAATTTAATTGCATATCTCACTTCTTTATTTAAAATCCTGGATAAATCAAAAGATATAATAGATGTAGCAGGTACTTGTTCTTTATTACTACATAATTCTTGATAGAACTCTTCTACCCATTTCATGATGTCATCTCTCTCTTTCTAGTAATGGTTCCATCTTTTTTTTTCTTATTGCAGATATAAGTTTTACCAATATCAAAATATTGTTTTATCCTCTTGAGACTTATTCTCTTCTACAACTTTTCTTGCTAGTTCATAATTATACTTTCTTATATCATTATCAACTCTTGTTTGTACCATTTTACAAAATTTGAGCTATTCAATTTTTCTTAATGCATCATTTTTATAGATCTTCATATTCCCTTTTTTCTTCATAAATTCTCCAGTCTCAGTAGAAATTTTATTGACTAATTGCTGCTTTTTTGTACCAACTATCTTTGTTGCACTTTTAAAAAGTGTATCAGATATTTTTCCATTAATTTTATTCAAATCTGAATCATGTTCAAAATCTACTAATATTTGAAAGCAGTTTGCAAGTTCTAATTTAAATTCATTAGAGTGTTTCTTAAGATTAAAAATATCTATTATGAATATTGTTTTTCTTGGTAATCTTTCTCTCTCTAGTTTTGCATTAATATGTATCTTACTAATTGATGATCACTTCTTGTGTTGAGTTTATTAAGAACATTGCAACCTTGAAATATATATTTTCTGTTAGTCAAAATATAATCCAATTCTGCTGTACCTTCATTTGGATGTTTCTATGTTCATTTCCTTTTAACATCTTCCCCAAAAAAGAATTTATAATATAGAGTTTTTCTTTTTCTGCAAACTCCACAAGTCTATGTCCTCTTTCATTACTATTACCATAACATTATTTACGCACAGCATTTTCATCTTTCAATTGTTTACCAATTCTAGCATCAAAGTCTTTAAAATGTTGTTTCGTCTGATCAAAAGCTCTTTGTACTTCCATATAAAAATCCTCTACTATTTCATCATTATGAGAACTTGTTGGGGCATAAATCTGAATTATCTGCATTTGGTATCTGTTATTAAGTTGATTAATTAATCTTACCATTCTGTCCAATACACCATTAATCTCCACAATGCTGTTCTTCCACTTTTTATTTATAATGAATCCTACTTCACTTGTGCTTTCAATATTTGTACCTTTTAGTAAAGTACATGTCCACTTTTTAAATCAATCATCTCTTCATCTTCTAACTTCACAAAGTCCAATAATATCCCATTAATATGAGACAGTTTTTCTAATTCTTGCAATCTTCCTTCACTTGAAAGTGATCTACAGTTTTAAGTTCCTAAATAAAAAGTCATCTTCAAATGGCAGTCTGCATCTTCAATCAGGGTTTTTTTAGCCACCTCCACTTTTGGTTACCAACTGCTGCCTTGGCTGGTGATTTTACAACCTGGGAATAAGGGTCATGATTTACTTTTGTCTGTCATGATTATATATATATTAGAAAGAAAAAAAATCACACACACATTAATTCTGCCTTATCACGCAACTGAGAAGAAAGACTATGGTGTTTCTTGGTCTTACACTCAGAAGTAAAAAGCCAATAAACTTACCATGCTGGCTAATGCTTGTTTGTGAGCAGTCCACACTTGTTTGTATATTATATGAATAATTACATCATAATAATAATAGCTGTAACAACAAGAACATATAGTATTTGATGGAATGGGAATCCTTTCATAAATCTATCGGAAGAAATGTTGAACATGACTGAAATTAAAAAGATCACAGTATTAGTGATAATTAGTTGGGCAACTCATTTTGAACTGTTGAGTTCACAAGAATGGAATGTATTCCTCTAAAGATTGGAAAATGAAATTTGATGCTATTAACATTATATTGAACACAATGAAGAGTGGTAGCCTCCAAAAATATAAACTTCAGAACCACATATCATTTCAGAATCAACAAATATTTCAGCATTCTGTCTTGGCTATAAAGTAGAATACTGATAGCTCACTGTCAGTTTCAAAACCAGTGATTTTATATATTAATGCAATGACACAGGGGTAATGTAATGGATGGCATTCAACTACAGAAGTTAGTCTATACTCAATATTTCTAGCGGTATTCTTCTCTCTTTTTCAAGTGTTGCTTGCATGACCAATGGCAATGCTAGCATGGAAATCAAACCTGGATCTTTATGTTGTTGAATATTGAATATAAAGGTAGTGCTCTAACCAACTGAGCAATCCTGACAAAAGCAATAGTTAGTAAAAATTTCATATATATGTATCTATGAGTATTTTTCTGGAGGTTTGTGATGTTGATATTTTAGTTGTATTTATGTATTGGACTATTTTAATCATCTAATATAAGTATTGAATGTCTTTAGAATTTTTTTTTAGAAAAATTTAAATAAAATTAATTATTTGTAAAGACATTCAATATTTCTATTAGATGATGGACATAATCCTATATATAAATGCAACATATCTATGAGCTTCCTCTTGATTTCTCCACATTCCTAAGAACAAAGTTAATTAGAAGCTTCTAGACATGATGGATAGTTACACTAGTTTGACTTATGGAGTTATTTGCCATTGTCATGTGAACAGCTTCTTTGAATTTTCTTCTTTGTATTTCTTCCTCTCTATCCAATATATTTGTATTTTATTGGGTATTTACATGATCTGCTATTTTAGATACATCTGTTTTCTCATTTCTAATTATCAGTTTGTGTTCTTGCAAGTGCTTTTCAATTGGATGACTGGTCTCACCAATATATGTTCTTCCACATTCACATGATATTTCATAGATGCAGTTTTTGCATTTCGTTTTAAGTTTAGACTTTGTAGATGTTAGAATTCCTCATGACCCAATCACCGTAAAAAAACAAACCAAACCCCCGATCAACCCCGGGTTTCCTACAGCCACGAAAAACCGCAATCCACACTTCGTTCATGCGGGATAGGCGCTAATAATTTATGTATATATTTAGTTGTCGATACAGACAGCAGGTGATTGACAGATTTGAGAGAATAATGAAGAGAGACAAAATTAGGTAGATAAATTTTTAATAAATTATTGAAAGCATTGAATAATATTATTTAAGGTACGGAAAACTCTCAATGTATTTATAATAAATTGTGAGTCATCAATAATCGGTTTGTACTAATTAACAAACTCTATTTTTATGTTTAAATGGTTGACAGGTTGTGAGAATCAGGAATTGGAGCCTTAAAATATTTACTACTGTTTATATTAGTTGTTTTTTTTAATAGATTCAAACCTTGGATACGGATAAATGGGAGGGGTTTTTATAAAATATATATATATTGTGTACTGTGGTTGCAGGGATTAAGGTATTCAATAATACTTGGGCATTGACGGATACGGGGCTTGTACTTTGCAGTCTTATCCCCAAGTAGATCCGGGACCACACCTCTTTTCGGCGGTGTCCAAGAGATTACCTGGAGAAGAGTTTCTTTCTCTTCATGTGGAGAAAACGAGAGCACTTAGGAGGTAAAGTTACAACTCGAGGAAGAGTGGTAGAAGTGGATTTTAAAACGAAATTATATAAACCTTTTCTCTCCGTAACATTTTCTACGCAACAGTCGATATAACTATTCAATAAAAACTGGGAAATCAAACATCGCAAAGTAATAATTAATTAATTTCCTCTGAAACCCATAACTCCCCAGATTGTTCGGAAGGTAATAATAGCAATAATATATTCACTTATTATTCTTACTCCGTAATAATATATAAACAAAATTATAATAAAATTTTAGACTATTTTAAGTATTTGAGATTTGGAGTATAGATTAAAATATCATGGAAGAAAAGAAACAATAAAAATATTTGAATATTTCTCAACTCACATAAAACAATTTTTAGTTCGATAAAAGAAAACTACTTTTAAAATGAATATAATAAATATTATGATATAAACCTTACTGACTTTAACTAGAGTTGAGAAATATTATTATTGGCATTGTTTTGTTTGTAAAATAAGTAATAGTAAAATATAAATGTATTCACAAATGGATTATTAGAAGGCACAAATATTAATAATTATCATCTAAAGACTAGAGCACAGAAATATTAGAGAAGAAATCTACTGACAGGTTTTAGTGTAACATTTTCAAATGGAAAGCAAGAAATTTACATGCAATTACTTTGATTAACAGATTAAATATAAAATTATTACTGAGAGGAAAGTTAAAAAGTTCATGTAACAAAAGTTACCATTCTTTCTTCGTCCGGCTTTTCTTCTTGCGGTGATATGTATGAAGAACGTAGGCGCGCATTTTGAATTTCTTAGAAAGGCATGGTTAATTTAAATGTTGGAATTTGGAAGACTGGAAGCACGGAAAACATTACAGATCAGCGGTATGAAAGATTTAAATTGGCAGAACAGGGATCAGCTTCTTGGACTTAGCCCATCATGATTGCAGTTTACCGGGCAACTTCTTAATAACGGTTGAAGTGATTTCTCTGGAACAACTACTTTGCTGTAGCTGGAGATGATCTAAGCACAGCCAAGTCAAAAGTTAGAGTGTCTATATTATATTTAAGATGGCTACGGTTGACCTTTCTGCCTAGTTTTTGTTCATGACTCCGCCTCCTTTGATTTTCCGGCCTCCAGCAATATCTAATTTTTGACTATACAATAGCATTTGCCTTTCTTGATAAGAGTTCTACGTTTCTCATTTCCATTGTTCGGTTTTCATTTATTTTTAAATTTAATACATGATTCTAAATTGACAAAACAATTACATCGGAATTCGTGAAAACAAAAATATAAATTCATTATCTTAATTTATCGAAGTACAAATTAATTATTCTATACATTTTGTACAAGTAAGATTTTGATTAAAAATACTGATCAAAGGAATGTGACTTTTGATCAGCATTTTTAAATGACTTTGTATAATTTGCAAAATTAAAATTTAAAGAAAATATACACGCAATTGAAACTTTTAAATTAAGCTAATATAAATCCACAAACCACACACACACGAATATTATTTATCATGATTTGTGACATTTATACTCATACTCTTTACATTAAATTCTTTTTAAACAAACACAAAATAAATAACTTAAAATTTATGTGGCTTGGAATAGAAAAAGTCTCATTGCAGGTAAATAGTGGTTTAGAATTACCGTTCTTAAATGACAACCATGAAACTAAGATCGATTCTTCGATCTGTCTGTTTCAATAGTATGATATGGTTCTGGAAAACTGATCTGTTGTTATGTTGATTGCAGAATTTGTTTAAGGTTTGTTTAATGACAGCTGATGGATAACCATTTTTCATGAGAGTTTTTCTATATAGATATTTTCTTTTTCTGAATCACTGGTTTCTGTATAAACTTATTTTGTTCTGTTTTGTAGTGATACTATAACTTCATGTTTTGTATTTTTGGGGTGATTGGATATGCTAAGTATTTTCCTGCATGTGTGGTTTTCTGTAAACTAATAGTTTTGATTTTGCATGAGGGGTCTTATCACAAGAACATCAAAAAATCCCAATTTTTGTTATTGTTCTGATTCTATTAAAATTTTTAATTAATGGGGATATATTATTCATTTGTTTCCAGAAAGTTTATAGTAGTATCTCACCATGTGGCTATACAACAAATGTATCATCAACATTAGGTGGATATGGAGTAATCTTTACAGCTTGAGGTTCAAGTTCTTCCATGTAAATATTGCTAATCAAGGGTGACAATAGTGAGCCCATAGACATCCCTTGATTTGGTTGGGAGAATCCTATGTTGTATTGAAAGTATATTTTTGTTATGCACAATGTTAATATTTCCATTATACTATCAATAGAAAAAGTTATTCTGGTATGTAAACTATTATCACCATTTAATCATTTCTTTACAGTAGACAATGGTTCTTCACATGATCATTTGTGAATGAACTTTCCACATCAACTCTAGAACTGATATACTGGTAAGGTGTGGAAAATTGTGATAATAGTTTACAGACCAGAACAACTCTTTCTATTGATAGTATAATAGAACTATTAACATTCTGCATAACAACAACATACTTTCAATGCAACACAGAATTCTTGCAACCAAATCAAGGAATGGTTATGGACTCATCATTGTCATCTCTGATTAGCAATGTTTACATAAAGAACTTGAACCTACGGCTGTATAGGTTACTCCATATCCACCTAAAGTTTGGCTTCACTATGTTGATACATTTTTTCTATGACCATATGGTGAAGTACTACTACAAACTTTCTGGAAACAAGCCAATAATATATCCTCTTCCAATTAAAATTTACAAAAGAATCAAAACAAGAACAAAAATTGGCATTTTTTTATGTTCTTGTGACAGGACTCGCTCATGGTCAAAATCAAAACTACAGTTTACAGAAAATTCACATGTACAGGAAAATACTTAGCATATACATCGAATCACACCAGAAATACAAAACATCGACTCACACCAGAAATACAAAACATCGAATCACACCAGAAATACAAAACATGTAGTTATACTATCACTATGGAACAGAATAAAAGAAGTTTGTTCAGAAACCTGGATTTGAAAAAAGAAAAAAATCTATATTCTATATTTTGTGAAGAATGGCTATCCATCAGCTGTCATTAAGAAAACCTTAAATAGACAACAAAAAAGAACTATTAAAAACAATTATTGGTACTGTGGGTATCCATATATACCAGAAATAGCAGACAGATTAAAAAATTCTGGAATTAATGTAGCATCAGAACAGTTTTCTAAAGTCATGTTACCATATGATGAATTCTAACATCTACCAAGCTTAAACTTGAAATGCAGTTGCGAATGTGGAAGGATGTATATTGGTGAGACTAGTCGTCCCATTGAAAAGTAATTGCAAGAGCACAAACTGATGATTAGAAAAGAGATAACAGATGCCTCTAAAGTAGCAGATTGTGTAAATACTAATGAACATATGTTCGATTGAGAAAATATAAAAGTATTGAATAGAGAGAAAAGGATAAGAAGTTCAAAGAAGCTGTTCACATGACAATGGCGAATAACATCATAAGCCAACCTAGTGTGACTATACATAAGGTTTGAAATCCACTAAATAACTTTAATTTTAGGAAAAAGTGGAAATATCAGGAAGAATCTAGTAGATAAGTTTCGAAATTTCTACATACTGTTGTCTTGGGCAGGATGGCTAGATGGCTAGAGCATTACCTTAAAATTCAATATCAGTATCTAAAGGTTCAGATTCAATTTTTTATGCTAATACTGCCACTGATCAGGCCAGCAAAGCCTGAAAAGGAGAATCTGTGCACTATTACTAACAGTTGAATGTAATTGGAAAATTTAAATGAGATTAAATTTTTCTAAAGACATCCAATATTTGCTATTAGATGGTGGAAATAGTATAACATATAAATACAACTAAAATATCATCATTACAAATCTTCAGGAAAATAATATTCCATGAATAATTAGAAGTATATCATAGAATTGACTAAATAAATAGGACCCCCCCCTTTTAATAGTTTCAAAAAGAACCCTATTAAGAAAGCCGGAGCTTGCTATCTATGGAGCAAGTGCCAAATGTTCAGTGCTGAGGAATTGAATGTGGCACATCCAAACTGACTAAAAGTAAGCCCAGATCTTTAAAGAATAGTACAATGTGTACCAAAAAATTCAAATTATTTGAGTTAAACTAAAAAAAAGAGTTCCATGTTCATTTTGTAAATAGATGTTTCACAATTATTTAATCTTAAGATGGCTAGTTCTGAATGATTCCATAATTGCTTTTTACTTTCATTTTGTAATTGTTAGTCCTTTTTTAAATCTTGCAATTCTGTTCTTTACAAAAAAAAAATGGAAGTCTCATTAAGGTAAGCTATATTTAAACTTTAATTTTTTTTCTATATTACATTATTATAGCATAAAAAGTAGCATTACTTTACAATAGCATACTGTATTTTATATTGTAACGAGCACAGACGATGTTACATTGTGTTTTTATTATTAAACATGAAATTAAAATAAAAAGTTCGCATTTAAAAATTTTCTTTAAGAATTAAAAATTGAAATTAAATATCATCTTAAACTCGTATATATAAATCGCACAGATAAAAAAAAAAAATTATTAAAATAAAACTTTATAAAAATAGAAAGGTATTTTAAAAACAAAAACCTAAAAAGATTTAGAGATAAAAATATATCTTTAATCTTGGAAAACACATTAATTAATCAGAAATGGAAATGATTGTTTTAATTAGTTAAATGTAAACCAGCCTTGGGCATTTAAATGTAAAAACATCGGTCAGATAGGAAAACAATAGAAACTTTTAGCAAATAAGAAGAAATCCCTATGGAATCGGACCTCAGCGAAAGGACCATCGCATCGATGACGTAATGTAAATTCAATCCTTCAAATTAATATAAAAGGACAAGTTTGAAAATTATTAATGATTATTATGATGTGACTATATGTATTAGTACGGAGTTGGAGGTGAAGGGATTGAAAGACACACTTTCAATTTCTTCAGCTGTTAAAGAAAAGGGAGTGAAACATCGTTTTCTTCATTGAGGACCAGTTAAAGCAAAAACCTCCGGATGAATAAATAAAGCAACGGCTAAATGGATACCAATATCTTCAGGACGGTGTGGGAATTCCCGTTCAAACTTACAAACGACAGATAAAGATGAACTGTTTAAAACCGTAAGAACTTTACAATTAATGAACATTAAACTAAAAACTTTTCATATTTAAAATAATTGCATTAGTTTCCTATCTGACTAAAGTAGTTAAAATGTTATTTGATGTATTTTTTTTTGTTCTTTAAGTTTATTTATGATTTTTGTTGTGCGATAAATTAAATTATAAAAATGTTAAACTTAAGTCGGGCGTGAATGGCTGTATAGATTTGTAAAGTTATATTAGGGGAGGGTAGTCTTAGGTTATTTGTTTCGTAGTTGAATTGGGTCAATGGATTGGATATATTGGTGTGATAGTAGATGTAATATGGATTCGCTACGGGCAGAATCGCTTCATACGCCGCATACTTCCGTTTGCCTATGGAAGGAATTATAAGTTGGATACCGCAGTTCCTTTCTATGGAGTTTTTGTTTTATTGCCCTTCTTGTCAGATAGATGTAATATTCCTATCTGAAGAGAGGCAATTTCTTCTCTTAACTTTTTGTGCCGCCGTATTTCGTATTATATTGAATACATCGATATATCAGATGGATTGATGCCAGTTTGACTACAAATTTTAGCCTAAGGTTAAATAGGGATAGAATGTTTATTTTCAAATGCAAATCTATGTAGTCTATTCATACTCGACACTAAACAAAAATGCATTAAATTTAAGTTGTTTATAGACGTTTGCATGGATTCGTTATCGGTTAATTATGTTTTGGATTTCATATTTGATCAAAATATATAGACATTCGATAAATAATGATACCTTACTGGTGAGTATCTAAAATGTATTTATTCGGATGTCTTTTAAGTTATTGGTGACAATGCAAGTATCTTATGGTGAATACTATTGGGTTACTTATAAATTTCCCTCTGCAATTGTCGGTATCAATGATTTTATATTTTGATCGTTTATGTTGATTTTGAAATGTTTTTGACCGTTGTAATCTATGTAACCAATCTATACGCAACATATTAAAACAAGCTTTTATAATCCCATCTGTGCGAACTTAATTAAAATGTAAAATTATAATATAATAGAAATTAAAATGTAATTTAAAATCTAAAGTAAAGTTAAAAATAATGTTAAGTGTTAAAATGTAAACTGATATTAAAACAATTTTCAATCTTATATATATGTGCATAAATAAATGTTTGTATGCTAATTACTGGCAGTGGCTTAGTTTATTTATTTTTTAATATTGAAATTATAATTAGATAAGGTATTATAGTATTAAATCTCTGCTATTCCACTGAGCTAGTGACATGGGCTAACGACCGGAATCAAAATTTAAAAAAAAAAAATTTTTTTTTTTTTTTACTTACGTATCTGCCTACTTTATAAATTTTTCTAGGTTCAAATACCTAGATGGCGCCCTGTAGTGCAGTTTACGTAAGTCTATCTTATTCGAATCGTTACAATATGGAAATTGAATTGAAGTACAAAAGTTCTATGCCCCATAAACTCATATGGGAAAAGAACGTTGAATGCTCTGCAAGTTGTTGGTTATTCCTAAACTTATTCAGACATGAAAGTGGTGACAGAACTATCATAATTTGGCTATGATCACCCTTATTTTAAATGATCATATTATTGCTACAGATTATTTGAAGGTTTTGATTTACCCAATGGTTTAACTTTTTTTCCAGACAATAGTGTCAAATTCACAGATTTTAGTTATCCAATTCATAGCATAACTTTTATCGAATCGAGTCATCTCATTTCGATATAACTGAGCTTTTGAGGACAGTTCTTGAACAGGGTGAAAGATTGATATCCTGCATGACATTGTATATAGAACTTGAAGCTTTTCCCACAAAGAACGCTCAATACATTTCTAGATATATTTCAGTAGTTGTATAATTTTGTCCCGCATAGATCATTTTTTCAAAATTTTGGAATGATTGAAAAATCATATTACCAAATAGCAGTATCGTAAACAAATGTGACATTAGCTTACACAATGCTTTTATAAGGAGCAAACTCTATTTATAGTATTTCAATTCTGCCACTTATCATAACTTTGAGTAATGAGTAGATGGAAATGTTTATTAAATCCTATCCCCTACTGTCCTCTTTACATTCCCTGACTAGTTTCAAACTTATGGTCATTGTCTGTGATGAATTTTTGGTCTAGATTTAGTGTATCTGAGTTTTAGATTTTTAAAAAGTCCAAATTCATTAGGTTTGAGTCAAAAACTTCATTGATGAAAATATCAGAAGCTATTGTAGGAATGAGACAGAATAGCGATCTTAAGCTTGCAGTAGGTGGAAGCACTGGAACTGTGTAATAATAGACTTTGCTCATGAAATATCATTGAATAAAATGATTTTAAACATTTATTATAAAATCAAAATGTAATTCTAAAACTGAGGCACTACATGGTGTTTGTTCAAGGTGGCAAGCAATAGCAAGTATTATTGTTTGATGGTAATTTTCTATTGTATAATTACTCATCTTGGTTTCAAACAGAGAACTTAGTCATAGTGATAGTGATTACTTATATATATATATATCCATATCTGCAGATATTTTAATAGTTATTCAGCAGCATTATCAATGCTTTAAAACATCAAACATCACATGATCACCATCTCTATACTAGCACATAATTTGTTGTAAACAAAGACAAAACTCCCCATACAGTAGTGCCACCCTGTGCCAAACAGAGTAATCAATGGATTTTATGCACAAGCCTTCTGGCATCCATTGATTACTCTGTTTGGCACAGGGTGGCACTACTGTATGGGGAGTTTTGCCTTTGCTTTAAAACATAGGAGATTTATATTGAGGAATGGGATATATTCTTTAATCATTATTACCTTTTCCCTTAAAGTCATGGAAAGTTAAGGAACCATGAATGCCAGATTAATGGAACTGCACTTTTAAGTAAATTAATTCTAGAACAGACAAATGGGCAACTATACCTGATAATCATCTTAGATAGTTTATCTCTCAGCTTGTTATTTTATAACCTAATAGCATTATTACTTCCTAGCTATTACTCTGGAAAGCTTTATAATGAATCATATAATATAAAAATTAATTGTTAGTTTTCTAATAATTGTGTTCAATAAAACTATCCTAGAATACCACTGGTCTGAAAGTCACCCTACTATTGCAGTCACAATACAATCTATCATTGGCATGAGCAGTCTTTCTCATGCAGCTAGCAACTGCTCTTCATAAATTGAACCAAACCAATAAATAAAAAATTTATAAATGCTATATATTATATAGCAGCAGCAACAGGTGCTCGTAAATGAATATGGTTAATTCCAAAGAGATAACAAAGATATGAAGATATAAAATAATAATACACTAAAGATAAATTTTATAATGACTATACAAACCAATTTGTGAACCCTGAATACATTTGCATGTAGAGCACGCTGATTCAGTATTCTCTTTATTTCATATCGTAAAAGTCTTATTTGCATATTCATGCAATAAAATCCAGGGTTCTGTCAAATTATCCCAAAGCTAATCTAGATGAGGGGTTGAGACCTTGAATCAGATCTTATCTCAGTTCCTTCACTTTCATTCCGTGATTTACTAGCCTATGGATGGCATATATGAGGTTACACTCGGTCTCAATTCAATTTGCGAGCCAGCAGTAGAACAGGGTGAAATATGATCTTGGAGAAAGGTTAATAAATTACCAATTAATTAAATAAACATACACACACATGTGGCTTACTGGGATAATGTATATATTAATAATTAATATTAAATAGCATAGATTTGGATATGATTTGGGATGGGTTGCGAAGAACACACTAAACATTATTATAAATTTAATATCTTTAATTATGAAAGGAAGGAAGTTAACTATTACAAATAAACAGAAGAGGTTTTACACTCGCAGGTGTCTTGTAATGATGAACCTGAGTTAATTACAGGGTCTCATATTCTAGAATGCACTTTTAATAATTTAATATCGAAGTTTATTCCAATTTAGTGTCTGCAATAAATATTCATGTCTAAGTATGTTATGCCATCTATTCTAGGTTTGCTATGAGTTAAATTTTACAAGAATGATAAATGATAAAATATAACTTATTTTACTAACAATACATAATGAGTAATAATATATTCCCTATGCAGATTATTTAAATAAACTAGATTAGATGTTCAGATCAATGTTGAATTGTGTAACAATAATATCATTAAGATGGGACGCACGGTTGTCGTAGCCGAGCTTCAGACACTACGATGCTAAATTAACTAAATAAGAGTTGCGGCATGAATGTGTAATTAGTCATGGGATTCGGTACCAAGTACCCAGTTCCCTTAGGATGATTTGCTATCATAATATGAACCTTAGTTCGGGAGATTGTAGCAGTTTTAGAATTGGTTTCTGGACCCTTGTGTTCCAGTTCTAAAGAGGGTGTCTGAACTAAATAATGGGGTGGCATTTTACCAAGCCCATTTACAAAGAAACATAGCAAGGCATATTGCACGTATTGTGCTTTATAAGAATGCATTCATAACAGTAAAATAATATTAAAATTAAACTAATATTTGAATACTATAGTTCGTTCTGCAAAACTACCTTACTCCAGTTCACTAATTACCATACTTAAAACATGCTAAGAAGGGTTTTATTAAAGTAATATAGTTTAGAATGCTAAATCTAAACAGTTTATATAATAAATTAAGGAGGAGAAAAGCATATTTGGGGCTTAATTATTATTAATATGCTTTTATAAATATCATCTTTACCATTAATTACCTAAACATATATAATTGTTGTGCAAACCTTAGTGATAAGCTATAATATGGTAGCTTAACTAAACATACATATATAAGAATAGGTTTCAAAACGAAGATTTATGTTTGCTAAAAAGCAGCATAAATCAATTACAGGAGAGCTTCTAATCATCTCTCTAAAATTACTATTATTATTAATCTTTGTTTTGAATTATGGCATATTATAAATATTAATGAAATAAACAAATAATATAAAAGAGAATAGGCATGACTGCAGATTAGGAAAAAATATATATAATAACTGGTTACAGTTATTATGTTTAGGAGAATTATTTAAAACTATAATTATTCATTTAAATAGGCAAGATTGTTACAGTTATTAAATTTAATTTTAAATTACATAAGATTTAAATTACAGGGTTTAGTTTACTGAGGAATTATTTAGAGATTCATAATTTATGAATGGTCAATAATAGTAGCTAGCTTGGAAAACAAAGAGTACTTTAGTTTGAGATTTATTTTAGAGAGCTCTGTGGGAAGAAATATTACCAATCTTTTAACTGAGTCATCTGGCATTCAGTGGCACTGTTACTTCTCTAGGTAGGCTGTTCTCCAAGGTCTTCTTGGCAGGC
Source organism: Epiperipatus broadwayi (assembly GCA_028023455.1). NCBI lineage: Eukaryota > Metazoa > Onychophora > Udeonychophora > Euonychophora > Peripatidae > Epiperipatus > Epiperipatus broadwayi. The sequence continues at coordinate 6,258,782 of JAQFVV010000037.1, forward strand.
TGGTCTCAAACTCCTCCTTTCCGATAGTGTGGTCTTCCAAAGAAAGATGGCAAATTTGGTGGCCTTCTAGCCCCTCATTTCCATCTTCAAAATGGGCATAGGTCTCGGCAACAAGTGCTTGATTTATTAAGAGAGTGAACTTGAGTGTTAAATTTGGAGGGTTTATATATCAGTCTTCTGACACTCCCCTCACCAACTTATTAACTTGTTTACAGTTTTTTAAGTTTCAATCTTTAAATTTTAACATAGTTTTATTAACTTTTAAAATTCATTGTTAAGATTTTAGAAAAGGCTAAAGAAAATTTTAAATGAATAACAAAATAGTGCAGTTTGAATGATTTTGCTTTGCCTGAAATTATATTTTAGACTTATTTTAAAATCTGTTATTGGTCTCCAAACACATCTAACCAGGTGCATGTGGTGTGAGATTTTCCAACAATTATTCAATCTTAAAATAGATTTAAAGTTGCAAAAATATTCTGTTATATATGTATCTTAGTCACTTCTAGAATTGAAATTGTATGCTAGTTTTTAGCTAATAATGAATAAATTTATACATTTTCATTTTAATAAATTAAAGATTTATAACTAATAATTTAATTTTAACACTAATAGATAGTTTTGTGTTACAGCTTCCTTGCATATATATGTACATATATAACGATGCCTACACAGATACGCATTTAATTTAAAATATATAAATATACCCTATATATGTTAATATACGTGGATGCCATAGATATATGTGAATATACATGGACTTGAATGGGTTTTAACCTGGGATAAACATTACTATGGGACATATTGAGTGAAACAGGATGCTTGTCAATAAATACCGTTTTAATATTTTGTGATTATGTCATTTAATCGGCAGAAAAAATTTCTGAAATACTTCAACACCGTGCTTAATATTAGTTTGCCAATATATTTTATTGCCTTCTGTATCTTCCAATGGTTGTAATCAACATTACATTTGTTTAGAATATCTTTGAGATAATTGTAATAATGCATGTACAATCTGCCTTTCCCATGAAACCACAAGTTTAAGAAATCCTGTATTATTCATTTGTTTCACATGTCCAATCTAATGAAGATATAATTTTATAAAGGTAGACTATATTATCACTCCTGAAAATTGGAGAACCTATTGATTGGTCTTACAATATTATCATTGTATTTTTAAAATTTTACATAGTATCTTTAAATAAAACTATATTGCATCAATAGAATAGCTGAATCTCACTTCCATACAATAAATTAGATAAAATAAGAACTCTATAAATGGTTAATATAATTGTTGTAATTTATTTAAATTTGATCTAACTAAAAAATTAGAAAATTTTAGAGAATGTGCGAGTAAAACATATAAGATGGAAACATGTAAAATTTATTAAAAATTTATGCCAATATAATCATGGATTAATCATGCGATTCAAAACGTCATGAAAGGCCACATTATCCACATCTGATTTAAAGATTTTGATATGAAGTATTATTTTTTGTTGTGTGGCATATTTATAAATGCTTAGATTTTAACAAACATGTATGCACAGTGACTATCTACTTGTATGCATGTGCATTATGCAATAATTGATTACTAAAAGTTTTCATTTAACTTCCATGCCATCTGGTGCTTTTTATAAATGGGGCTCAGTAAAAAAATTATTCTGGGATCTAATCGTCTCTATACATTCTGATGGGCATTGATTACTCATGCTTACACGAATGACTCTGGAATAGATCATTGAAAGTGGATTGCTGCTGTTAGCACAGATATCAAATGTAAGCTAGGAAAGTCATGTAATATTTTGTTTCAGTATAAGTTAAATATCCTTGTCATTGCTAAATATTGCACATAATTAATTATCAATTGATTGACACATTTGCCTATATATTTTGAATATTAATTACTTAGAAATGTTAATAATGATATATATAGACATATATTACTGTTAGGTATAGAAAAACATGTGTATGGCTTTATTGCTTGGGAGTTCATAAGAAGTTTGAGCGCCAGACTTGCGAGTGTTAGAATCGATCCTGGGACCTCACGGTCCCTAGTTGGACACTCTACTGTAACAGAGAGAAAGCAGTTATTAATTTGTTGGGGGGGGGGGATTAGATTGCATAAGGAACTGTTTAGCATTTTTTAAAGATTGTATAGAAATTTAAAAGAAAGTCAAGAATTTATGTAAAAGATGGGTACTGGAAGAGACAGAACTGGATCCATGACCCTCAAGCTCCAAAAGTTGCCATTCTATCACTACACTGAACTAAATGTTTATTTAAAATATCATGTAAAAGCCATTAAAAGGTATAATATATTAAATATAAAAATATATTTAGACACGTTTTTTAAAAAAAAAAATTTTGTGGTTAAGAAGAATGTAGAAGAAATAATTAAGCCAGAATTTACCCTCTTTTTTTTTTGATGTGGCTTGTTACTGCTATCAGTAATAGGGAAGTATGGTTTTTTAAAAAAAAAATTATATATATAAAAGCAATAGAGAGACTATGGGAATTACATTTAACAAGAAATATAAACTATAAATAATAATACTTAAATAAGGCTATGACCTTATTACATGCATCTTGAGTGCTTAATTTACAACTTAAAATGGATTCAAAATATTTCTAAATTTAAGATCTGATTATTAACTCATTGTAAATCGAAGGATTTCACGATCATTAAATGTTTAACAGAAATAGTGGACTTAATCAGTGAAAAATTTATTAGCTTCACACTCCCAAATCAAAATGTTTTAGATTTGCCTATATATTTAGAAAAATAGGTTGAAGATAAGAATGGGTGCTCTTATCTTTATAAAGTCAAATCTTGCGTTTAGATTTGTAGAGGTCTCTCTCTTGTAATAAATTAAGCACTCAAGGCACATGTACTAAGGTTATAGCCTTATTTAAGTATTACGTGCTGACATTGCACTTAATAAGAATTAATATTTACAACTTTAAATAATAATTTTAAAAAACACAAAATTATGTTAATTATTAGTATTAAAAAATAATGCACAATTAATAACTGAATTGGAAGAAGGTAGAGATTTTAAGCACTAGGACAAATCATATGGATATATGAAAAAATATTAGTAAAACGATAGTGCAAGACAGTTTGCCCAATTTGGGTTTAGGTTGGGTCATAACCAGAAGCCTTTTGCATGATCAGGTGTGATAAGTTTTATCATAATACAGGTAAAAGTTGAAAAATGTCTCATAATTGCATTCTTAGTGATTTCACATTAGCATTAATGGGAGTTTTCCTGGCCATCTTTAATTCACTATACTTGTGCTGTTGTTAGATAGTTTTTTTTATTTGGAGAATCTAGAATTTTGTTTCTTAGTTTTTTTTGTTTTTTTAAATTCGTTTATTGTATATATATATATTTAAATTTTCCTGATTTTTTTTTTGTATTAGGGGTAGGTGGGATGTGGCAGAGTTTAAAATAAGGGTGTGCTAATAAAAAAATTAAAAAAATTATAATTATCCATATAGAAAAACGGTGCGCGATCTGTGGGTCGCTATCCCTCATTGTTAGGGGTCGCTATATTTTTTAAGAACCTTTCTTAAGTTTTAGATAATGACAAGTTGTTGGGATTTTTTTGTGAAAGAATTTAATTTTTTAAAGTAGATAAAAATCACATGAAAATAAATTGTTTTTTGGATATTTTTTTTTTTTATAAGTATACGATTTTTTAAATAAATGCGTATGTGCTTAATCCTAAAATTTTAGGAAATATAAATTTGTATATTAATTAAAACTACTATATTTTATTATGAATATCTTTACATACTAATTTAGACATGGATAAAAACAAAGAATAGGTCGTGCCAAATTTTCGTTTGAGGAAGGAGGTCACATTAAATTTTCATCTAAGGAAGGGGGTCACAAGTGTAAAAAGGTTGCACACCACTCCTATAGAACTGTGATGATTCAACCTTTTACGTGGTTTCAAAAGTGGATAGAAACCAGTCTCTACTTTGCAAGAGAATGGTGTAATAAAATATTGGATTGTGAGCATGAGTATTGAGATCCAGATAATTAGCACTTCCAATTCATCCATTGATTGAAGACTAATAACAAAATGCTTGTAAAGTGAATGGCAATCGTCTCAGTGGATGTTTCCAATATGGTGGAGTTTGAGATGATGCACAGATTAAACTTTTTTAAAAATTGGAATATATATATCTTGTATTGGAGTGACAAATTTTTAATTGTTTACATAATATGCAGTAATTTTATTTGAGATGATTTTTTTGTTTTTGCACAGATAATATTTCGTAAATATGAGATCGTTATCAATTACAAATACCTCGTCACGCTTTGGTGGCCTAGTGGTTAGCATAGCTGCCTTCCAAGCAGCTGGCCCCAGTTCGCTTCCCGGTCAACGCATTTGACATGAAATTACAGAACTCCTTGCATATTTTTGCCACTTAAGACTTTTTTCATCAACTTCGAAAGAAAATAAAAAGATTACGCAACTATATTCTTTATAAATATTTTATGATTCCATTATAAAAAGGGACCAATAAAAAAAATGCATTCATTATTGTGCTATTTTTGTATACAATTTGATTGAATTTAAAGAAAAGCAGAAAAAAAAATAATAGTTTGAAATTCTCAAACATTTTAAACTCGGAATTAAAATAAACTTAAAAAAAAAAAGAAAGAGAAAATTAAACTCGATAAAATATAAATAATAATTTTTTAAAAATATATTTTCACAGTGAATAGTCTAATTAATTTTTATTGTTAAAAATTAACACAATGCCACTTAATTTTCAAAGCTTTCTATATCAAAAGAAGCATGTTCCCTCTCTGAACTCTAATGCCATTTATTGGACACCTCATTTATCAATGATTACCAGAAGGCAGCACAATTTAATCTCCAAATGAATTTCTGTATTTTGACTTTTCAACGAGAACTTAGGATTCAAAGCCTGTGTCTCTAGCAGTCTCTAAGATTTTGAACCCTAGTTTACAGCAGATGATGTTAAAATACGGAGAGGAGAAATGGTCTTGTTAATGTAATAAACTTTGAGAGTCAAGTAATGATGTGTTTGGATTAACTGTCCTAATCGGGGGAGGGTATCTGAAGTTAAAGTAGAAGTGAGGCTATTAAAATATATATTAACTGGCTTGGTATTATATTTATATTACTATACATAGATTGTTTTGGGCTCAAAGCCTGTTGTGTTTTTTAATATCTAGCCAATCTTGATAGTAAATGAAGGAGGTTAAAATGGTGCCAGATCCATACTGCATTGGTTCACTTTGAATTCCAAATTGTCACTAATAAAGGCAAAAGCCAGAAACTGATCTGAGGTTGAAAATTGAATTGCACTATCGTTGGTAAACAATAGTAACTCAAGATTACAATAGATGGCGCTAGAATTCCGAGAGGATAAATGCTGTTCTTTAGCCTTTTTTTTTTTTTTCCTGGCCCATTCACTAATTTTAATAATAATATTTTAATTAATTATCTTTAAAATCATTCTTATAAATTACTAACTATTTTATTTCATAAATTAAAAATTTTGTTTACTGTAATGTAACAGTCTGGATTTTTCACCAGAAGAGGGGGGGAACACATCTAATTATGGTTAAACCTAGAGTCTTTGTGTAGGATTCTAGGAGTAATACGATGAAGTAACTAACCAATGATTATATCCACCTCCAGTGGGCTATCTTTTAGTTTACTTATTAAATCTAGATACAATTTAGGCTAGTTCATCTATACCTCATCCCTCTTTCGAATTCTATTATGCCTCAGTATTCGAACCCAGGGAGAATATTGCCTTCGGCTCTCTTCAGGGGTGAATTTACTTTATATAGCAATTGAATTTTATTGTCTTAAGATGCATCAAGCCCTATTGTTGTGTTAAATATTATAATAATGTGTGTGTGTGTGCATATAAATACTTGGTTAAGTAAATTGATGAGCAAGGGTGTAAACGAGTTTGATAAACTAGAGACCAATTTGATTTAAAACACATTAACAATTTTTATTAATAACAGATCAAAATTCAAATTTTATTCACATAGCAAAAAATGTGTTTATATGTGTCCCATATGAATCTCTACCGTTTCAATAACTAAATTATTCATTATGTCAACCCATGTCCCTGATAGATATGCATTAAGACACACCCTGTTTACAAAGTCAATAAGATTAACTAGAATACAAAAAAAAATATTATTTCATCATCATAACGATCACGAAGCTAACTATTTACAAGTTTATATGTCAGTATGCCCAATAGCTCCATGATCCAATTTCTGCTGGAGAGATCTTCTTTGGGACTCCCTTCCCCATGTACAAGTTTTCTGAAGTAGACAGAAAAAGACTTTCACACCAGAATATTAGTCATTCATACTGAATAAGCTAAATGTAACAATTGTTAGTTATACAGAAACAAATAAACAAACAACATAAACTCTGTCCTGTACCAATGTGTGTAAATATGAAAGAGAATCAAAATTCTTACTTCATCCCATATTAAGTGATGATGATAATAATAATGATAGAACATCAAGTCACTATAGAGGGTGTTGTCGTAAATTTTATTTACAAAAAAAAAAATTTCTAACTTAGTAAACCTTCTTTCCCCTGTACTACATTATGTCATATTGCAATGGACTCTTCCAACTGCAAACACACTGAACTTCCAAGTGTGAGAGTAATAAAAGTAGAATTTTACAAACAAAGAAAAAAAAATACATACATAACACGTAATAATTTTGATCTTGTTTAAATCTTCCCAATTAAAGTCAGTAATTTTAATGTTAATGTCCCTCATGGATACAGTCCATTCTGGAAAATTCTCCATCATTCAACCAGACTCTGGTGATGCGCTTGAATGAGGTTGTTTCCATTTTGAATGTTACTCTTTTCCTGGATGTACTCAAACACTTCAGATTAGGCATTATTCTAGGCATCATTTGTACAAGCGAGTTATAACATTTTGCTTTATGGCAAAAATTCTACCTCATTGTTTCTGAGCATATACTGACGATAAAACATTCCTTTTTTTTTTTATTCGATTGGGTGCAGTCTTTTGCCTCCATTTATCAACGTAAAATTATTTCAGTTCTTTTATTGTGCTGCTAAAATTCGTTATTCTTTGCCATATTAAATATTGATCACAATTGGTATCAACTTCTAACACTTCAAAATTTTACACAAAAGAGATAGTATTTCCGAATACATTGTCCATTTTGTCCTTTGTTTTAATGTTCTATCCTCAGGTGTTTACTGCTTGCAGTTATCATACCATTTGATAATGATGAAAGAGAACAGAAATGAACTGGGTTTGTTCTTTTATACTGCACCTCGTTTCTGTTGTTTAGGATACTTGCATTTCTGATTTCCTTTTCCATCATTATATATATATATGTCTATTGATGTACAACTTAATGGTTGTTATAGAAATTGTGTAACAAAATTATGTGATGAAATTATGTAGTAAAATTACGTGGCAAAATTCTACTCTCATTTTCTAACACTTGGTTGCTTAGATATTGACTTGATCTCAGTTCATTACCACGTTTACTAAGTTACTGTATTGCATTATGACATTTACACATTAACAAACAAGTCATTATTGGTTGGTCTAGATATATATATGAAAGGTTTCTCTGATTAAGCTTTTATTTTCTAATAATAAAAAAAAGCATCTACTTTATTTTAACACTGTTCAAGGGTGTATACCTTTATATGTCTGTTCGCATATAAAATGATGATATCACATATCTAAACTATCCTTTCAGTTTGCATTTTTCATGGGTTTACTTTCAATGTTGTGAACATTAAACAGTTGGTTTGGACAGTTGTAAGCTACCCTTACAGTAAGCATCTAAGTTTAACTGATATATTAATTATAATAATGATTTTTTTTTTTGTCTATCAGTATTTGCTCACTTGAGATTTTTATGTACAACAATACTTTTTGTAATGTTTTTTTAATTGTCATCTGTCATATTTACATTACAAAATTCTTAACATTTTGTTTCAACATTTATTTTCATCTCAGATTTTTTATTTACTTTTTAACTACATTGGCAAAATGCTTTGAGGGATTATCATAACCTTCTGGCTTTTTGACCTTTTATATTTTGTAAAAAATAGAAATCAGAAGCCTTTTTACTTAGATATTTTCTTTATCAACTTTTTAAAATCTTTTGTTGATATTTTAAAATTATTTGGAGCATGGCAAAGTCTGCAAAATTAATTCATCAAATTAGAAGTAGAGTAGTGTATAGTTAACAACCAATTTACATTAACAAACCAAATTTAATCTGACTATAAAGATGGGGGGTGGGGAATGTTCATTGCAATTAACTTTATCAAAATAAAATAATCTTGTATGTAGATTACTAACCCAAAATTTTATACAACCAAGGCAAAATAGACAATGGAATTAAAAACAGATTAAATATTTTTAAACTGTTAAGGCTTTTGGCAAATTCTAAATTTTCAGTAAAATGTATTTACTGTGTCTTGTATAATTTCAACAAAGCAATTCAATATAGTATGAATAATTAAAAAAAGTATGTTTGGTACAATCGTAGAATGGTAGACCTTGAAGTGCGAGATCAATGGATCAGTCGTAGAATGGTAGACCGTGAAGTACGAGATCAATGGAACAATCGTAGAATGGTAGATCGTGAAGTGCGAGATCAATGGATCAATCGTAGAATGGCAGACCATGAAGTGCGAGATCAATGGATCAATTGTAGAATGATAGACCGTGAAGTGTGAGTTCAATGGATCAATCGTAGAATGGTAGACCGTGAAGTGCGAGATCAATGGATCACAGTTCATCTCAATCTCTTTGGTTATTCAAACATCTTATGAACTCCTGAAAAACTAACTTCTCAATTATTTTTATATGTATTTGATCATGAGATCATGTCACATTTGAACAGCACTACTTATAGGTTGCACTTTGATCTAATGAAGTGCAGAAAGTCATAAATTTATTGTCCAATGAAAAATCAAATTGTAAAATTTTTTATAATATCCAGATTTCAGTCTAATTGATACTTTCAAAGTAAATACATTGTACTATATATTAAAAGCACTCTAAATGTTGAACAAAGGATCAAGAATAAAATTAATCCACCTATTCTTGGGAGCTCTGTTGTTTATAAGCATACCTTTGACAGCATTGTTGCTCTGTTGTTTATAAGCATACCTTTGGCAGCATTGTTGGTAATTCAAAGTGAAATTAATTTATCAGACAGATGGTTTTTAAGAGTTGTTAAACTCATAATCAATTATATAAAGCTGGAGACAGCAAAATTCATAATCAATTATAATATATAGGGTATATGAGCACAGACTTTCACACAACCCACCACTCTCCACTCTATCTAATAACACTGATATACTTAAACACATATATGTTGGAAAGATAAATAATCATCAATACACGTATTTCATGCCAAACCAGCAATCATCAGTTGGTCCAGCTTACCATCTCTACACATATATGCTATAAGTGCTCAGATATATATTAAGATAGCCAAACCTCATACTTTAATAGACAAGCTTCAATCTACTCCACACTTCAACTCTTTAACCGTCCATCCAATTGAAAATCTGATGATGGAATGCTCAAAGGCCACCCTGAGGCCCAGATTCTTGTCACACCCATGTTGACCTAAAGTCAATCTGACCCCTCATGTACAGGACATAATCCATTTAATACATATACAAGGGATGGGCAGACATCTCTATTATATAATAACTGAAACACAGGCTTATTATATACCTGTGTCTATATATGTAATATATAGGGTATATGAGCACAGACTTTCACACGACCCACCACTCTCCACTCTATCTAATAACACTGATATACTTAAACACATATATGTTGAAAAGATTAATAATCACCAATACATGTATTTCATGCTAAACCAGCAATCGTCAGTTGGTCCAGATTATCATCTCTGCACATATATACTATAAGTGCTCAGCTATATATTAAGATAGACAATCCTCAGCATGAAATACGTATATTGGTGATTATTTATCTTTTCAACATATATGTGTTTAAGTATATCAGTGTTATTAGATAGAGTGGAGAGTGGTGGTGTGTGAAAGTCTGTGCTCATACACCCTATATATTATATATATAGACACAGGTATATAGTAAGCCTGTGTTTCAGTTATAATCAATTATGTAAAGCTGGAGACAGCATCTCTCTTTTAACACTTTGATTGTAATAATTAAATAAGATTCAATAGGTAAACTTTAAAGTCAACATAACTCCCTTTGTTTACATAAACATCGGGCTATAGTTTTTTTTTCCTATGTCAGCCTGGAGGCGAACCCGCAACAACCGTCTGCAACCAACTGCTTGCATGCAAGGCGACTGCGCTGACCTCTCGGCTAACAACGCTTGACATATAGTTAAGTTAAAATATAGTACTTTCATTTATTTTTTAATATTCCAATTACTGCGAAATTTCAGCCAGTGGGACAATTTTAAGGGCTACCTTATAAGCATTGAATATATTTGTATGTATGTTTTCCTTTTTTAAAAACAAAAAACATTTATCTTTGAATATTTTTTCGCTGAATATTTTAGCACCCCCCATTCAATTATTAAAATAAAAAGTAGTATTTTTTTCATATAAAAACATAGCAGAAAAATGTAAAAAAAAAATGGTATCAATTTATTCTCAATTATCTAGACTTTGTTTAGCTGGAGACAACCATTTATTTATTTTAAAATGCTTGGTATGATAATTGCTATATAGAGAAAAAAAAATCATTTATTTTAAATTAAATAAAATAGTTATATATAATAAGTCTGTAAATAGTTCCTGATTTCAACTTTCTTCTTTTAACTTGTTTAATATATTAGCTTGCTTTAATTGCTATTGAGACAAGCAATTGTTCGTGGTTTAAAGATTGTTTATTTAATATATACAATTGAATGGTTTATTACTCAGGAGGTCATAAGGTCGAGCACTGGAAGTGACCGAACTGGAAATGTGATCGGTGGACTTTGATCCACTCGACTGCTGCACTAAGCCACAAATTATTAAATAATAGGTATATAAATATAACAAGGGATAAAGCAATAATGCATTAAAGACTAGTAACAGTCTTAATTATTTAATTTTGCCGTTAAGATATTAAAGATAAATATATGTATGTGTGTGAATTACAGAATTACCATAAATTGTAAGACACCTTATTAGTAATCCTTTTTTTTCAGACTTTGTGAGATGGTAACGACTTTCACATATATGGTGTAAAACATGATTTATTTTTTTCACAATTTTTTTTACCTTGCTTATTTATATCCAGGTAAAATATCATTAATCCGAAAACTTATTATTCCAATCCTCTATTATCCAGATAAAATTTCAGAGATGATCTTTAATCTTTTACAATAAATAAATGAGTTTGTTGACTCTTTTTTTTTTTTTTCCATATGTCATAGCATCGGCCGGGAGGCGAACCCTTAACCGTGTGCAACCAACTACTTGCTTGCAAGGTGCTGTGATGACCTCTCGGCTAACAAAATTTTAAAAATGTTCAATAAATATCTATAAATTGTTATTTTAAAGTTTTACAATATTATTAATAAAACATTTATATCTTATAAATAATAAAATTGTTTATTCTCATTTTTAGCAGAGTTTGGGGTTAGAGTGCTTGATTAAAAATTGATTTTTGAAATCCAAAAATTTCACAAATCTGAAATTTCTGCTTAATGATGTTTATATAGAAATGTAAATAATATATTGAAGATTTTTACAAATAAAAGATGTTTGTTTTGTATGTGATTTTTAATGGAAAACCTTCATGTCTTTACTTGCATTAAAAAAAACTCATATCACAGAAAGGACTTTATTGTTAGCTGAAAGATGCTTTAATTTCTTTTTGAGGCCTTAAAGGAACTGAGCAGGGCAAATTCCTAATGACCATTCTTTATGTTCTTGTTGTTGTAGCTGTTATTACTATGAGATTATTCATATAGTATATGAGTATTGATGGACTGCTCATCAACACACATTAGCCAGCATGATGAATTTTTTTACCTCTGAGTTTAAGATCAAAAAACACTATGGTTTTTCTTCTTAGTTGTCTGAGAGCTCTTAACTTAAACTTCACTTGAGTTTTTGAAGATAGAATGAATGTGTATACAAAGATTCTTTTATTTTATTTTAGCTAAGATAGAACTAAGTTGTCAGGCAAAATAGCAGTCAATGGGCAAAGGTAGAGGAAATTGAAAATCCCCTTATTGTGGACCCAAGCTGCCAATCAGTGATGACCTTTTATTTAGCTGCCTACAAATGAAGGATAATTATGTAAATTAGAAAAAGAACAGTCTAATATGTGAAGTTATAAAAAAAAAATGAAAAGATAATTGATTTGAAAAATGAACGGATTTGAAGTAGAAATGAAGTGGGATTAAAATTACAACAACATTATGAAGATTGATGATATATCAGACAGAGTGGCAAAATTATTTGTTCAACTTAATGGAAGATAATATAGGCAGATAATTCAAGTTTATGCCAACAAATGTTATCAAAATAGGGATTTTTTTGTAGACTATACAAAATGCGTTTGATTTTACTAAATAACATTCTATAATTGTCATAAGGGACTTTAATGCTAGAATTGGAATATGAATGAAAGATAAAGGCTGTGGATAAATTTGGCTTATGGTGACTGAAATGAAAAATTACAGACTTGTTAATGAATGAAAGATAAAGGCTGTGGATAAATTTGGCTTATGGTGACTGAAATGAAAAATTACAGACTTGTTAAATTTGCACTAAAAGAAAAATTGTATTTTTTTTTTCTTTAAGAAAACTGCTAACAGAAAGGAAATAGAAGTATCCAAATATGGAAACAGTAGAATTTGATTACATTTTGACTAACAGAAAATATGCATTTCAAGATCATAATGTGCTTAGATTCTACATGGGAAATGATAATTAATTAATGAGATGTAACTAGAGAGACAAAAACTATGAAAAGTGCTAGAGAGACAAAAACTATGAAAAGTGTCAATATTAATAGATGATACTCCTAATTCTTAAGAACATTCCAGTGAATCTAAATTACAACATGCTAATAATTTTAAAATTCTGACAGACTTTGAATATAATTCAAGCTAAACTGAGATTAATAAGGATAATTACTTTCAAGAATGAGAACAAAGATAATGGATACCAAAAAAAGAAACAATCAATTTTCAACTAAGATAATGTATGAAGAAAAGAAGGATAGTTATTTCAGCAATACAAAGGAAAGACGGAACTATACTACCACTACAATTATTATAAATTATGAATTGACAAGCATTTTAAGTGAAATGGTGGGACATAATTAAATCTGTGATGAACTGCCCCCCCCCCCAGAAAATGATGAAATTATTATTGTTGTTTTAAAAAAAAGCAGGTGAAGAAATAAAAAAATTGTGTACAAAACTATATATCAAATGTCTTCTTGATAAAAATGTATCAGGTGATAATAATACTGATTATTTAAAAAGATTGATAGAAAAAATATTAAAAAGTACATATCACTAAAATCTTTACCAAGATAATTACAACTTGCCTATAGCAAAGTTTGAATTCAAATCAACCAAAAGAACAAATGAATTTGAAGGTAGTTTTAACACTCTCAATCATATCCAAGTATTGGAAGAAAATATAGAAAGGAATGATGAATTGCCATTGCGCTTTGTATTTGTAGCTTATGAAAAAGCATTGGATTCTATAAGTATTTCCACCGTTATTAAAGTTTTGGATCATCAAGATATAAACCTGGAATATTGTCATATTATGAAGAATATTTATCACAATGGAACAGCATGATTAAATTATGTGATCTTACTAAAAAGATCAATATTGATAAGTATGTGTGATAAGAATGATTCCATATCTCTAAAACTTTTTTTTAGGAAGTAAAATGGGAAGCTAATGGAATAAAAATACATAGAAATCACATAAGTTATTTACACTTGCAGATAATGTAACTGTTTTTACAAATAATATTTTAGAGTTTCAGGAAATATTGCAAACATTGTGGGATGAAAGAAAGAATGTAGGTCTAAAGATAAATATTAAAAAAAACTAAAATAATGTTCCATGGATTTTTTCAAAAAAAGAATAAATTTAAAAAAATTAATAACTATAAGTATCTTGGCTAGATTATTGATATAGATGGAATGAGGAAATTAATCATATAATTAAACTTGGATAATGTACTTTTGGTCTAAATAACATTTAATAGAAATATTGTTAGAAGCTCTTTAATAGAAGTTTTACCAATTCTTACTTATGGATCTTTGGATACAACAGAAAAGCATTATCTATAGACCACTGAATGAAACAAATTAAAAGATAATAATATTTGGGTAACAGAATAAACAGGTATTGTTGACATTGAGATGGGCTTAATATATATATATTTAAAAAGGTGATAATACATGAACTGCTCGTCTTAAGTTGGATACCAAGAAATTGTAAAAGACCTAGATAAAGGCCATGTGTAAGATTTATGGTTGGTATAATGAAATTTATAAGTGTGATATGAAGAAGTTATAGATCAGAGAAATTAAATTAAACTTGAAGAGACCTTCATCCTGCAGTAAATCAATAATGGTGATGATCTCAGTATATAACAATGTCAATCAAGAAATTAGAGTGAAATAGCTGACATTTTAGTGTGTAAACAAGCAGCTCTCTTAGAGTTTAGTTTAATTAAACTTTTCTTTTCAATAATGCATTTTATATTCTTACTTTTGCATCTTTTAAAAAATGTTTGCAACCTTCAGCAATCTTTGCATCAGTCAGTATTTTCTGGAATCAAATTTCATTCAAATAATGTGTCTTTGCACACAAGAATATGTTCTCTTCTCCTAAAACTGATTCTGATTTGCCCAATATACTATCAATTACAAAGCTTTTATGTCTTATGCCCTTAATAATCTAACCTAATTATGTACAAAACAATTCAAAATTAATAATATCCATTGGAATGATTCACGCTGATTAATTTATTTATAAATGATAATAATTATTAGAGGATATAATTCTGAAATCTATTCCTATATTTTCAAGATTTCTTCACAAACTATCTCTATCCTATTAACCCTTTTTGAAATTTAAAATATGCTCTAAATCATTCTTTGTTTTGCATGTAAGTCATTTCAATCATCTAGTAATGATGAACTATTCACGAGTGTGTTTTACTAAATGAAATATATTTGGATTCTCAAGATTTTACATTCGTTCATCCAAGTTCTATTACTTACGTAAATATTTCATATCCTTTTGGATGTTATCACTATTGGACTATGCTTGGTTTAATAAGTCTTTCTTCTTTTATAGAATCTAGTTTCACATTCTTTCATTTCTCTGGAATCTTGTTTTAAAACCTTTTTAAAAATCAACTTTAGCACATATTTTTGAAACTAATGTTTTGGCTATCAATACATCCATTTCTTTTTTCTTTTTCTTTTTTAATCTTTTTTCTGTTTTACTCTAAGTCATCACTTTATTCATCTTTTCTTAAATTAAATTTTTCAACAAAGCAGGTTTATTTACTAATTCTGTATCACTTGTATATTTTTTAAAATTCTTTCCTATTCTCAGATTATTTTTCCTCTGTATTTAATTACTTAATTACATAATTCGCTTTTTAATTTAACTATAAATTATTTTCTTCTTTTCTCAGCTAATGTAATAACTGTTAATAAACACATATACATAAAAGGTAGATTCTTTAAATATTTAGTTTTATTACTGCCTGGCATGCTTTCGATATTTCATGTCTATCATATTTATAGCTTATAGTAATAGTTTTTTATTTTTCTTATCCCTAATGCATCTTCACAATTTTTTATAATTTTCTTAGAATTTGCACTTTCCAAATTTTGCTTAATCTGCCCTTTTTTGTGTATTGTAGCATTCATTTTTTTATTATTCTATTCTGTGCAAGTTTATATTTACAATTTATCAGAAATACTTTCCAAAATATTACTGTATTTCCTTAATTTATATATATTCTTTTATCTCCCATTCATCTCTATCAAGTCTTCTATAAAATTTTGCTTTCAAATTTTCAGCTATCTTTAATTTAATCAATATAAAAGTTTGGTCACTATTACAACCTTTTGTCTCCATTAAAATCTGATTCATTGTTCTCTTTCAAAATTATTCTTTATCCTCATTACATAATCAGCAATATGTATCAATTTTTTCCTCACTTATTAATTCCCTATTATATATGTTCTTCATATTTTCAACCTTCATTCTAACTTTCTCAATTACCTTTTTAATAATTGTTTCATTCACATTCTTTACTCCGTTTTCATGGATATAGCTATTTGTATCACCAACAATTATTATTTGTATATAAACATTTCATCACATAATGTTTTATATAAACATTTTCAATACTCATATTCCATGCCCTTATTTTCATTTGATAATCACACCTTTCCAGTTATCTGTTACTTTTCATCTCTTTTCATATTCACCTATATGTTTTACATCCAATACCTTATGAAGGTTATACTAATATAAAATTTCACCTTCAAATATCAATGATTGATTTATTATCCTCAAGAGCTAGATAAAAGAAAACTTTTTTTTATCTAACAAATTAATGTTGATATGAAGAGAGAATTCTTTGGGTATTTATGTATATTCCCATCGACCATTTTCAACAAACAAAAACTGTCACCAAATAGTGTGATTTTGCCAATAATGAATATACATGATGTCACAACACAATTCATCTTTGATAAGCCATTTTTCTTTTTGTAACATATTTCTATTTTTTCCCTCACATTTTAAAAAAAGTGATAAGAATTTGGGATGCCTTTTACAAAATAGCATGCAGTGGAGTATTTCAAAGTTGTTGGATCCTGGTGTCCAAAAATGTGTGCATTTACGAGCATGATATGGAACTTTATTTGAAAACATACAAACAATGGTGATGCATCATGAAAAATTGTCACAAGTGAATATCCATTCGAAAAAGAATGCAGTTCAATGGATCCAAAATTGCATTTGTGACTGGATTCAGATTTATTTACAGCTGATTCTTAGAATTAATATCTATTGAATGGGGGAAAAAATAGTTGGATTTGACCAATAAGTCTGATTAATTGGAACAACTACCTGAGAGATGTTTGCACATATAGCTTTCTGTATAGAAGTCTGGGAAGGGTCTAACAGAATTGTAGAAATTTTACAAAGTACAAAAAACCAAATGAGGAGAATACTTCAAGGCCAATGGATGTTTGATGGATTGTGCAGGGAGACCAACAAGTGTTTCATTGTAAGAGTTCCATATAGAATAGTAGCTAGCTATTCTTATAGAAGCATTAGAAGAGAATATCAAAGATGGATCTACAATTTTTGGGGGGTTATCAAAAGTCCTATAAAAGTGATGAATTAAAAGCTGCAAGGTTTGAACATTTCAAAGTTAATCACTGACATAACTTTGTTCATCCTGATACTGGCATGCACATGCAAAACATTGAAAGACTGTGGGGTTTAGGGGGAAATAAAAAACACCCTGGAACTGCACAATACCGCTTAGATTCTTATTTAGGCAAATTTATGTGGCACTGACTTCACAGAGATGACTTATTTGTTGCTATTAAGGATTTTTGGCTGGTGAAATCATTAGCACAAGTATGACGGGATCTGTAGAAGCTTTTCTGTTTAATGGGAAAATATATAAGAACAATTCTTTGCAAGTTTGATAAAATATAGTATGTTTGGCTTGGGAATTATCATGGTTGGCACATTTGGAATATACTTCTTTATAAATACTGGACACAAATTTGAACCCACCAACCCCACAATAGTATGTAGAGAAAGAAACAACCATAGGCATAAAATTAAAGAAACCTATTTCATAAATAATGATACTAATACTATAAATAGGAAGGACACCTGTTTCACCATTTCAAAAAGATGGACAAATTAATCAGAACAAAGAAAATGCTATGACCTATGCAATATAAACAGCAAACTAAGTTGCATAAATTATAATACTCCTCCCCATTATCATTGACTGCACTCAGCTATGAATATGAAGTCTAAGAACTCAAAAGCGCTTAGCGTATATAAACTTATAAATAAAATTAAACATCTCTAACAAGAGTGTTAGCGCAGAATTATTAGTAAAATATTTTAGTAATAATTCTTCTACCCTATTTTTACCATCGTCATGTCTATTTATCTTCTTTCATTCACATTTTTAAAATTATCCTACTTTATCCTTCAAATGTGTCTCTACTAATGATAACTGATCTAAGGTTTTTTTTTAAAAATCTGCCTCCAACTTTTTCTTATTATATTCGTTTATTAGTTCCTTGTGCAGTTGTTTATATAACTAATTTTTACATTAAGTACAATTGATCTTTCTTGTGGTCGAGAGGTCAGCAACAGCTACTTTACAAGTAGTTGTCCCTGGTTAGTGGGTTCGCTTCCTGGCTTATGCTATGACACATGAGAAAAAAAAATCATTTTTAGGTAGCATTTTTAAGACACTTTATATTATTACATTATTCATCACCCTATTCTTATCTATAGTCTTCTCTGTAGAAATATCTTTCATTTTTATTTCTTCATTCAATATTCTATGTTTCCATTAACATATATATATAACACCCCATTCATTCTAATAATATATCCTATTCCACTTAAATAAATTCTTAATTCTGGTTGTAGAAGTTTAGTTGGATTGATTTTATTTTTAATGCTTACATTTTGATTTTTAAATTGGAGAGAAAAGAGGTCACTCATATCTAATTAAGTGTTATTAGGAATAATTCTTGTGATGTGTTTTATCAATGATTACTTGTATTTTTGAATTAAATATACCTATTTACAATTTACTCCTTTAGTGTTATACTTTTTTATATATTTAAATTGTTTTTTTTTTATTATATATATTTTTTAGAGATTTACTAGACAGAGAAACTCAAAGACGTCTTCTTAGTGTAAGTAACTTTTTAAATTGATATATAAATATTACTATTTCTGTTGTTATAAAAATTGTGTCTAAGTGAGTGAATTTGTTATTATTTATAGTATGTTTATATGATATAAGCATTTATTTCTATTATCTCAATGCTGTGGAGTCTCCTCATTTTAATTCTACATATAATACTTTATCCTCAATGTGTCTGAAATAATCTACAGTGTTAAGTAATGGAGTGAATAATTGTGGAATTGTGTTGTAATCAGGACCAATTCAGATGTCAATGTTTGGATGTTCATATTGAAGACTTATTATAGTTACTCAAACTTCTATGAAAATTTGATAATAGAATTTTTAATATTTCAAACAGGGTGTTGATATAGGGCACTGCTAATAACTTTTTTCCAGAGGTTCTGTAATACTTCATAGTCCTGCTTCCTGTTACCCAAAAATAAAGCAGTAGTATGTCAAGGCTTTTATTTAGAAGAGTATGAAAAACTACAATGTAGTCAATGATTACTATTTGGCCGTATATTTTAAAAAATTATCATTATTGTCATCATGGTGGTAAAAATGATGATGACTATGGCCATTGTTATTAATAGATGATTACTATGATGTCTGATAACATCTTTATTCTAATTTTAAAATATTAAAAAAAATTAATTGCGACTTAAAATGTTAATATTATAACAACAGCAATCTCTAAACAATTGTATCAGTCGACACTAGATGGCAGTGCAAATACACTTTCTTTGATTCTTTTGACAAACTAGCTAATTACAAATGTAATAGAGAAGAAAGCGTTAGAAGAAGTTATAAAAGGGTAGCAAGAAAGGAAGAAATGATTTAAATTGGATATTTCAATATGTAAGGTGGTAGGAGACCAGAAAAGTGGCTGGAATTAAGCAAAGCAATTACTAATGAAGACCTTGAGGTATTAACAGTAGTGAAAGCACATCTAAAAGAAGAAGAACCTATATTGGAAGACTTGGTATGGCAGGGTATAAATAGAAAAGAAAAAGAAGTTATGCCAAAAAATATTTAAATACTGTAAAGTGTCAATAATATTTGTGGTTTGAGATAAGGTTAGGAAAACAAGAATGGGTAGGGGCTAAAGTATATATGGCCACTGGAGATAATCAAACTATAATGGAGTGGAACGGATTTTGAGTTAAGAATATACAAAGTTTTTAAAAAGGGGGAAGAAAATAATAGTTATAGGAGATATGAATGTGCATATGGAAGAAATTGATAATGTGGATAACAAGAATGGACAGCTTTTGAAAAATTTTTACACAGAGTGAATTTGAGCCTTGGAAATTTATCATATATTTAGAAGGGGCAATACACATGATTTAGAAATAATATATTTCACACAATAGATTATGTATTACTAGAAAAAGAGGGAATGAATAAAGTACGGAAAATTAAAGTGTTTTAAAATGAAGAAAGAGTACGTAATAGTGATCATAATTTCTTTATAATAGAAATGGTTAGTAATGTTATGGAATGCAGTAATAAAAGTAGAAAGGATAGTGAAAGATGTGGATGAAGAATGAATGATAGGAATAAGTTAGAAGAATATAAAATAAAAGTAGAAGAAATCATTGAAGAGTTTGTCGGAGACTAATATAAGGACTGGTGTGGTGAAGTATAAAAAGTGACAAATAAAGTTTTAGGTGACAATATTCAGAAGAATAAAAGTAATAGAAAAGTGAGAATTAGTAAAAGTGTAAAAGAAAGGAAAAAAGCATGCTGAGAATATGTGTTATTAAAACCAAGTAAGTGAAAAGAATGTTAATATGGAATAGGAAAAGAAGTTGGCTAAAATAAATAATTATAGAGATAAAATGAAATTAAATAGTAAATTAATGGAGGATATTAATAAAAGTGGAAGAGATGGAAGTAAAAAAATTTTGGAAATTTATTAAAGAAGGAACGTAGGAGAAAGAGAAATAATATTACTAAATGATGGGAGAAAAGCATATAGCTCTAGAGAAGAATTAGAGTCAATCTTAAATAAATATGTATGGAATATAAAAAAAGATATTAAATTTGAAAGACAGAGTGATAACAAACATAAAAGCACATAGTAATGGAAATATTAGGTTTACAGAAAATGAATTGAATGAGGCAAAAAAGAAATTGAAAAGTGGAAAGGCAAAGGATTTAAATGGATGGGCAGCAGAGATAGTAATGAATTTGGGAAATAAGACAAAATTAAATCTATTATCATATTTTTAAGATAGCACAGAAGAGAGAATTTCTAGATAGCTGGAATAATACAAGAGTAAGGCTGTTATTTAAAGGAAATGATAAGGATCATAGAAAATGATAGTGCGACAAATGCAAGGAGGTTTTAAATTGGATAGGTGTACAGGAGATAGTTTATTTGTAGTCACACAACTTACAAATATGATTAGGAATAGAGGTAGACGTTATATATGGACTTTATAGATATAGAGAGGGCATATGATAGAGTAAATAGAAATAGTTTATGGGTAAGTTTAGTAAATTTGGAAATGAATGGAGCTTTAGTGGATTTTATTAAGAGATTGCATTAAAATAATTACTATACGTATTAATTAGGAAAGATAAAATCAGTTAGAATTAAAAGTGGGATGGGACTAAAGCAAGGATGCCCTATGTCAACTATTTTGTTTTTGTTATATTTGAGAGAAATGAAGAGAGCAATAGAAATACTAGAAAGAGAAAGAGAAATACCACTAATAGATGGCAAGGGAATATATATATTATCAGGTTTTTTATTTGCTGATGATATCTTCTTGTACTCAGAAAGCAGGGAAGATATGGAAGTTATATTAAAGACATGCATAAGGGTGGGTAAAGAGATGGGGATTAAATTTAGTAAAGAAAATTAAATGTAATGATGATAAATGCTGGGAAAAGAGAAAGAATTTTTATTAGGAGATATAAAGTTAAACATGGCGAATCATCTTAAATAAGCAGAGAAATTGCTTGGTGAATGAGAGAAAAAATTGATAAATGAAGTAAAGAAGAGAAAGGAACTGATAAAGAAATTAACAGTGTTTTTATATAATAAATATGATATAACAAGAATTGTATGGGAGTGGCAGTAGCAGGTTTAACTTATGATAATGATGCATTCTTGTTAATAAAAGGGTGTTAGATTACTTAGAAAAGTACAAAGAGAAGTAGGAAGATATGCATTAGATGCAGGTGTATAGATGGCAAAGGAGGCAATTCAAAGAGAAATGGGATGATCAAGTTTTCACATGAGAGATGCAAAAAGAAAAATGAAAATGTTTGGTAGATTGCAATTTATGGATAATAAGAGAATAGCCAAAATAGTATTTAATTGGGTTACAAGGAAAGGACAGGCAATCAGATGGGTGAGAAAGATTGTACGGTATGCAGAAAATTTGGATAAAGAATTTATGTTAGTATATTTATACAAAAGATGAGATGATTGTGTTAGGAGAATTGTTGAGTGTTATAATGACAAAGAATGTGATAGAAGAATAGATGCATTAATAAAAAAAATAGGGAGTGGAGAGATGGAGAACTAGTATGAAGAGTAAAAAGAGTTTAAATATGTAAGAAGTAAACAGAATATTGAGCATGAGTTAATTTATGATAATAGCAAGAAAGAATCATTAGCAACAAGGGAATATACACATAAATGGAGAAACGTGGATGATTTAGTCTGCAAATTATGTAAAGAAGGCATGGAAAATATTAAGCATCTGTTAATTGAATGTAAATGCTTACCAGTAGAAAGGATACAAATAATGAAGTTGTGGAGAATAAATATAAATAAGGTGATTATATAGATAGTTCTTGGTTTTTATGCTGGGTTTGGAAAAAGATAAGGGAGATCTAGATATAAAGGCCATAGCATGGACAAAGATGATATTGTGGAAATGGGATGGTGCAGAATAGAGAAAAATGTGGGAAAACTTAGGGTGGAGAATGGAAAGGGAAGATAAGGTGGTTAACAGGTTTTTCTGGGCATAGTGACTGAGAGATTGACTCCAATAAAGGAGAAGTCCTAGCGCTTTACATCACATCACATTCTCTTATTTGGATGGCATTGTATTGCATTATATTTTTCCATTTGGTTTGCATTTGCCTTTTTATGCATATGAAACTGCTACTAGTTATTTAGGAAATGTTTGGGTAGGAATTATTTAGCCGTACTATCTAATATATATTTATTGTATTTTGCTTATTGATAATGATTAATAAATATAATTGAAAGTTTATCATATCCAAATATAAACAAGAGAAATTAGAGTGATTCTTTTGATACTACAATATAATATTGATTTTCTGTTCAAGTTTCTGAAGAAATTTGGATATTAAAAATAATGCACACTAAAATTTCCTTTTTTTTTTGATATTACTACGTCTTAAAGGACTTGAACTCAGACGTTCAAGCTAAATAAAGCTATACTTCATCTTATACAACTAATACCCATGCCCACATAAATGTAAAAAAGATAAAAGACCTCCAATATCTGTATTTTGTGCTGAGACAGCACTCATTAGTTGGTCCAGATCACCATCTTCCTCACATATATATAATCAGTGCTCGATAGCAAATCTTCAAACTTTAATGCACAAGCTTCAATCGTTTTCACGTGTATGTGGTCATGTGTCTCAATTGTATAAGAGGGAGTGCATAACTGTAGGGATCTTGAAAGTTTGAGTTCAAGTCATTTCTAATTACGTTAAATTTAGTAGAGACAATATACTTATATTTGAATATGTCATCATTCACAAATCAAGGGAATTAATTATTTCTGGACCAACTAGTAAAAAAAAAATCAAGAATTTGAAATTATAAAATAATTTATATATAATTTATTATTATTATTTATTTGTGCTCTGTATGGAAATTTATAAAACTTGCGATCCTGTATGCAGAAACGTGTTTTTATCAGTCAAATAAAATTTCATCAGCTGTGAAGAAGATTAATTGAGATCATATCAAACATAGCAATTTAGTTTCTATTTAAACCCATAGCAAGTTTTCATAAATTTCTATAGAGATTGTAAGTAAATAACATTAATGGATAATCTCAGTTTTTGAGTTACTCTGTGTGGGAATCTCTAGAAGACTATGTTCAGTTTTTGAGATGTTTTCCTGGTCATGAAATTTGATTAGGAATAAAGATTCTTTAAAAAGGCAAATGATTTATTATGTATTAAAACAATGTCATCATAATAGTCAAATTTCTAACTTTGTTTTTGGAAAATCACTGGTTGACGCATTAAATAAGATTACAAAAACTGAACTTTGTGGCAGAACTTTCTGAAAAATTTCAAATAATGAAGTAATAAACTTTTAAAAAATACTTCAAAAACTTAGGAATCATTAGGCCACTAACTTTATGCAAATCCCCCTTCATTTTGGTCATGAGAGCCCAAGTATGATTAAAACCCCACTACCTAAAGAGGGAGAGAAAATTATACAAGAAGGAAATCAAAAGGAGGCCTTGGAACATCTAAGGAGAACCACAGAAAAATGATGAAAGAGGGGCATAGGACCATACCAGTTCCAAGTAGGTGACCAGGTGTGGTTGCACACACCATGTATTAGTAACCCACAGCAGTTTTTTTTTTTTTAGTTACTAGTTAGATCAGGTTGATAAAGATAACACCAGTATTCAACTTATTTTGGGAGTCCTTTTCAGTATGGATATTTAAGGATAGAACTTGTTCACTGCAACTTCATGTCATCATAAATGTCTTACCTATTCTGTAATAAGTTGGTTCTCAACTTAGATCAGCTGAACTTTTGTGTGAATTGATTCAATTTGGAAATTTGATTTAATGCTACAATGAAGTCCCTGCTTAATGACAAAGTTAGTAATGTGGACATAAAAAACAGAACACTGAATATTATTTTTTGTGATTCTATAGAAAATAACTGTATAACATATCATGGTAACAATGTTAGACTAGGTTATATAATAATGGTTATTTGGGGATATCTTATCACAAAATTACATAACATTTGAAGAATGCATATAAAGATATGAAATAAAGATCCTTTGTAAAATCATGGAAGAAGACGATGATGTAATCACACTGTAGGAGAATAATGTTCATCTTAAAAACACTGACTTTACATTACTAATTGACTAAAGGTACTTACTTTAAATGTAAAAAAATCCAATATCCTCTATTGAAGAAAGTTTAAATGATATAGCAATTATCATTTGGATAGATCTTATGCATCAATGGCTTACAATTTTCCAATTCCTTCCACCTCTGCATTCATAGAAGATTTCATTCCATCATAATAGTCTTAGATGATAACAAATGAGCCTAAAACAGGTACTCAATTTTTTAAATTGGATAATGTTGAAGAATTTATATAGAAAATTGAGAGTTGTCTGAAATTTGAAAATTGGAAATGACAGAAGCGGAAAGTAATTTATGGAACTTCAGAATCCACATTCTGTTGGGGGACTGATACTTCATAAATGAATTAATTTTTAGATCCATACATACATATAACAGGTACCCATAATCAGGTATAGCCAGTCCAACTTCAAAGAGAGAAAAAAAAGCAGAAGACTAACTTAGAAATGTGTTTTGCAAATATACAAACAATCTTGAATCCCAATTACATCTACACATAGAACATGCCGGTCCATTTTTATGATTGTTTGATATTTTACAATGCTGCTTTTTAATTTTTTAGGCAGAAACCTTGCCTTTCTGAAATTCTTCAAAACTCATATCTAGTTGTAACTCTTCAATGTATTCTATTCTCCATCATATTTTATATTGCACTTCTTTCAAATGTTTTTGTGATAATTTTTGTAATGGCAGACATGGTCTATATATCTCTCGTGAAAACCATGCTTCAAGTTCACCATAAAATATCTCTTTAGGAAGTCTTACATTATTCATTCATTAAAACAGGCAAAACTCACTATATATATTGCCACACACAGCAAGCTAGAGTAATACAAAATCCCCAAGCCTTCTGACATCCATTGATTACTCTAGCTTGCTGTGTGTGGCAATGTATATAGTGAGTTTTGCCTGTTTTAAGTTCCTGAGGATATTGGATGAGTAGGCACTAGATGGGGATTTTATGCACAAACCTTCTGACATCCATTGATTACTCTAGCTTGCTGTGTGTGGCAATATATATATAGTGAGTTTTTCCTGTTTTAACAACAGTTATACACAAGCATAAGAGGTGGTGGTCATGTGATGTTTATTATTCATTCATGTTACATGTTCAATCTAATGGAGATGTATTTTCAATAGTGGATTCAATAGCAACACTTCCAACAAATTGTAAGATTTGTTGATTAGTTTGATAAGCTTGCCATTGTATTTTTAAAATTTTAAAGAGCATTCTTAAATAAAAAAATTTTAATGTCTTTATATTGGGTCGATGGGATGTCCAAGTCTTATTTCCATACAATAAATTTAATTAAATAACCTTTATATACACTATTTTTTAACTACTTAAAAGCAGTACATTGGAGTCTGTGTTGCACCTTAACATCTAAATCCAACTTCCTACTTACAAAATTTACTAAAGTATTTGAATTGTTTGAATTGGTTTGCATTCCACATTAATCAGATTTATAATATCTTTATACGAGTTGCAAATTAGTCATTGATATTTGACAAGATGGAACTTTACTTTAACAGTGAATTTAATAAAGTCTCAGTCTAAATGGCACACAATTTAACATCACAATGTAGACATAAATTTCATTAATTTTAACAACCCATTAAACAAAGGACTATTAAATATGTAGAGATGAGAATATATAATATTTATAATCTTCAGATTTCTTACTTGAATTATTTTAATAAACTTGCAAATAATATCTTTCATATCAATACAATCTATTAATCAGATGAAAAATGAATTCACTTTCAATTCTTTTCCAAGATCATTGATATTTCTTAGAAAACCTAGATGACTTGATTAGTAAATCACATTAACATAAGAAAGCTACATTTTAACATTGATTAAAATGACTTTAGCAAACCTATCTCCTAGAAGATTTTTTAAAAGATGGATTTATATATTTTCAACAGCATATATTTAATAGCTTTTGTTTATTTGCTGGGTAAAAGTAATAGAATTTATATCTGAAATCGCATGCTGGTTAGAGCAAAGCTTTGCTAAGATAGCTGTTAAAACAGTGTTTCAATTCTGCAAAATACGAATGATTGATCTACCCATGTGTATAAAGATCTTGATGACAGATGGAAATAGTTTAACTTTTTGTCTGATTAGTAGAATGCATGATATGGGAAAGCATTATTTGGAGATAAAAGATTCTTATAGTGTGCATATTTGATGATTATTACTTCATAAATATTATATATTCTTAACTTATATATTTAATAACAGTTATCTATTTATAGAGCTGTTAAAATTAACAAAATGTATATCTACATGGCAACCTGAAATTGTCTGCCACTTATATTGAGTTTTTTCCTAAGATTGAAGCTAATGTAATGTTTTTTTCTCTATGAAATGCCAACCATTAATATACTACCCATATAAAGATCTTGAAACCAGTCTAAAATGGATTCAACTTTTATTTATTTATTAATTATTTTATAAATATTATTATATTTATGTAATGTATTTTTAATACATAATACTTATATTTAATATATTGATGTGTGTGTATATAGTAATAGTTTGATTATATATTTGCTTTCAGTATAGGGTTTTGTCAATATACATAAAAAATTTTAATTGTGACATGATATACCATTGAGTGTTATATTGTCTCCATCTAGAAGAGAGGTTTTTATAATTTACATAGATTTAATATTATATATTTATAGATATATACCATTAGAAATATATTCAAGCCTAAAACCAACTAATATGCAATTGGTTAGGTGGTCATTTTTGAAGAGAAGATTCTTGTATTTAAACCCCTAGTTAAACTGATGGAGTTTTTTTTTTCTATATTTATAAACAGTGAAAGGAAGCAATTTTTAGTATCTTTTTCATTGGTTTGGTAGCTTATGATATTATGAAATAGTATCTACATACATTCAGTATCCTTACAAAAAATCACACCCTTCATATATAATTTTTAATTTCTTGCAACTCGTATATAATTAACTGTAATTTTTACTCTTTACATTTGTAATGATAAATACTCTGAATGTCCACCAGATATAGCAGTATATTTTTGATGACACTTAATACAAATCTTAAATTTGTGCCATTGGTATGCTGATACAATTGTTCGTAATTTGTTGATGATGATCTTATATTTTCCATACTCTCTTTTCTTCTTTGTATATTCTTCAGGAAAAGTGATAACTGAAAAAGTTTCTGATGTGTTCTTTATAAAATTTGGTGCCTTAAAGCAGATTATTATCTTACTTTACCCTTTAACTAAGAATAGGAGTTATGAATATGTGAGTGTAATATATATATGTGCTTGTGTGTGTATGTTTCTGAATTTCATATATATATATATAAAACAATTAATTTATATATTAGCTTGCTGTGTATGGTAATACCTATAGTGAGTTTTGCCTGTTTTAATTTATATATTAATGAATTAATTATGTCTTTTACAGATTACTGTGACTATATACTGCCTAGGAAAGCTAGCTAGAGAATGTAAAAATTATTATGGCCCTCACTTAGATTTGAGTGCCTTTACTTCAATTGTGCCTTATTATCTCAAACACAAAGAGGATTTTTTTAAAGCACCATTGAAACAACCGGTGGATATTTACAAATTTCATCTAAAGGATAATTCAGAATTTTGTGATCGGATTAGTGGAAAATTAAGTGAATTTAATCACGAAGAACATCATAATTTAAAATTTTTTGACAAATCCTCTTCTGATGATTATTTTGGTAAAAATTCCTTTGAAAGTTGTCGATTAGCCAAAGGACAAAATCATTCTGAGGATCATTTTCGTGACAGTTCTTATGGATCTCTAGGTTCATGTGACCGTGGACAATTTGACGAGGACGGACCATCGGATATGCCCGGTAAGTTTGACTCTCCATTTTCTGAATATAGTTTAAGTAATGCTACAACAGGTAGAAACCTGTACTTATCATTTGATGCCTCTTATGGTTCAGGTGAGGAATCAAATTTACGAGATTCCAAATGGAAACAGCATAGCATGGATTTATCTGATGCAAATTCTGACCGCTTACATGATAGATATTCTTCAAATGACAGCTTGGATGGAGCTAGTCGTGGTAGCCATCATTCCCGGCAGGTATCTACTGACAGCTCTGAATCTATTCCAACAAGAGTGAGAAAAAAATCTTCCTATACGCCTGTTTTGGATCCTCTTCAGTTTGTGAAGATTGATCTCCCGACTGCCAAACCACCAGAACCGCCTTTAAAAACATATGAAGAAGCCGTAAAGGTGAAAGAAATTCTCAAAGAAGATGAAGAACAATGGCAGTCTGTAAGTGTTGTTTAATTTATTAGGCCTGTTTTTATTCTATTTATAATATTTAATATAAGACTATACGAATTTGAGTAAATATAAAAATAGTAATATTCACTCTGTCTTTTATGAATAAACTCTAAATATTGACTATATTAGTTTGAATGTTTTATATTTTTTTCTATCCAGAATTATAGATTATGTGGACTCAATGTTTATAGCTTGAAGATGTAAGCTGTTTTTCTAGAATAAAAGTTGCATCATGTTGAACTTATGTTGTGTTTATATTTATATAATTAATGTTTTGATACCATTGATCAAATCTGCTTATACTGTGTTTTTCAACCTCTATATTTCGTGACTCTCTAGTTTGTCTAAGAATTGTTAATGGGGGGAAAAAAGTTTTCAAGCTGCACCAGGATTTTGGAGTCAGTTCATAAATATGACAGTTTAATGCTTTAGCCATTGCCTCATAAGTCTGGGTCATACGGTCTAATCCATTTATTCTGCCTCTGTTTCTTGTTTCTACCTGATAAGAATTGCAATTTTGTAATTCTAGATATTTCCATTTTAAGAATACATTGATGTCACTTTTTTTTTTTTTTTGCATTCTTTTGTTAGTTTGTATGATGAGTCTTTCTTGAGTTTTATTTATTTCATTGTCCTTTTTTTTAAAAATCAGATGTTAACATATTTTTTTCACTATCTTTATTTCTGCCCATTTACCTTTTTTCTCATATCAGATTTTTTATTGCCAACATCATATGACTTTTTCACTTACTCATTTACTTCCATCAACAGATCTCATTACTTTCTCAGTTTAATCATATGTTTCCAAGAGTAAATCTTTTTACTTTATTCCAAGGTCATCACCCAGAGACAAATATTGCTATTCCAACTTCAAGGAAAGACAAAAAAGAGAAAAAACTGCTCTGGAAATGAGTTTTGCAATTACTCATAAACAATCCTTAAACCACAAATACATCCACATATATGACATGATTGTCCATTTTTCTGTTTGTTTGATATTTTGCAATGCTGACTTGTAATTTCTTCAGCAAAAAGCTTTTTTTTCTGAAATACTTCAATGCCATGTTTAATTATAACTTTCCCTCCATGAATTCTTCCTATTTTCAGCCACATTTTTTCAATGGAAACAATCAACATCACATTTCTTTAAAATGTTTTTGAACTAATTCTTCTTTAAAATGTTTTTGAACTAATTCTTATACTGTAGTCAGAATCTATCTCTCCCATGAAATCATGCTCCTGTTCACCATAAATCATCCCTTTAGAAAAAATTTTATTACTCATTTATTTTATATACCTGATTTTACAATAATGGATTCTAGAGTATAACATGATAAGTTGAAGAACCTATTAATTAGTTTTATGATCTTGTAATAGTATTTTTAAAATTTTGCAGAGCATTCTTAAATAAAACTTTTCTAATGCCCTCTATTGCATTGTGCCAGTAGAGTGTCCATGTTTACTCCCATACAATAAATTAGGTAAAATAACAGCTTTATATACATCTAACTTAAACACAGTAGTTATTTCCTGTTATAAAATACATGTCTTTTAACTTGTTAAAAGCAGCAGCAGCACATTAGAATCTGTGTTGTGCTCGACATTTAATTCCACTTTTCTATTTATAAAACTACCCAAGATATTTAAACTGGTTTATATTCTCAAACTTATAAGCATCCAAACTAAAAGTTTCTGATGATTTTTTACCTTCCGCTGGCTGGTTAAAGAACTTGAGGTTTTTGAGCATTAATTAATAAACCTTTTTAATTGTTGCATTCAAAACATTAAGTATATTCCATAAATTATCTTTTGAACTGGCAAAAACAGCACAATCATCAGCATACTGTAAATCCAGAGTCCAATCCCAGTTCCTCTAAACATTTCCAAATATAACTGTTGGAGTAAATACACATCCTTGTTTAACACTAGTTTTCATTTCAAATGCTCAGAT
Organism: Epiperipatus broadwayi; assembly: GCA_028023455.1. Classification (NCBI taxonomy): domain Eukaryota; kingdom Metazoa; phylum Onychophora; class Udeonychophora; order Euonychophora; family Peripatidae; genus Epiperipatus; species Epiperipatus broadwayi. The sequence continues at coordinate 6,290,185 of JAQFVV010000037.1, forward strand.
TTTCCACTTGTAGTAATAGCCCTTCCCCTTATTTCATCATAATACGAGTAAATTTCAGTTGTTAACCAACTAATTTCAAACAATGCTGTAAACATGTTCAATTAATTGAATGAAATGCCTTTACAGAATTAATAAAAGCAATATGGAAATCATTCTTTTGCTCCTGACACTTTCTTTGTATTTGCCCGGCATTAAAAATCATGTCTATAGTGCTTTTTGATTCTCTAAAACAACGCTGAGTCTCTGGCAAGCATTCATTTATGACTGGCAGCAACCTATTCAACAAAATCTTTGAAAATTTTGCTGTAGTGGATAATAATGATATTCCGTAATTATTGCAATCTTATCTATTCCCTTTATTTTTAAAAATTGGAACAATAGTAGCATCTTTAAGATCAGATGGTGTAACTTCTTGGGTCCATAACATTCCAATATTTTTGAAGCTAACATATCACCACCATTTTAAGGTATTTCCTTCAGCCTCTCTATTTTTCAGATTATAGAGAGCTGTTTGACTTCACTGAACTGAATATCTCTGTCCAAATGTAAATGAGTAGATAAAATGCATATATCATTAAAATCTTGATCTCAATTCTTGCATAATTATTTAAAAGCCATCAAAATACTCATTTGATTTATCAAAAATATCACTGGCATCATATAAAAGAGGGCCATTGCTAGATATAAAATTAAGATACCATTTCTCAGGGTCTATATGTTGCTTTTAGTGCATCAAAAGAAGATCTAGAGTGACCATGATCAGCAAATGTGTGTGTGTGTGTTTGCAGTTTTTATCCGCTAATCAGTTCTAAGCCTTTTTGTTAATCATTGAATTTCTGCCTTTGGATATTTATATTTATTACGAAGTTTCTCAATTAATTTATTTTGCCAAGCAAAAAATTCCACATTTCCTTTTAATTAGATCACTAATAATAAGATCATTGTCAAAAAACCAGTTATGATTATTCATTTTAGAAAACTCTAGACTAGATTTATTTGTATCGATGACATATTCCTTATAAGAATTTCTTGCTTCCGTAATGATAAATATCCAAGTTAGGAATTTTAGTTTTACAATAGCTGTTGAAACTTAGTATGCATAGTAGATATTTCTAAAGGAAACATCAATTTTCTTGTGAATATGATTGGAGTAAGGTCTGCTTTTCAATGCTTTTATCATTTTAATCTTCGAACATACTAATCTATGATTTGTCCAACAGTGTAAGTTTGTAAGTGCTTATGTAATATGAATTCTTGTAATCTGGCTCCTAATTATAATGTAATCTATTAAATGCTATTGTTTTGAATGTGGTTTATACTCCTTTATAGTGGTTTTAGGCCTAAGTTGTGATAATTAATCTATGTGTTATGCAAAAATGCAATAACAACAGACAATTTGAATTTATAGCACCAATACCATTATTTCCAATAACTTTTGACCAAAGTCTATTATTTGTACCAACATGTACATTAAAGTATCCAAGAAGAAAAAATAGATCTTTTAATGGTTTTACCATAATGATATTATCCTGCAAAGAATTAAAACTCTCTCTAACTGAATTTTTTGAATTTAAGTTTTAAACGTAGGTATTAATAAAGTTTGATCCAGTACATGGGTGCAAGGCAGATTTTATTACCATTTGCCTTTCATTAATACAAGAGGAATTTCAAGAGTGGAAGATACTAAATTAGACTTTGCATATCCGACATCATACATTCTCCTTTCACAGATTAATCTGCCCTTAGGAAAAACTTGTAGCCATCTATCTGTTCTTTTAAACTTCCTTCTCCTGGAAGGAAGAGTAGCTTTATCAATTTTAAAATTTTGACAATCCAATGCAGTCCTCTGTTCTGGTCTGAATGTTTATATTAAATAAAGTTTGCACATTCCATGTGTTTAGGAAAAATTAGGTTTATAATACTTATCTTTAATACTACCACTGTCTCCTGCTATACCATTACTACTGATATTGTGAGTGATCTGCTAGTCATGATAACCTAGTCAGACTATGTGATACAGACCATTTTTAGACACAGTTTGTAGATCCTTCCATCTCAGTGATAAATGGAAGAGCCCCTAAATGTCTAAACATATAATTTTTATTAGATGGAACATCTCAAATCCAATTTCAGACCGATTCATTAGTAATTCTTCTGACTTGAACAAAAATTCCAGATGGACTGCAACTTTTCTAAACCTGTTCCCATTGTTGCTTTTTTAATTTTTAAGGATTTGAACTAAAAAAGAAAAAGAAAAAAAGGAATGAAGTAAGAAATGGTCTGTATGTAGTTAAAAGATGTGGTTGCACAAACACAATTCCATTACCACAGTTAACATCAGATTGCCAATAACATGAAAGACTCTTGACAACTAGCTTCTACACTAACTTAAGTGATATAAGAAGGAAAATAATGTGACAGAAAAGATCATTTGTATCAGAAACAGTAACCCAGCCTTTGATGAATGAACAACCTATGCTAATTAATTAGTTAAATCAGTTTAATTACCTAAAATGACTTCCTACTTTCGGTGTCTTCTAAAAATTACTTTTTCCAGTTTTTTTCATTTTTTTCTATAAGATTACTTATTGTTCTTATTTACATTTTTAAAAATAAAATTAGCAAATTAATGGCCAGTTTTATACTTCAGTTAGAGAGAAATTGCTTTGGGGGAATAAGGATGGAGTTGGAAGAGTATTTAATCTTAATTTTATAAAATTTAGTGTTAAATAAACTTATAACTTTCCATTTCATTGCATATAGTTTAACCACATGAGTAAAGGAATCTGAAAAGGTAATTGATTGCCAATGTGCATTTCATGCCAAATCAACACTTTTCAGTAGGCCCAATTCACAGTTTTGCATATTTTATTATACTTGCCCAGTATTCATTCATCAATATATTGTGATATATCACTTGAAAAAAAGTGGAATGGAATTGAATTAATGCTATTATGAGGTCGTGTTTAATAACAATAGATAGATTATTAAATTAATTAAAATTTAAAGTGCACATCTCAGCCAAATATATAATAATTACTAGTTTAATAAATGATTAATATTAATCATTAAGATATTTGTCTGGGTAGGATGATGACATAGTTATGAATGCTAGAAGTTTAGCACCCTTAAATTAAATTGTAATAATTTGAAGTTTACTATCTAAATAAATTTTATGTATTGTATATATATCTGTTTCTGCTGAACATGTTAAGATCTATCGGTGGCATTTTGTAATGACAGTTTTTTTCTCTATTTTAATTGTTTGTTATCTTGAATATTTAAATAAAAAAAGATGACCTTGATATTTTTTTTTTTTAATCAGATATAAATGTTTCAATTATTATTTGGTATTTTGTATTTCAATACCATCAGAAAGTTGTTTTTCAGCCTGTTTTTTGTTTGTTTGTTTATTATTTATAACTTTTTTCAATGTCATCCATATGTGTTCTCGCTTGTAAATATATGTATGTACGTCTATGAATATTACCAATTCGTCAGGTTTATTGACCCAGAGAAATGTATATAAGAATCGATATTGAAATGAAATATTTTAAAACAATAGTTATGTTTTTGTGTGTGTGCGCGCGAGATAAATGATTATGGGGGGGTATTGAGAATTTTTTTATTAAATTATTATTGAATATTTAATTAATGGCGTGACTTCTATTTTAAATACACCTGGACAGTCTATTATAGACCCGTGGTTCCCAACTTCATCTTGTTAAAAAAAAAGATCTCTGAACAGTTTTTACTTATTGATTATAAACAAAAGATCGAATAAAAAAAATGATTTATTGAAAGTACAAACCCCCCCCCCCCCCCGTTTAACAAAAAAGCAAATATTAATTTAAACTGGTAATAAATGTGAAGGAAATGTTCTTTCAGTATACAGTTTGAAAATTTGTTTTAATTATTCACTGTTGATATGTAATATCAGGAGTGGTATTCGTTGTAGGGTGGAAAAAAAAATCGTACATATTTTAAACTAGTGTGAATCCCAAATTTTATTCTATAGACCGCTAGGGTTCTTTGAATTCAAATTGTATTCTAAAATTATTTGTTAATTTATTTTGATTAACGTTAAATGACCCTATGTTTCAGAACACCTTTTAAGTACTTAATGTGTCATTTTTATGTGTACTGGCAATATGTGTACAATAAACATACACAGTATAATCATTGGAATTGTAATAGAAACTATTCACTGGCCTTAGCAAAGGTCTAAATTATCTTGGGTATAATTATAAATAGGATTTATAAAACTATTACATTTCTAATAGCCTAAGATTTATTTCTCATATTATCACTATTCCTAATAAATCAATTTATACATTGGTGATTTATCATCGATTTAAAGCTAATGTAAACTATGGACCTATTCTTTGTACTTTATGCAAGGATTATCTTTGTTTTATGGTCTGTGCACTGATTAACTCATTATTTTGGGATCATTACCATTAATTAAAAACAACTAGATGCTCATTTAACAAACTTTCATAGATATGAACAGAAGTTTATGATAATAGCAAATAAATTCACTAACTTAAGTTTTCTGCCTGAAGTTGAAATAATCATTAAGCATCACATGATCACATTTCCTATACTAGCACATTAATTGTTGATAAACAGAGCAAAACTCTCCATACAGTATTGCCACCTGTGCTAAACAGAGTAATCAATGGATGCCAGAAGGCTTGTGCATAAAATCCCTATCTAATGCCTACTCATCCAATATCCCCAGACTAGTTTCTGGCTTGTGGCCTTCTTCAGTGAGGAGCTTTGGATCTGAGAGCACTGCATCTAGATCTTAGATAGGGATTTTATGCACAAGCCTTCTGGCATCCATTGATTACTCTGTTTAGCACAGGTGGCAATACTGTATGGAGAGTTTTGCTCTGTTTATCAACAATTAATGTGCTAGTATAGGAAATGTGATCATGTAATGCTTAATGGTTTAACACCAATCCTGCCTAATAGGATAGTGCTGGCTATGGTTGTAAAAGAGCCAAAGATACCAAAATGTATGGGTGCTGAACTGAGTTCAGACCCATATGACTATGTAAGCTATTGCACTTAGATTGAAAATATTTTTTGTGTTTTCAATTTCATTCTCATAGTTTTGTAGTTAAGTAGAGATAAAAGGTGGTTGCTAGAGGGTTGTTTTAGATCCTAAGATCTAGTTGTTAAGAGATCATAAGATCTAGATGCAGTGCTCTCAGATCCAAAGCTCCTCACTGACGAAGGCCACAAGCCAGAAACTAGTCTGGAGATATTGGATGAGTAGGCATTAGATAGGGATTTTATGCACAAGCCTTCTGGCATCCATTGATTACTCTGTTTAGCACAGGTGGCAATACTGTATGGAGAGTTTTGCTCTGTTCAAGTTGAAATAACCAAATAAAAATATGATTAATTCTACCAAACTTGTACTGTTCAAGTTAATATGAAAAGGTAAAATAAAACTAATAAGAAAGTCTTAAATGCACTGAACCAGCTTTCATATTGTGTGAGAATCACAGTACTGAATAGAACTGTACCATTAAAAATATGCATATATACTAAATCAGTGACAGTATGGCAAATTAGTTGTTCCATTTTTTTGATAATGGAGCAGATTAATTCTTTCTGTTAATGAAATGAGGATCTATTGCAATAGCCCAAGCCTTTTTTATATTTTCTTTTCTATCATTCCTCTCAGCACATATTCTTGTTCTTTACGTTGGAGTCCTGTAACCTGCTCATGATCAAAAAAGATTGATTTGTATTCACAATTTAATTTTGCTTTATTGTATGAATACGTATGCTGGGCGACTTTCATTTATCTGTTAGCCCAAGATTCACTTTAATATGCAGAGCTACAGGATGGAGCAGGGCATGAAATTTTATATACGACCTGGGGAGCATGTTCACATAATATTCTATTTTGTGTTGTTTGAAAGGTTGTTGAGTGAGGGGGGGTGATCTGAAGCTAACTTGAATGTGTCCACACAGATCTTTTGAAAGGTCTTTGCAATGCAAGGGATGTAATGCAGGCTTATCCATGCTTTAGATGAGTTATTATTGTCAACAACTTTGTTAATGTTATAAAATTTTCTGTTTTTATTAGTTACATCCGATAATTGTATGAAAAGCGTATATACTATTGAGAATTATATTATGATTAAGTAATATCACTTGATCATTATTGATAATGATTTGTTATTATTAAACAATTTATTTTAGATTTCAAATGTAGAGTTCTGTTTTCTAATAATCAATTCATTTTAAGTAAAATATTTTTAAAAAAGGGGATCTGCAGCAATTAGCTGTTAAAAGGTATGGACATGCTGCCATTAGCATTGCCATACCATTAATAACTTCATTTGTTCAATAATAGTATTATAAAAATTCCATAAACTGATATTCAAATCCAATTGTACCTTAGTAAATTTTTATGTATCATTGAGGATTTCTTAAGCAATCACACAATTTTTCCTGATTGACAGCCTGTGTCAATGCAGTTAGATATGCTACATATTCAACTTTCATGGGATATTTGTCACAGGTGGTTTAATCAGTAGTAGAATAAATACTCTAGAATTAAATGTTTCTGGCTGAAGGCTCAATATGGCACTCAAATACCACATAATATATCATACAAATAAGATTTCTTGTTGTTTTTATCTAAAAGATAAAAATATATGTGCATTTATAAGATGATTATCAATCCATTGATCATAAAATAAAGATACAATATGATGTGATTGTTACTATTCATGAGCAATGATATACATTGAGATAGTAGCTTACTCTAAATAATTTTCTCCTAATTTAAAAATCCCTAGATGATTTAAGCTATAGTGAAATCATATCACACACACTGATAATTCTTGGAACAGATAGCTGGAGGAATAAAAATATTAACACTAAAATATTTTTGAAACAATTATTTAATAAACTAACTGATTAATAATTTAAAAATTAAAAAAATTATATGATAATTAGATAATTAAAATATACATTTTCATCAAGAAAAAATTTCATATAACAAAAATGATTTTTATTCATTAATTCAATTAACTTTTTCTATCATTGAATTATTTTTCAATAAATAAAACAAGCACAACTTTTCAATCAGAGATAAGGACATTTTAAATTAGCTTAAAAGTCTATATAATTTTGGGGAGAACATAAATCAAATGAATAGAAAAGCATGCTTCAAATGAAATTGTTAAATATAATTTAATAAAAATTAAATTATCTTAAAACTTTTTTTATAATTTTGAATGAAAAATAAATGAATAAAAATTATGTTTCAATTGGAAAAAATACTAATAAAATTAATTATTATCAATTGTTATGTGCTCATTAAATAAAAATCTTGAATCATGGTTTAATTTTTAAATCCTTAGCAGTTGCAATTTACAGGGTTTTTTTTCAATTTAGGTTTTCTTCTTGAAGTCTTCTCCATTCCAATCTACTAATGTACACAGTTAATTTACCCACTTTGCCATGCATATTTTAGGCTAACGCATGCCAAGAAGTTATTTTTCTTTCTAATAAATTTTCTAAGTTATGCTAACACATAGAAACACTCATGCTCTTGGTTGGAGACAAAGTTGTTGCAAATTACTTCCAGGGTATCATCTCTTACATTTTTTTCAGTGAAGCAGATTACATGGAGGTAGATTATGTTTAGCATTTAGCTAAACTAGTACATGGTTGTTTTTATTTTAGAAAACATTTTGTTACAGCTAAACTTATAAAGTGCTCTACACAATTAAATTCTACTGACTTCATCAGCAACTGGATTAGGACTTGATTGTCCTCTTCAATAGCTTGGTTAAGATGCTTCATACTGTCCTCTTTGACATATTGATTGAGAGTGACCTCTTATAAGACTCAGGTCTTCTAATTGACCCACACCCCTATTTTTGCAACAAGTCTGTCTCCCACAAATCGCAATCCTATCTCCCACATGATAGTTTACTACTAACCAATAGAATTTATTTTATACAAAACATTATTTAGACATTTCCCTCCTTTAAAATTAAACTTGGAAAACAAGTCAAACTTAAATTCCTCTTTAATTTAGTTTTTTTCTTACAAGATAATCAGATTAATTACAGTAACTTAGAAAACACTGCCTCTTTTGGAGAGAAATAAAGAAACAAAAAAGTAAAAAAAATAAAAAATAATTAATTAAAATTTTAACAAAAATGTTAAAATTCTATAGGTTTTTTTCTCCCTTCTTTTAAAAAAAATATTACTAAATATAAAACATTACCTCTTTTAAAAAGATACAATTAAAATGTATGAATATTTAGTGAAGTGAAAACTTTTTTCATTTAGTATTTTTTGATATTAAAATCAAGAATGATAGGTAGATTAATGAAGAGAGAGAATTTAAAAAATGTTTATTTTATATATTTTTTCTTTTACAAACATTTATGTCACATATTAAAATATTCATATTATTAAAAAAAAAATTGAAAGTTATTTGAAGAAAATTATATAGAATTTTCATATTATCATTTGAGAAAATAAGATATTTAAATAAATCAGATATTATTATTATTATTATTAAAAAAATGCTAAATTAATGTAGCATTTCTGCATTAATTAAATATTTTAAATTTAAACAAGCTTGTAGTATTGGCATGGCCAGAGTTAGCCACTGCTCACAATATTATATGTAAAAAGGAATCTTTGCTATATATATGTGTGTGTGTATTTTGAAAAATACTATTCAATTGAAGTTCAATAAGCAGCATATATATAAGCTACTATACATGATATATACTATTCATAGGGGAAGGGATGTCTTGGAATAAAATAAAACAGATATCACAGCTCTACTGTTTTATATATTTATATATAAATCAAATTATGGCATGCTTTAAACTTTGAAATGCATTAAATAATAAAGAAATTCACAGCAAGCATTCAATTACTGACATGTAATCTTTTTAATTGCTTTCATTTATAAAAAACTGTTGGCAAAAATTACATGATAGTAACTGAATGCAACTCTGCAATTTACTTAGTATTTTTTTAAATCTAAAACTTACTGTGATTTATTTATTAGTAGTAATAGTAGCAGCAGCAGTATGAGTAGAAGCAGCAAATACTTATAGGCATGTCATTGGAAAAAAAAGCAAGCTTGGAGATGTTTGTTTTGTAGATATTCTAATAGTAACTGTTGTAGTAATATGGATTTAAACTATTCTGTTTTGGGTGATTTGTCAAATTCAATTTTACAAGAAATTATGGATAAGTTGAAGTTATTGCCTGTAATTCGTAATATTTTATCGGAGCTTGCGCAAATGATTATGAAAATGCAGGCTGATATCGATATTTTGCATCAAATGTTGACAGAAATAATCGAGGGCTTGTATGTATATCTGATATTTCTAATATATATAAAAGGGATGTATCTTGTTGAAGAATAGTATTGAAGCTTTGGAAAGGGCTCAAATGGATAATGAAATCGTATTACAAAGTATTCTTTTGCAAGATAGTGAAGATTTGCCACAAATTATTTCAAAAATAGCAGTAAAACTTGAAATCAATCATTTTTCTAGCAATGATATAAAAAAAATATTTCATACAGAAAGTAATTCTGATAAATCAGAACTTATTGTTGTTTGTTTTGTTTCCCGTAATTTGACAAGATCATTTGTACTTAAAAACTATTATATCTGTATTTGATATTTTGTCATTAGAAAATAATAATCAGCATATTTATATTAATCACTGTTTTGGGTGATTTGTCAAATTCAATTTTACAAGAAATTATGGATAAGTTGAAGTTATTGCCTGTAATTCGTAATATTTTATCGGAGCTTGTGCAAATGGTTATGAAAATGCAGGCTGATATCGATATTTTGCATCAAATGTTGACAGAAATAATCGAGGGCTTGTATGTATATCTGATATTTCTAATATATATAAAAGGGATGTATCTTGTTGAAGAATAGTATTGAAGCTTTGGAAAGGGCTCAAATGGATAATGAAATCGTATTACAAAGTATTCTTTTGCAAGATAGTGAAGATTTGCCACAAATTATTTCAAAAATAGCAGTAAAACTTGAAATCAATCATTTTTCTAGCAATGATATAAAAAAAATATTTCATACAGAAAGTAATTCTGATAAATCAGAACTTATTGTTGTTTGTTTTGTTTCCCGTAATTTGACAAGATCATTTGTACTTAAAAACTATTATATCTGTATTTGATATTTTGTCATTAGAAAATAATAATCAGCATATTTATATTAATCATCATATTTTTTCATCTACTTAGTGACTTCTTTGGTTAGCAAACTAAGAAATGTGTAAATGGAAGGGAATAGCATTTATTTATAATGATTTCATCTATATGAGAAATGACATTAATTCACCCTGGATTTTAATTAAGAATGAAGATGATTTATTGTCTTTATGAAATTAGTTCATGTGAGCGGTCTATTTTACTCCTAATTGTAGAAGTGATTTTAATATTTTCCATCTCTATATGCACAGTTTATATTCACATTTTGATGCTTTATTTATTTATTTAAGTGATTTTCCATTTTGTTTTTATGACATTATTTTGACTGAATTATGGATCTTAAGTGAGGAATAGCATTTATATAAATTGGTTGGTTATATTAGTATTTTGGTGCCACAAACCTACTCGTGTTCTCAAATATAATGATTTTTGTAAAAATTGGCTTGAGTTATATGTATTATATTCCAGCATTTGATACTACTGTATCTGTATTGGTTACAATTGCTTTTTCTCGTGAAAATTTTTCTTTAATTGCTTTGTATAGAGCGCATGCTATCTCTGTTATATCTTTTATAAATTAATTTGAATCTTTTCTATCTAAAATGGATTCATCTTCTGCCGTATTTATTGGTAATTTAAATATTGATTTTCTAGTTAAAGAGAAAAATGATTCTGGTAGATATTTGAATTTGTTAAATAGTTGTGGTTTTAGTCAGATAAATTTTTTGTCTACACGTTGTAACGAGCACAGACATCGTTACATTGTTTTTTATTATTAAACATAAAGTTAAAATAAAAACTTCGCATTTAAAAACTTTTTTTTTTGTTTGACATAAAAATTGAAAATCTTAAACTTGTATATATATATAAAATCGCGCAGATGAAAAATTATTAAAATAAAACTTTATTAAAGAAAAAGTATTTTAAAACTAAATCTTAAAAAGATTTAGAGATAAAAATATATCTTTAATTTTGGAAAACACATTAAGTAATCAGAAAATGGAAATGATTATTTTAATTAGTAAACTAGCCTTGGGCATTTATATGTATAAACAGCGGTCAGATAGGAGAGAAAAACAATGGAATCGGACCTCAGCAAAAGGACCATCACATCGATGACATAATGTCAATTCAATCCACAAAATTAATATAAAAGGACAAGTTTGAAAATTATTGATTGATTATTATTGAGAGATGTGACAGATATGTGTTAGTGCGGAGGTGAAGGAGAAGGGATTGAAAAGATGCACTCTTCAATCCCTTCAGTTCTGCTAAGAAAGAAGGAGAAATGAACTATCGTTTTTCCACATTGAGGACCAGTTAAAGCAAAAAACCTCCGGATGGATAAATAAATCGGCCAACAGAATACCAATCTTAGGACGGCATGGGAATTCACATTCATGGCAAGCAACGGATAAAGATGAACTGTTTTAAACCGTAAGAACTTTATAAATAGTGAACATTAAATTAAAACTTTCCATATTTAAATGATTGCAATATTATCCTATCTGACCAATGTTATTTATTAATTAGTTATAATTTTATTTAATGTATTTTGTAAAATCATTTCCATTTATTTATTTTTTGTTCTTTAAGTTTTATTATGATTTCTGTTTTCCGTTAAGTTAAATGATATAAATGTTAAACTTAAGTCGGGCGTGAATGGCTGTATAGATTTGTAAAGATATTAGGGGAGGGTAATCTTAGGTTATTTGTGTCGTAGTTGAATTGGGTCAATGGATGGGATATATTGGTGTGATTAGTAGATGTAATATCAGATTTGCTACGGGCAGAATCGTTTCATACGCTGCACTCACCCGTTTGCCTATGGAAGGAATTATAAGACGGAGAACGCAGTTCCTTTCTATGGAGTTTTTTTTTATTGCTCTTCTTGTCAGATAGATGTAATATTCCTATTTGACGAGAGGCAATTTCTTCTCTTAACTTTTTGGTGCTGCCGTATTTTGTATTACATTGAATGCATCGATATATCAGATAAATTGACGCCAGTTTTGACTGCGAACCTTTAGCCTAAGGTTAAATAGGGATAGAATGTTTTATTTTCAAATGCAAATCTATATAGTCTATTCATACTCGACACTAAATAAAAATGCATTAAATTTAAGTTGTTTATAGACGCTTGCATGGATTGGTTATCGGTTAAGTATGTTTTGGGCTTTCATATTTGATCAAAATATATAGACATTCGATAAATAATGATACCTTACGGTGAGTATCTAAAATGTATTTATTCGGATGTCTTTTAAGTTATTGGTGACAATGCAAGTATCTTATGGTGAATACTATTGGGTTACTTATAAATTTCCCTCTGCAATTGTCAGTATCAATGATTTTATATTTTGATCGTTTATGTTTATTTTGAAATGTTTTTAACCATTGTAATCTATGTAACCGATCTATACTCAACATTATTAAAACAAATTTTTATAATTCCATCTGTGCGAACTTAATTAAAATGTAAACTTATAATATAATAGAAATTAAAATGTAAATTAAAATCTAAAGTAAAGTTAAAAATAATGTTAAATGTTAAAATGTAAACTGATACTAAAACAATTTTAAATCTTATATATATATGTGCGTAAATAAATTTTTGTATGTTAATTACTGGCAGTGGCTTATTTTATTTATTTTTTAATGTTGAAATATAATTAGATAAGATATGATATTATTAAATCTCTGCTACTCCCTGAGCTAGTGACTTGGGCTAACGACCGGAATCAAAATTTACGTATCTGCCTACTTTATAAATATTTCTAGGTCCAAATGCTTAGATGGTGCCCTGTAGTGCAGTTTACGTAAGTCTATCTTCTCCGGATCGTTACGTGTAACACAGGCATGCAAATATTTGATACATCATATATTTGTTAGACCTAGTAAATATTTTAATTATGAGTCAAATGTATCTGATGTAGTCATTACAGATTATTTTGCAATTCTTTTGAAATTGCTTTACTCTTATAATAAATCAGATACACCTGGGTCTCGTTTTACGCGATAGATAGGTTCCTCAGAAAATACGCGCAAACTAAATCGCGCAAAAATAGACGTAACTTACATTGAAAAAGGGGGGATGCGGTCTGTGATATTTCAAAATTCACATAAAAGCAGAGCACCAACGTAAAATTACTTTAAAATTCGCGCAAAAAAAATAAAGAAATAAAATATGACTAATAAAAAATTTCAAATTTGAAAAAAAATTGATGCAAGACAAATTTTTTTTAACTATAATATTTAATTTTATTCAAAATAATATATTTTTATGCATAATTTATAGTACAGTAATTTACATTTTTTTATACACGTTTTAATTATTATGATTTTCTGGTGACAACGTAATTAGTAATTAATCTTTGAGATGATGATTTTATTAATTGTTTAAGAAGCTTGCGATATCCAGACATACAACCATTTAGCTCTTGTTGGAATTTAAGAGCACGTTAATGATTAGTGTCATTAATAAGAAAATAATAATTGATTATGTTCTTTTTTAAAAAGCAAAAACAGAATGTGATTTAAAATGCAAAATTAACACACACAATGTTTGAACAAATTTACATTATAATCTTGTAAAATTTAATATGTGTATACATAAAATGTGGAAATCATGATTTTAATTTCATTATTGCATAAAATCTTACTATTATAAAGCACTGAAAATATTGAAATTACTAAGATGAAAGTCGAATTCCAATAATGTGCTATTACTTTCAATATAACGTAAGTGCGCGAAATTTATTATTTAAAGTAATAGCGCATTATCGGAAATCGACTTCCGGTGAAACATGAATCGCGTAACTTCAAAATCGTGTTAAATAAGTCTGCGTAAAAAGAGACCCAGGTGTACTCATTCATATGTTGATAAACTTTCACATGCTAAATTAACTAATTTATTGTCTAATCACAGTTGGGATAGTGTTTTTGTACTCTGTGCAGTTTCAAAAGATTTGTTCTTTAATTGCTAAGGTGACTGATCATATCAAATTGGTTAGTAAGAATAGAAAGTGGTCATTATGGATAACTGATCACTTAATTGAAAATATTAATTTGAGAAAGAATGTTAAGCATTGTGGTGGTGAAGAGAAAAAAATTAATAAGGAAATTAAATCTCATATTAAAAGAGTGAAATTGCATTATATTAGGGAATTCCTCTGTGGTAAAAATATTTCTTTGAAATAGAAAACAATTCCTTGATTAAAAAATCCCCTAATTGAATTGATTTTTTTAAAAATGATGGTCACTTATTAAAAGTTAAAGATATTGAAAAATATGTTGCTGATCTTTTTAATAATTTATTTTTACATAAGCTACAGGAGGAAAGTCATATTAATGATTTGTCTTTTGATTCTGTTGTCAATTCTTTTTTCTGTTCTGATGTTTCTGACACTCAGTTACCTCACTTGATTGACTGTTTAAAAAATGTTAGATGTTCTGATTTGGATTATTTAACTTCAAAAATTTTAAAAGATAATAAGCTTTTACTTATTAGTAAATACACACCTATTTCAATCACTTCAATTATTTCTAAGCTGTTTGGGATAGTAGTCAGCAATAAAATGATGTCTTTCTTAAATGATCATAGAGTGATTTCTGTGCATCAGTATGTTTCTGGTGTTAAAAAAAGGTATTATAGATGCTCTTAATAATCATGTGTATAATTTGACATCGTTGTTAGATACTGGTCTTAAGACTGCAACCATATATTTAGATCTTTCTAAAGCATTTGACTGTTCTTCTTAAAATTTTTCTTTGGTTATTATATTCATATGACTTTAGAGACCATTTTGTTTCTTGGTTTCAAAGTTATTTAAAAGACAGAAAACAAGCAACTAAAATTCATGGCATTATTAGTGATTTTAAACTAATAAATCATGGAATTTCACAGGATTCTGCACTTGGTCTTATGTTATTTTTGATATATATTAATGATATTTTTGTATTTCCTTTAAGTTCAGTGACTTATGTTTTTGCTAATGATATTGTTCTGTCTTTTGGTGCTGTTTCATATTGTCTTCTTGAGACAAATGATTAATAAGGATTTGACTTTAATTAGTAATTTACTTACGTTAAATTGTTTGACAGTTAATTGTAATAAAATGAGAGCTATCCTTTTTTTATATAAATTTGTTTCATTCTTTGAATATTTCTATTTGTAACCAATATAGAGCTCATTATAATGTTATTTTTGTTAATAATTATTAATATATATATATGTGCTCTGGACACAGATAATGAACCTATTAATTGTCTGTGAAATTATTAAAATTTACCGCCAAGCGCTTTCGGGACAGTTTATAGTCCCATATTCCTGGCAACTTGTATTCGATTAATAACTATAATATTAATGCAAATTTATATGCAGATGTTATGTGGACCATTTTCGAGATAGGGAATTCTGTTTTCATTGAGCACGAAAGAGCCACTGGGCACGCTTTTCTACCCACCACAGCTTGTGTCATTTGCTCTGAAACAAATGACACCAAACGTAAAGTTAGGGAAGCTTACTACATTGTAAGTGACCCATCAGCAATCAACAGAAGAGAGGCCTGCTTTTCCCCATCTCAAAAATGGTCCACATAACATCTGCATATAAATTTGCATAAAATTTGCATTAATATTATAATTATTAATCGAATACAAGTTGCCATGAATATGGGACTATAAACTGTCCTGAAAGCTCTTGGCGGTAAATTTTAATAATTTCACAGACCATTAATAGCTTCATTATCTGTGTGCAGAGCACACATATATATATATTAATTTATTTTAAATGTTAATGAAGTAAAATCTTAACTATTTAATAATTATTGTTATTTGAGAGTTTTTATTAATTCTAGGTTATCTTGGTCAAGTCATATTGTGTATTTGTATTTGAGGTTGCATAAGATTAATTATTTATTTTATTATTTAATTACATTTTTGCCTAGATCTGTTTTGTTAACTATTTATGAATCTTGCTATCAAAATATATTGTCTTATAATATTTCTCTTTGGAGTGTTTGCACTGCTTATACTTTTTTCATCATTATGTGTTTTACAAAATTACACTATGCATATTATTTTTGGAAAATTCCAAATTAACTTTGGTTCAGAATATCTGTGTTTTATCTGATGTTAATCTTTATAAATATAGGGTAATTATTGATATATTTTATCGTCATTCTCTTTTATGTGCAAGAATTTTTAAAATAAATATCTCGATTAGCTAAAATCTTTCAATCGACATTACCTGCTTTTAATTTGGAAGGTAATTCATAGGCTATTCAGTTGCAATGGTATTAGGTTGTTTAATTCTTTTGTCTTTGCTTATTCATTAGATTTAGATATTGACCACATATCACTTGCTATGTTTAAATTTTTTTTGCAATTTTGTTTATATTCCATGTGGTTATTTTGATTAATATTTTGTAATTTATTATATTGTTTATATTGTGACTTTCTAATTTTGTGTGTTTATATATATGATTTCTCACATAACATTTCCTTGTTTGGAATTATAATATATAACTATAGGGGTAGAATAAGCAAGCAAACAAACAAACGTCTAGGTCACCTATTGTTTATGTGAAAGGAGAGATTATTATTGATGTGAATTTATTTATCAGTGGACCTGAATGATTCACATTTCATTATGTTTGGAAGTCAATCACTAAATGGAAGAGATGTGCAAAAAAACTTTCTATAGATCTGCATATATATATATCTCATGATATATGTTGAATCATATCCACCATATTCACAATCTGAGAATTGAATCTAGGCAGCTAAAACTTGAAAATTATTTCAAATTAGAAACAGGCTTGGGATATTTTTTTGTAATGGTGTGCAGCAATTTAAATAATAGTTTGTGATTGGACATTAAATAGATATCTAGTGATTTTTAATTGAAGTATAAAACAAAAATGAAAAACTGCTTTAAAAAACTCCTCTCACTATCTTCAATTGATCATCTTGTTAAGTAATGCTTTTTTGATTGTTCTTCTATTGGGAAGAAGGATAATAAGGAAGCCTTTGTTGTAAAATTCTAATATTGTTTAATAAGGTTTTTAGAATGGTTCATGGATTAGGTTTTTATAAGTTTCAGGCAAAGTGATTAAGAAAAGCATTTAATAAAGTTTCCATTCTTTTTGATTTAAAATTGTAATGAATTAAATATTACTACTTAGAATGTTTTTAGCTTATGTATTACATTTATTTTTCAATGCAACTTACTGTAAAAATGAAATAAATATAATTCGTTGTTGTTGTTATTATCGGTTTTGCAGATAAATAAATAAATAAAACAAATAGATTATACAGCAACAAATATTATTTGATACAAAAATTTTCTTTCAATAATGTTTTATTACTCTCCTCACAATAACATTGTTTTGGTGAACATTCACATTAATATATATCTTACACTGAAGAAGACTATAAAATGTTATTGAAAGAAGCATTTTTTGAAAGAAGCATTTTTCTCCCTATTAAATAATATATTTATTGTCATAAAAATTTTTTAATTTTATTTATTAATTACATTGTATTATTTATATTTTAAGTATTCAATCCATTTTTTAAATGTAGATTGAAAATATATATCTAGTTAAAAAAAATAATTGTATAAATAGTTAATGTCATATTTTAAATCTATAAATTAGAATCTTGATAATTGGAAAAGTCGACGAAGACAGATGTCCAAATCGATAAGTAAAGATGAAACAGAAATTCCACCACCAACAGCTCCACCTATGAGGCGGAAATCAAAAACATTTAAGGAAATTATGGAAGAAAGGTAACTTATTCAAACATCTTTAGTTTTATTTGTTATTATTTTTAGAGATATTATTTATTATTAAAAACTATTATACTAATGTATTTAATATTTTAGTATATCTTTTAAGGATTCAGTAACTATTTATAAAATGCAGTAAACTTGTTTAATCTCACTAGCTAATAGTCTGTTGTAATATTTAATAATGTGCTACATAGTAAATGCAGCTACATGGAAAAATAATTACAAATTCGCTAATCAATAAATATTGTTAATTTGGCATTCTTAGTTCTCCTGTCTTCTCAGATTATATTTTGCCACATTAGGAATGATTCAAGAATACATTTTTTTCTCATTTGTGTGTGGTTTAGAGCTGTGATAGAATATTGGACAGTGGGATATAGGATTCTTGGACTGATTCCAGTTCTGGCATTTTTACCATTTCTTATCAACTTCCAAGCAATAAAGTTGTCGTCTGATTATTTAATAATATCTATTATTTTTAAATATATTATAGAACATGTATTATACCTTTATTTTTTATAATGATTGGTTCTACACCTTTGATATATATAGGGCCAGACTTTAAGCTAGCAGCCATACACTCATATTTTATCATATAAATTAAACACATGCAAAGGTTTAACAACATCACAATGAATTTATTTACTCAGAATAATGTGTAAGTTAGTAATACTAATTAGTAGGTTCACTAGTGACTGGCTGGTTGAACTGAACACAATACTTTCTATAATAGTTTTCACTAGCGGTTTTAGTAAACACCTTACTGCTCACTCACATCTCTGAATCCATCTAATTGGATTTGACCGCATGTCTTTTCTTCACTATTTGGTCTGCAACTGCACATATTAAACTATTTTATTCTTCACTAGTCTGACCCTCTCCCCCCCCTTCCCTTTTGAAATTATTCTCACATTTTAACAACTCTGTTGATTTGTATATTGTTAGACAATTGGTTATACAAATCAGAATATCCAGATTACTTGCTGTTTTTTAATACTACTTTTTGCATATCATTATTTCTAGAATGACACAACACTGCCTGTATCCGCCTTACATATCTATATATATATATCTCTTTATTAAATAAACCAGTCACTACACAGCAACTTTATATATATATTTTAGAACCTTACCATTAATAGAAGGTTGTTGTTTTTTTATGAAATTTATTTATTTATTAGTTTACATAACAAAAAAAAATCAATTGACAGCTACATGATTGTTGTTGAGGTATACATAGTAGAAAGAAAAAGAAAACTATAATATTACATTTATGAAATTAAATGAAAACATACAATTGTCTTCTATGATGAAAAAGATGTGACTTTCTAGCTGTCGAAAGCCAGAACCAAGTTCAGGAACGTTATGTGGAGGTTGTAGAGATCAGATAAGTTCATCAGTGTGTGACCAGGTAGAATTGAAGATCTCAGCCGGCATTAACAGTTGGTCTCTCCTTAGGATTTTTTCATGAACTGCACTGGATTACAGGATGATGAATCCAGGACCAGGCGACATCTAAGAAGCCAAATAGAATGATTTATGAAGATGGCTCTCCTGATGTCTGGGAATCTATCCAAAGCAATGCAACTGGCCATATCTAAAATCTGGGACCAGTTAAGCTTAAAAGTCTTTAATAGATTTAGTCTCGCATCATTTAATCCTGTACGTTCTTTCAAAACTTGAGAGAGGGTCTCCAAGTCCCACTTACAGATGGAGCATGTAGGCTCAATTTTACAAAACCCTCTCCTAGATGTCAAAAAGTCATTGGGTGGTAGAGAGTTCAGATTTGTTTTTAAGATGAAGTCAATGAATTTGGGTACAAGATACCATCTTTTTAATTTTGGTATTAGTTTTTCATTAATAGAAGGTTTGTAATTAGAGAATAGGGTGAGTGTCATTAAAATATTACTAGTTCACATTTTAGGAAGGCTAAGAAAGTAAGACAGCCAAATTATATTAAAAGAGAAATTCACATAAATATATGTCAGACTTTATTCACACCTTGACATTAGTATGTAATCTGCACTGATATATTATGATATCACGAATATTCAGCATAATTAGGTTGGACCTGTTTATTATCTGCATGATCTGTATATTGCAGTTATTGAAGCTAAAGCTGTGACTGTTTTTGTACTCTGCTGGTTTGTGTTTGTAGAGACTGCATAGTTAGCCATTCATCATCTTTGTATTGTTTTCTGATCCTGAAAGTAAAAGTGAAAATAACAAACATGTAATAAGAATGTAGAGGCAGACCAATAAATAATATTATTTCGTTCACCAGAAATATCGGCTTTTAGATCTCAAAGAAGGTACTTGATTAAAAATATACCTAAACTGACCAGTGTGATTATAAAATAACAGGAAACATAAGAAAAATAATAGCATGAATTAAAAATGCTTATTTAAATTTATGATGCAGTAGTAAATATGGAAGTGAGAAATAGTTGTCTTAAGAGAGTGATATTTACAATTGATGATGATCAGTGATGCAGCCTAGTCCCAGCATTCTCATTTCTACTACTCTTATGCTGCTTTAACATATGAACCAACTGCAGTGGTGTTCATTTTCTTAATCACTTTTAGACAAATTTGGAACTGATTGTATATGTAGTACCAAAAAAAAAAATTATAACTGGCTGGTTTTTTACCTACTTATTAAATGAAGATAATAGAAAATATTAGTTAGATTCATTAAAAAAAAAAATGGTGAGGCATTTTGTTGTTTTGTATATGATTGCTTTGATTAGTTTTTATGGCTAATTTAATGTGTAGAATATGAAAACGAATTTCATTATTAAATGTATAATAAACCACAAGGACACATAACTAATTGGTTATCAACTGTAAATCAAAGGATCCTCATTCAATGCTTAACATTATGTAATAAAATATCATCAATCTGTCATTAAAGCAGCACTTAGATATTGTTGATATTCTTTCTATTGGTTAATATTAAACATTGACTGGAGTCATGTGATTTAAATATATGATATGCATAATAAATACTTTTATATTTAGCTTTCATACTTTATAAAATATGTTTCTGTTTTTTTATTTAATTATTATTTTTTAGAGAAAGGCGGAAGTTAGAAGTCCCTTACTTAGGATTAGCAAATACTGATTTGAACAGTGTACAGAGCAGCAGAGATAATATATGGGTTTCTGATGATGTTTTTAGCACTTCAGTCAGCAAGAATAATGCGCCACCTAGTGATAGCGATTCAAAAGATCAAGATTCAAAAATTTCAAAGGTTTGAATTTTTTTATTAAACAAAAAGTCACTGAACTTTTTTCTCTTCAAAAATTCAGTATATATTTTGGAAGTGCTGAGAGAGTTATAAAAAATTTATTCAATGTTATTATAAGCCTACCTTTTTAAATAAATAGTTTCCTTTTGTCATGGAATCAAACAGAAGTTATTGTGTATCAGTTCTCTGTATTGCCCAAATGTGATTTCAATTAAGCATTAATTTTAAAAGAATGAGCAACAAGGAACACTCCACTCTGATTTAGCTTATTAATGGTTTCATAAAACTAAGACCCCTAAATATGTTTATTATCGCTAGTATTTAACATTAATGTAAACATGTACTATCATTAAAATACTTCATTGCAACTTGCAACCAATTACAATTATAGTACAAATGTGATACTAGGGAAAATTGATATATGTATAAATTTTAATAGGCAATGAAATGTCCAACATTATTTAAATTAAATTTAATTAAGCATCTCATTCATATTATTCTACCATAAATCAAACCCCATTTAATTACGATATGAATATCATGTTCATATACTATAAATAAAATATATAATATAATGAATAAAGCATCCTTGAATCTTTTTTAAACAAACTGAAAAATAAAATTTTTGCATAGGATTTGAGATCCCTGCATTAACAATGCATTGAAACAACATTTTTACGTTCTGCGTCAAACATTTAAGATTATAGGTTTATATAAAGTTTGACCGTAAATAAGATTTTGAAAACAGTCTGATAAGTCTTATATTATCATAGTTCACAATTCAGAATTTGTTTATTATATTTCTTCCATCTTAGTTCATTAATGAGCTAATAGAGGGCACTTTAATACAGAAATACAGCTTGCTGGGGATTTTCAGTATTAATTTCATCTATATTTGAGCCATCAAAAAATTATATTTATAATGTATTAAATATAAGCTCTTTCATAGCTATGATTTGATGCAACAAAAGTGTATCCTAGTGATCTTTTCTCTTCTAATATATAGCTTAAATCCTTTTGACTGATAAAAATATTTGTGGTGAAGAAGCCATTGACCATTACTTATAAATTATCTTCAGAAAGACTTAAAGGTAGATTGTAATTTAATAGAATCTATTACATAGTTGTAAGCTTACCGCTAAGATATTGTTTCATATTTGAATAAGCAATTGTATCAAATCGTAAAGCATAGAATACTGCTCATAATTATAGAAGTAATTAGGGCTCATTATTCTGAAGCAGTTCTAAAATTAAATGTAATAAACAAATCTTTATGTGGAAGCTTTCATTCATTTTTATATACAAAAATAAAGCATCCTATTTGCTAGATTACATCTAATATTTACATTAATATTACATTGGCTAGACTATTTATGTAAACATGAGTAAGCAATGAACACCAAAAGAGAGTATAACCCTGATTTCCGTAGAGCTTTTGAAATTTCAAGTCAGTATCTTGAATACTATAATAAAAATAAAGGACATTGAATTGGGTATTCTCTGTCAAATATCAGTAACCAAATATAAATCAATCTGTTAGATATTAACCATATGATATCTATTGTTTACTTATGCCTATACCATGACTCTATAATAGAGTAATCTACAGTGAATTACTGTTGTTCAATACATATATTGAAGTTTTTCCTTACTAAAAACCGAATAAAATTGACAAGTATTTTTGTTGTTGGTTTATCCTAATGCTATATATAAGGTTTTTTTTGGCATGAAATCTGTTTTCTATCAAAATCCTTGGCACATACACACACATATATATACTCTTTTATTTCTATATGCAGCCACTATTAATTTATCTTTATCAGATGGTATATTGCTTTAAAATCTCATTTCCAAACTATTTTCCATTATTAGTCAGGTTCACAGTAGATGTCGCTAGACTTGAAAGCAAATGAGTGTGTATATGAAGTCATGTAATAATGTTGTAGTTGAAGTTAGTTTGATAGAGCAATAAATTTAAAGACTTGAATTGAGTATATAGGACATGCTTTTTTAATAAAAATAATTAGTGAGTGATGGTAGTGTTAATTGAGTTTTTTTTTAAACATTTTCTATAAAAGGCAGAATTAAAAATTTTTATAATTAATTGCAGAAAATATAACATTAACTTTTAAACATTAAAAAAATGTTTTTTAATGTTTTTTTATCCTTTCAATCAAATTTTATAAGTGTGCATGTATATGGCAACTGTGTAATCTGCTTTTATGTTAGGAAGCTGTTGGAAGTAGACTTTATTAAGTAGCGCCATTAGTTTGTACATTCAGGCTTTAATATCAAATAGATATATTAGTGGTGTCTAAATAATAATAGTAGGGTTATACTGATGATATTGTAAGTTGCTTCAAAGATAGTTTAAGCAGATAATTAAACAACCAAAATATATGCCCTTTCACCATATGACAATCCATAAAATGAAATGGAAAATATAACATGGTTCATTGAAGATTTAATATTTCATTCTCTACAGTGTCAATAAATTATATATATATATATATATATATATATATATATGTAATTAAGGGGAGCAAATCACTATTCCTGAGACTATCTGTGTGCTAAGAAACACCATAATGTAATAAATCCATTTATTTTTTAAGCTTTTGATGTTTATAAACTTATTCTTTCCAACATTGATGGAAATTCAGAATGAAATTAATATATCCACAAGATTATTAACACATTTCATCTGGTGATGTGGTAATTTCATTTTGAATCTTCATAAATGTTAACAAGGATAAGCTTATAAGTGTCAAAAGCTTAAAGAATAAATGGGTCCATTCTGTCCTTGATCCCTGCTAAACATACAGTGTTATTTATTCATAATCTGAGGGACAGAGGTTTGTTTCCCTTAATTACATAAATATTAAGATATGCTAATTTCATGTTTATATATGTTGGTATATCCCTGCTTATAACATTATTAATTAGTGCAAAATTCAAACAATTTTATGCAAAGTCCATTTTACTTACAAATTTGCTGATAGGTATAATGTTAGCAAATTGTGATAAGACAGAATAAACATTTGTAATTTATTTAATATAGTTAATTATGCTAATTTGGCTTATATAATTCTACATTTGTATAAAAAATGTCAAACATAAGGAAAACTTATAGGTAGAATGCAAAAAATTTTAAGTACACCCCATCGTCCAAACTGAATAATTTGATTTAACAGTATGAAAAGAATGCAGGATTTATGAAAAAGAGAAGGAAAACGTTGTTGTTTTTTTCATTCATTAGCAGGAAATTAACTCTACTTCCCAATTTAATACTTTGATAAAGTGGGAGTAAATATTTTCTTATTTATTAACAGTAGAATAATAAAATGTTTACTAGCAGTCCATCCTTTATTTTAAATACTAATAGAGAAATGATGTTCCAAGTAATATATGTTTTATACAAATGTTTTTAATACATAAACTCCCTGAAAACACAATCTTTAAAAGATGTACTGTAACATTTAACTGTAATAAAGATTTATGTACATGTTTTTTTTAATTTAGGCAAAAATTGAGTTATCTAAAATCTTGGGCATTGATCACTTAAGTTGGGAATTGGCTGTAATGTGTATGTAAATTAATTAGTAAATGGGATGTCTATTATATATACGAAGTTAAATCCACAGCAAAAAGTATATTGATGTGCAGCAACCAGTCAGACGCAGTTCTGCAGGCTGAATGAAAGCAATAGCAAGCCTGTCCAAGTTTTGCTATTGTTTCCACTCAGTCTGCAAAACTGCTTCTGATTGGTTGTTGTTTATCAATACATCTTGGCTGTGGATTTAACTTCATATACATAACAGTCACCCCATTTACTAATTAATTTACATCTATATTAACTGTTAAAAATATTAAATTTATATATAGCTGTTATTACATACTAAAAATTATTTTTATGTCGCTATCATTTTTTTTTGTAATTAAATATTTTTAGACAGTTTTATTTAAGTTAGAAATTCTGCTTTGTTTGTTACTTTAGAATAAATTTTGTAATTGAGATTTAACAGATTTCTATCAAATGAGTTTTCTTAAAATTTTGAACACATGTTAGAAATTGATGACAATGCAACATAATAGTTAAATATTTCAGGTTGATCCCCTAGTTTGTTTACTGTAGAAGGGTCATTGGAATAAATTTCAAATATGTTGATATTGATTCAATAAATTTTCACTGATGTGCACACAAGAATAGTATTTTTTTTTAATGTTTTTATTTTTTTTAAAAAAAAAGTTTAAACTTAAAAGTATTAACAAGCAATTAAACTAGAAATAAAAATAAATATTTCAGTTGATTATAAAAGTTGCATTTTTTAAAATGGAGACTTTCTTTTTATCTTGATTGCAAAATTTCTTTTTTAAAAACATTTACTTTCATTAAAAAAATAATATCGAATTAATTTTTTAATCTGCCGCTAATTTTAAATAGGAATAATTACAAAAAATATCCAAATACTAAAAAATTAAAAATAATAATATAAAAAATATTTATAATAAGTGCTTTTATTTATTGTGGACTAAAAAACCCAAAAGTAACCATTTTCTTCAACCATAATTGAGATTTTAATATTCAACTTGAAATAAAGGCATGACATGTCCAGAAATTCATTAATTCAATCTGGTCACTCCACACTTTTATTTCAAATTAAATATAAAAACTCCACTTGTGGTTGAAGGAAAGTTATTTTTTAGCTTTTTAGACTATGGTAAATAAAAGTGTTTAATATAAAATATTTATATATATATATTATTTTGTTTGAAAAAAAATTTTTTTTTAAATTATTTCTCATCTTAGCAGTCTGTTCACAAAAGTTAAATAACTAATATATATATGTTCCTTAGTTTCAATATATATTCACTTGTAAATAGCGATGATAGCAGTATCACTGAAATATAATAAATTAAAGACAGTCCTAATATGGTAATATGTTATATTTGGAAAAAAATATTAAATACACCCTATTCTAAACAACAAATGGAAAGTGGTCTTGTTTTGAATATAACAATTACCCTTGATAATGATGCTTATCATCGAAAATGCATTAAGGTTGCAATTAATATTTTCAATCTTTTCTCTGAATATACTTATTGCCTTTAATTTAATAATATATATTCACTAAAAAAATTAAATATTTTTTTGAACTTGAGACAAGAGAAATTCTCATTAAATAAAATTAGTTATACTAATTACACAACAAACATTTCCTTCAGGGATTACACTTATAATGTTATGTGTGTTTTTAATGTTAAATAAGTCTAAAATTTACTGACAAAGATTCACATTATGCAAAATTCTCATAATACGAGTATCCTTCTGCATTAGAACTTCACAGTGTAATGATTAATATATTAATCTACCATGTCCATGAATTAAAATTAAAGTTATGTATAAAACCAGAAACTTTTTAGGTTGATGAAAATTTGTAAGTCCACTCTGGAATTCTTTTAAGTAGTTAAAGGAGTGTCAATGCAATATTGGTTAGAAAAACCAATTGAGACTTGATTAATTTGCTTTTCCAAATAATTTTTAATAACTGCAGAGGGGAGTGGAGAGATAGTTACTCATATAAGGCTATTATTTTAATAGATAGTGAGATATTGAAATTACATTTTCCAGATATTCCTAAGATTATGAATAGCATAATGCAGTGCATGAATTATTAAAATTTCATGAGTAGTTCAAGATGCAAACATTTCTCTACTTATGTAAGTCCAGATTTATGTAAATAATTTTCCATATGTAAAAGAAAAGGCATAAAAATTTGAAAAATGATATCCTTAGGACAAAATCATTATTTTTTATATATATATTTCATGCTGCATGAACATATCTTGTGATATAATGTAATGTTTATTTGTTTTAAAAAGATTTCATGATCTGTATGACAGTTAATGTTGAACATGCATCAGGGAGAAAAATTCAAATTACGTAAAAAGGTACAAAACAAATCTTTAATGTAAGTAGCGAACTACTTATATTTAATTCTTCATTAAATCAGTTATTAGTTTTAGGCTGTTTTTATACATCTTTCTTTTCTTTTTTTTTAATCCAATGTTTGCTTTGTTCATTTTAGCTAATAATTGTACATTATCTTATTAAATTATTTTAGCTATGTTGTTCATGTTGCTAGCACCCTTTATTGATATCTCGATCCAATAATAGTAATGCAGCTGGCTGAGATCCTTTTTGTTCAGATTAATAGGGCTGTAAATAGCTAATGTTAGAGGAATTGTCTGTATTATTATAGGACTGTAGTTTTGTTTTTATTCTTGGAGTGCCATTCCCCCTTTCAGCCAGGAATTGAACCAGAAATTCTTTTCTCTGTGCTAACCAACTATTCTTCATGTAACTTGAAAATGGGCTCCTGTCGGCTTCGTGCACATTTCATTTATTTTATTTCTTGTGACCATTTCTTTCTATTCATGGATATTTCTGTATTTATAAGTCGTCGTCCCCCCCTTTGATAAATCTTTTTTAAAAATATCAAAGCTATTGTTCATTGCCTCTTGATTATCTGTTTTTGCATCTTGCAAATGTTATGGATATTCTGTCTTGGGTTGAGGTAATGCTTTTGCCCACATAAAGACTTGTTTGACTTAAGAAATTCTGCTGTCAGCAATGCTTCCACAGGTATCATTATCTGAATTGTCAGGCTTATAGTATGCTACTTTTTTTAGTAGTTAATGTTGTTGTTTTTTTGCAATTAAAAATGAGTGCTAATAGTATTAGTAACAAAGAAGTGACTTTCATGATTATAGGTAGAATTAAAAGAAAATAAGTCAATGGAAAAATTACACTTTCCAAAGCATATTCTTTAGTCTACTCCAGAGACATATTTAAGATAAGGTTTTAAATTTCTCTATGAATATTTCATAAAGTATTAATGATACTACAAAGTCTGACTAGTGCCATGGGCTATGCGTTATCTCTTTATATATGCATTGATTAACAACAGTGAATGCTCAATCCGATCGAGATAAGAAGGAATCTGGACTAGTCCGTTATTGAAGGTAATGTGAGATATGACAATATAGCAAACTTTTCCATTCTTTATTTTTAAATATTTTTTACATAGAATAGTTTGGGACCAGACATCCCTTATATATATATGTAACATTTTGACAATGTCAAATATTCATCTTCAGAATAATGTACAGGGACTTAGTTTCAATTTTGCAACTGAAATAGCTCAAAATTTTTTTAAAATCGGATTTGTTTGAATAAGATAAAATATACATGAAAATGCTATGTCAAAATTGGGAAAATAATATGCAACAAGTAATAGTATTACAAAATTCATATCTTTTCAAGATGGTAGCGTATATTATAAGATCTTTCCATCTTACATTGACACTAATGACATCTCTCAATTTCAGAATATTGATTTTTGCCATCCTTAGTATCAGTTACATGAAGTTAATTTGAAAATGAATTCACTAAAATATATAATAATATATTTAATATATATATATCACATTTTTGACTTGAATTCAAAACCTTAGAATGTTTCAATTTTCAATTGATGGTTTAAGTAGCAAAATAAATGTTTACTGATTGGAAAGCAGCTCTTTGGTATTTCCTATCAGATTAAAGCCATTTAGTTAGAAAGTGGTTGTAGAAATGTGAGTTACATTATCATTTGCTTTCTTAATTTATTTATTGCCTACATTGGGATTTCTAATTTTATCTGCTTTATTTGATGCAGAGAATGTTTTATATTAAAACTTAAACCAATTAGTATGATACCTGTTATTTGAATTATTGGAAAATATCAGAATAGTTCATATTGGTCACTAGCCCAAAGTTGAAAAGACCCAATATAATGAAAATCAGTTACACCTTAATAATTGTGCTAAAATTGTGGCATATATATATCATTGAGCTTATTTAATTTTATATAAATTAATAAGTAATAACCTGTAGATTTATACTTTACGTTTGTCTAAATATGATAATATAAATTGTGCTATCACACTTACGACGTAAAGCTGTAACAACAAATAGAAAATAAATTAAATGGCTGAGCGCTTTCAAGAAGATGTACTTCTCATAATCATAGCTAGTTATGACTTGTTCTTTGAAATCATTATATAAATACAATATGCAAATTCTATGCAAATGAGTCCTTAAGACCATCTGTTTGAAATAGCAAAACATGCTTCTTTACGATTAATGGTGAAGGAGTCCTCTGCAATAAAGTAAGCCTCCTTTACCTTTCGCAGCACGATTTATAATATCATAAATTAATAAGTATAAAGCAACAGTGTGTGAGTAGTTGGAGAAATAGACAGTTTGGTTTAATTAAAGAGACTTGATTAAGTTGAAATACATATTAGAAACTATTCACATTAGTTGTATATATATTTATCCAATATCCATAACCATATATTTGAACTATAGTCATGGTAGAGTAATTCCCAAATGTATAACATCATGTGATAACTATTTTGCACCTAGAAAGAAATATGAGATAGAATAAAAATATAAATAGCCCTTTCAGGCAAAGATCTCACAGCATTTCTTTATAGAAAGATAGTGAAGTAATTGATAATACCATGCTATGTTTATAACTGTAGTAGGACTTTTTTATTTTTCTTGCTTTTCTCTTTAGTTAGAATAGTCAAATATTTGTTTATCAGCTGAAGTAGTTATTTGCCTAGATAAATTAATTTCGAACCAGCTACCTATAAAAAAACATTTCAAGCTTGCTTGGTACTTGATTTCCATTTTCATCTGGTTCCAAACTTTAGTTGGGCATGTAACTAATCACTAAACCACGAGACTTTTCTTTTACATATGTTGTTGCTGTTGAATTGCTAAGTTAAGACTTAAGGTGTACACCATTGGATCCCGTGAGCATGTTTTCAACAATTAATCCCATTAAGAGCGTGCAGAATTTGTACATATAGTTAAGCTGGTTTATT
The DNA here is from genome assembly GCA_028023455.1 of Epiperipatus broadwayi. NCBI lineage: Eukaryota > Metazoa > Onychophora > Udeonychophora > Euonychophora > Peripatidae > Epiperipatus > Epiperipatus broadwayi. Next base: position 6,320,429 of record JAQFVV010000037.1, read on the forward strand.
GCAATCACATTGTATAAATAGGCTTAATTAAGTAATGATGGGGCGTTCCTTTTTGTGCTCATTCATATAAAATAATACGATTAATGTTTTTTTTTTTATCAAAAAAGAAATTCATTTGTATTAATAAACTATATACATATGTATATTCAGACTTTTTTAAAAATTTCTTTCATATTTGGGTCAATTGTTGAGGACTAATTTATTCATTAGTACTATCTTTGAATTAAAAAAATAAGGCTTAAAAATGTGAAGAATGGAAAAACTAGGGAGTAGCGATAAAAAAATATTTTTAAGTGTTTCACTTTGTGTTACATTTATATAGAGATTCCATTATTTTGAAAACCTTGCATTTTTATTAACTTCCGACTTAATCACTGGATAAATTGGAATGTTTTTAAGAACGTTAAGTTGCATTTGCTTGATAGACTAGTACAATTATCTTTTATATATATCAGTATTTACTCAAGTCTATCATTGGCCTAAATTCATTGTTTCTGCATAGTTTTATAATTACATTTAAACTATGAAAGGAATTGCTACAACTTCCTGTTGAAAAAAAAAGTAAGTAAATAAAAATAAATGAGATCAAAGTGTTATCGCCAAATTTTCTATGTGGTTTACGTAATTGCTTGCTAATTTTTATTTTTGTTTCTTCAATCAACCGGCAGGCCATTACTTAGAACTTGTTTGGACAGGTTTTTTTCCTTCCCCGAATGCCATATCAATTTAATAATTGAATTGAAAATTGAATAGAACACTTTTGTAGAATATCTTCAGCTATATTTGAGTGGTAGGACAATTTATTGTTTTAAGATTTTTTTTTTTTTGTTTGACATTTCACAGATAATTTGTTGATTCGAATAATTATAATTCTTTCGCTCTTTCTTTCCCCAAAGATTAATATTTCTTCAACTTACTAATCATTTATTTATTTATGTGTCTTTGTACATGTACACACTCTCTCTATACACAGTCTCATTATCAAGCACCCGAATTAGCTAGTTAATATTATTTGTATTATTGTCTTTATTTCAATAAAAGTATTAGTTACCTTGTGGGTTAATACGCTTTAATAATCATTAAACTGTAATTGTACAATTTATAAAAACAAGTATTATGGGTATTTGTATATATATATGCTCATATTAACACATCCAAACATATACTTTCACAGAGAGAAAAAGAAAGAACTTAACGAACTTAGTAGAATAAAAAATTTGAGGGCATCTCTTTTTTGTAATTCAGTATCTGTTCTCTTGTATCTCTCCTTTTCTCTCTATTTTTCTGGGTTTTTTTTCTTATTTTCATTGTAATTCTATTCATACATAAATGTATATTTATGTATTTTTTAAAAATTAAATTAAATTTTTATTTTTAATAATGTTTTCAATTATTTTTATATATGGCAATTATTTATATTAATTGTATTCTTCTATATCAAGCATAGCCATTTATCTTACATATGAAATTGAAATTTATGTAAATATTGGCAATCTAATTATAAAATAATGGATAGTCTTTAAAAGCAGATTTTAACTGTAAACGTGGGCTTATTTGAACTTCCTGTCTATTCATTATTGTATATTTGGATTGTCGATATTTTTACGTTTATATTATGGTATTAGTTTCAATTTTATATGTTGCATTAATGAATGCTTATGGTTCTGTTTGATATTACTTTCATTTCTACATGTGTTAGTTTTTATTCTATAAATAATTAAATCCAATTACCATTTGAAGAGAAATATGTTCAAACAACAAGAACAAACCATAATGAGTTGCGAGTGTGTGAATTGTAAAAAAATTGGCCAGAAAAAAAAGTTCCGCTACTTTGACGGAATATTTGCAGTTTTAAATTTGAGATGTCAGAATAAATTACGTTAAAGGGGTAACATGCAATGGCAAACATTTTCAGTTGGTTATAGTACCCTTTTGTCTAATTACTAACTTGCTTTTAGGCTTATGTCTACTTGTGAATATTCAAAGATTACAACTATAGTCATAGTGATTATTTTCTGTAATTTTTTTGAAATGAAATCTTCCATCTTGATTATTTATTTTAACATTCACTATTGATTGCACCTGTAGGACTACTGTTTAAAATATAAAACCAGCAGTTAGATTATACAGAAATATTACCAAATTTACCACTTCCTTTATTTTGCTGTAATATCTTATATAAATGCAATTTTTCCACTGTACTTTGAACACTTTTTAGCAAAAACCTTTTATTGTAAATATATGCATACACAATCTTACATTTTGACTGTCTTGCGGTCTTCTTCAGAGCCACATTTACTTTAATTTTTAATGTGACTCTGAAGAAGCCTGCAGGACAATCGAAACTTAAGATTGCATATGCATATATGTACAATAAAAGGTTTTTCCTAAAAGTGTTCAAAGGATAGTGGATAAATTGCAGCTTGATTATGGATATATTTTTGAAAAGTCATATAATTCATATGTTGCAGCTTATAACCAGATCACATAAAGTTTGCCGTTAAACAGTTTTTTCATTTATGATTGTTTGCTCATCTGAAATCGTAATTAATTGAAATTATTTATTGTGCATGATTTAGTGCAGTGATAGAATGTCAAATTATGGAGTGTCATTTCTTTGAATAAATTCCAGTTCTGGTGACGCAAATATCCTGAGCAATAAATCCATTTGATTACTTATTTATTTTATTGAAATATATATAAAAACATTGCTATCGACGTTGCGACATAAAGGTTTAATGACATTTTGCCAGTTTGGAATCAAGATAATACTTTTGGCTCTATGACTAATGATTCTTATTTGTGTATTATGTAACTGTTTTTAACATTTTTAATGCTCTTTCATATTAAATAGCATCTTTATGAAAGTGATAGATGAGCTCAATTTTTCCACTCTTTGACCAGCATGAGGGAAGGGAAGATCATATATGCATGTTTTCAAATAATATGTGATACATTTAGAATTATTTATATAGAAATACTTGCACAATGTTGAAAGCTTATATATCTACCACAAAAAATTACCCACTCTTCCATTTCTTTCATTTGTGTGACACATAGTAATTCCTTTTTAAGTTGACTTATTATAAAGTAATTATTTTACTATTTTTATGCTTTTTGTAAAATGATATGATAAAATGGCTAAAGGACCAGCGTCTGAGATACATGAACATAACTGTACTTATGAATTAGTTTATATAGTAATCACAATTTTTTTGTTTTGCAAAATCATAAAAATGAATACCATTGAATAGACATTCAATTGGAAATATCATAATTTAGTTGGTCAATCAGATAGAAATTAATAGGTGAGGATTTTCAGTAAAGCATAGTATTTTTTTTTAAGATAACAGGCTTATAACTGCTCGTTCAATTAATCATCCAATTACTGAATTTTAAATTGATATCTAGCTATTTCTAACCAAAGGGTAGAATATGGAAGGAAAGCTACTAAAACTAGTGGATTAGCAATTGATTAATATGGTTTGTGATATCTTTTTCTTTGGCTATTCTTCTTAAACCAATACTGGAGAGATCATAGTTATCGATAAATTGTCAATTTGTTTTATTTTTGGGACTAACACATCATTTGATTTTTTAGCCTATACAATATGTGGTAAAACAATATTTATTCCCTATTGAAGCGTCATATATAGTAAGTTTGAGTGTCACTGCCATCTGGTAATCATTGTTACTTAATCTTACTATAGATGGCTCTAGGGTATAGACCTGTTATCATTTTATCCATTACCTTATCAAACATTGGCAGCTTTTTCAAGTAAGTGTTTATGTAGTTAGTGGTATTTCTAATCCCATGGATTACATTCCAAAAGTTTAAAGTAAAATGCTATAGGGATTGTTTCAGGACATTGATAATGCCTGTGGACAAATATTGAAAAATATTGTTATGATTAAGTTTTTAATGATAAAAGTCTTAATAAATAAAATATTAAAGGGTTGATGATTTTCACACATATTTGAATGTTATCAGAACATCTTTATTTGAAGGAGAGGACTTGTAGATTAGAGGTAAAATATGTGAACTTCATCGTTACATATATTGGTTTATTTTAAAATGACATCTGACTTTTTTTTAAAGAATAAAGTGCAATTTACAACATAAGATAGTATTCAAGAACTGCTGATACTAATAGTATTAAATGAAATATTTTGACTAATTAGTTAAAGTATTTGAAAAAAAAAGGTTGAATAATTTATTATATGGAAATTAATAAAAAGTTCAAGCATCGATAATGACAAAACTGAAGTCATGACCCACAAGTCTTGAATTCTAATATTTGCCATTCTATCACTATTCTAAACTACTAGCCTCCATATCTCAGAAAGATTCCTACTATTCTCTAGATTTTAACTCTTTACTTGATCTGCACTTTTTTACAAATTTAGTATCTTTAAATAATTTCTAATTGTAAATTTGTTTCATTACCATTTTGATAAAAAGAGAAATTTTAAAGTAGCGATTTAGTCTTTCAGTAAAAATCTTAAAATGTTCCTGGATAACTAATTCGTATTTTTAATATTTCCCTGTATAAGTTTTGGTGAAATAATGGAATAGCAAATTCTGGAATTCAAGATCAACGGCTCATGTCCCAGTTATGAATTTCCATTGCTTGGATTCCTGCAAACTCCGAACAATAAACCAGTAGATTATTTTGTCATGTTACTTTAATATTGCATAAGCATTATTTGATAGGCACTAATTTTAATTTTTTACAATTACGATAAGAATAAAAACTTTTAAGTTTTATTTATGCACTTTTCTATGTACATTTTCTTCTTGTTATATTATTAATAGTAGTAGTAGTAGTAATAACAATAAAATAATGTTGATCATGAATATTTTTTTTTTCTATTCTTAGTCATAAATGAATAATGCTATCCTAACTCCAGAAAAGGGGAGAGAGAGAGAGATAAAAACAGAAAGTTAAAGATGAATTTTGCAATGGCGACACTTGAAACACATATATGCCCACATATCACACTCTGATACTTTAATCTGTTTATTGACATTTTATGATGATGTCTTAATTTTTTTTTGGAAGACTTCAATATGTTCTCCACTTTACTCTTTTCTCTCTACAAAAGCAATTAAACCACTAAACATCACATGATCACTATTCTTTATGCTTCCTGCATCCATTGATTACTGTCGCTTACACTAAGTGGTGCTGCTGTATGGAGAGTTTTGCCTCTGTACAAAAACAATTGATGTTACACCTTTTTATAAATATCTCTGAAATAATTTGCATTCTATACATGAGATATGATTTTTCTACAAAGGCCATATTTAATTTCACTCACAAATATTTCTTTTACATTTCTTTTCATCCACTTCTGGTAACACATGATCAATCCCATGAAGATGTAGTCCTATATTGTAGATTTACTATCATCACATCCAAAAGGCTGAAGAACATATCAATTAGTCATAATCTTGGTATCATTTTTGAAAATTTTTTTTTGTTGTTATTTGATATTATATATTTGAAATTGATATTTAATGTCACCATGAAAAAAAGAAAAAAAAAAAAATGGGGTTTTCTTTTTGATTAAATTGTGCAATAAAGAAATAATGAGGGCATCAAATTGTATATTATCTTATTTAATACAGCAATCAACACATTGAAGGCTATTTTTCATTCAGCATTAACCTTTTCACATAAAGACTGTATTCTCAAGCTGATAATCACCCAAATGAAAAACTGCTGAAGATTTTTCATTCATTATGGCAGGCAAGTACAGGATACATTGCAGCTATTTATGTTCTAAAATTTGCTGCTAATACAAAATTTTAAGTACTGCTTATGAGTGCTAATATTATTTTATGCCCTGTATGGTGTAATGCAGGGATAGAGTGGCAGCTCTCGAGCTCAAAGTCCAAGGATCACAGTTCTAACTCTCACTTCCTGTGTTTAATTTTATAGGAACTTCTCAACATTTAACCGATCAATTATTTTGCTCAGTGTGATTTAATGCAGTGACAGAATAGCAGACTTTGGGGCTCAAGATTCATAAATTGCAGCCCTGGTTCTGTCACTTCTAATATATTCAAACATCTTATAAACACTTGAATAGTAAATCTTTTGATTTTTTTTTTCAACGTAAATCATCATTGTTTTTTTGACATATATATATTTTTAAATTGGTGTTCCTTTCATGGAAAGAATTAAAAACTTTATGCTTTATTCTTTGCTTTGAAAAACATTCTTGGAAGTAGAATAGAATATACTGATAGTAATTAATCATTCATTTTGGATTGGTGAATCTTTTTATAAGTAGATAGAATAGGGTTCACTGATAATGCTTGGTGTTTTGGTATATGGTTTTTGTTCTCAGAAAAAAAAATAGCAGTATTAAGAATGAGGCACAAATAAAGAAGTGAAATGTCAATTGTTGTCACATGCATTTTTTTTTTTTAAACAGTCACTGTTAAAATTTATTTTCTAATAAAATATATGAATTGATTTATTTGATTGATCAATTTTTTTTTCTTTTTGTTTTGCTTTGATTGGAATCATATATCAAAATCAGAGTATGCCATAAAAAGATATAGAATCATCTTTAATAATATTGCTTTGACCAAAATTATTAACTATTGGAAAAGAGTATATTTGGAGAACATTTCTTCAACTCTGAAATATTTTTCTAATTAAATAATTATAAGTAAACTGACTGATTTCATGAATTGTATATCCAATCAAAAATAAATTCTGAAACAAGTTTTTGACATTTGTCTTATACCATTTATTTAGTCGCCATTTTTCATACCCATTCTATCTTCTTTTGAAGATGTAGCCTGAATGAAATGTTAGGCTATTTCAATCTTTTTATCCACCAGGAAGACCAATAAAAAGCATTATTTATATTAGTATTAATGGCGTAGAAGCTTCTGCAAAACTAACTTTACTATTTCCCTTTCATATCATAGTTTTTTTCTGGTTTTTTGATTTTATAATCATCAAAATAATGTGGTAAATTTGCCTGGCTCTGTCTAATAAATAAGTCCATGATTAGTTGCTCAGACTGTCATATGATGTTCTAGCACCAAATTGATGGATTGAACACAATAGAATTGCTTAATTAATTAAATTGAAATAATCAAACCAGGAAACTAACTTTTCAAATCTTTGCGCTAAACTATCCAGGACAAAAATACTCATACAGCACAGTTATTCACAAAGTCATGGGATTTTTGAGAATCACAGTGACAGGTCAAGTTCATAATTTTATTTAATTAACCAAACTATCCATGGTGACCTGAGATTTTCTTTTTCATCCACTTAACAATAAGCAGATTAAGCAACACTGAATGGCCAGCAGGGTTGCTTTCTTTATGATAAGTTTATTATCACTTATTAAATCAGAACAGATTATCTCTTAATCTCTAGATATGAATGTGTTCAAAAGATTAATATGTCAGTTACTTCATGTCATCTTTATCATCACTCATTATTTAATTTTCCAAATTTAATAGTAAAGTCAGTTTTGAAATGCTATCATATATAATAACTAGGGACATTACATATACAGTTAAGAACTAGGCAGTGGTTCATTCAAGGGTACATTTTTTTAACTTAATCCAGTTTGTTCTAAGAGGCTGCCTTAGATAAAACTTGCATGTAAGTCAGGAAAGCAAAAGGGTTTTGAACTTCTGTCTCCAAATAAAATCTTGGTGCTCTTTAACAAAAATTGATACCAATTATAAAGTATAAAATAATTTTGACAATAATATTTATGTTATTGATGTTCACAGATAACAAAAAAAAAGTTTCATAATCAATATTTTATAAAAATAATCATGCTTAAACATAAAACTTTTCTTTTGTTCTTAATTGCAAACCATTAATATTCATTCATGATTGTATATATATATCACTTTATGTATTGATAAAACCTTACATAATTCTTCTTAGGAACATACTCTATTCATATTTATCTAGTTCTGCCACCTATTGTAGGTTTGAGTAATTAGTAGCTGTTAACTGGTAGTGCTTAATTTTTACTAACTTTTTTTTTTTTTAAATGGAAGATTATTCATGATTTTTAAATATGACCATGTTCATATAACTGAATTTGATAAAGCAACTATTTAATAAAATACTATTAATATATTTGTTGATAACAGCAACTTCGAGCAATTATCTGGATAACATTTTCCCACAATGATCGGTCACCTGCTTAGTTTTCTAGATTGCTCAAAAGCATAATAATAATTGTATTGATAGAGACCATTCATCTCATTGCTGATTATCTTTTTGATCATTATCCTTTCCAATCATTATACATATTAACTAGAAAAAGATCATTTTAACCTGATTACTTATGCTTTAAATGCCAGTCCAGGTTTAATCTGACCAAATATCTATTTGTTCATGTTGTTTTCCATGAAATTTTCAGTTTTTTTCCCAGCACTTTAATTCAAAAATATCAATGTCTTACCTATCTTTTCTCATTGTCTAGTTTTTACATTCATAGAAAAACACAGAAATAGCTTGAACAGTTCTAAATAAAATCCATTTATTTTATAATACATTTAATTTAAGTTTAGTTGCATATTGAGTGGTATTTCTAAATGGTGACATCCATTGCAGTATAGACCTCGCAAATGGCTTAATATGAGCCCTGGTATGATCTTCAAACAGGTAAAAGTTGAAAATTTCCCTGAATGGATTTCATTTGACTTGGCATGCTGAAATATAAATTTTTTGCAAACATTACTCATTTTCACAGTCAATTAAATGAAATAAATAAATTGTAATTATTATTGTTATAATTAAAAATAATCAATTTAAAACAAAATAAAACAGACAACTCACTATAAATAAAAAAAATTATTTAATATATCAACTTGGCTTTCATTTTTTAATGGAATCTTTTCAAGATGTTTCTTTTTATACAATTACATGACCAATTGCTCATTCCCCCCAATGGACATTATTTACATAATATTATAATAAATGTAATTATTAAAATACATTAAATATAATTAATAAAATACCTATATGTGTATAAAAATGATTAAACTTATTACAATCCTTTTGCCCCTCTCATAAAGTATATATATTTACAAATAATCTAAAAAACAAACAAACCAATAATCATAATCCCTTTTATTTTTGAAATTATTGCTCTAAAGTTTCCAAAATGCGTTGTTAGCCGAGAGGTATCGCAGCCGCCATGCAAGCAAGTAGTTGGTTGCAGACGGTTGTGGGTTCGCGTCCTGGCCGATGCTATGACACATGGAAAAAAAAAATGCATTTGCTGGACTTTTTAACCATGTTTAAACGATTGTTTAAATTTTCTTGAATATATAGTTTCATAACATTTTCTTTCCTTGTAATTTTTAACATACTTTATTATCTGTTCATATTTTTTTTACAATTCATTTTATGTTCAGTATCCAAAAAATGTATATGTGGCCTTGATCTTATATCCTTTTTGTTAATTGTCATATCATGCTACTTATCTCTTTTCATGGCAGTCTTTCCTGTCTGACCTATATATATATATCATATTGCAAAGGTTACAATTAATTTTTACTAACCTATCCTATTTTTAATATTATCCATCCTTTTTGAATTACACATCCATTTCCCTAAAGATTTATTATTTTTCCATCTTATATTAATATCATCAGATAACTTTTCTTTTTAAAAAAAAAATCAAGTCAGATGTCACATAATCTAATTTAATAAACTTGTATTTACAAATGTTATAAAGCTTGTTAAGAGCTTATTTTGCGAGCTCTATATATAACTTTTCTTTTATCAATGTCTTATATAAATGTTCTGAATATGGAACTGAAACCTACTTCCTAATTGAATACCCATGCCTTACTCTGACTTTTGCATTATTATTATTTCTGAAAACCTTTTTAATATCTTTCCTTTTATATCCCATACTAATATAATCATTCTCAACTTCAAATTTCTGTTCAAATACTTCTTTTATATTCAATCTTAACCTATCATTTTTTAGCTTAAAACCCTTTCAAAACTGCTATTTTTTGAGACTATGACTGATATAAATTTAAATCAATTATGCTCTTTTTTCTTTATCCTTAATATAATGTTCAATAAGTATTTTACCATTAATTTTTTTTAAAAATATTGTATTTATTATTGTTCAATTCTTTAAATGCATTAATAATATTTCTACTATTACCTATTACAGTTATATCATTAATATATCTATAATATTTTAAAACTTTCTTATTTTTTATGTACTCAGTTATATTTTCCTCTATATAGTCAATCATAATCAATGATAAAATCCCACTAATAGAGCAACTAATAATCCATCCTTTTGTTCTATTCCAAAATTCTTCATTATATTTAAAATATAAAGCACCATTTATCAATAGTAATGCTTTTTTAATAACATATAACCATTCTTCTGAAATCATATTACTCCTTTTTGTTTTATCAACTTATACTATATTCCCTACATTTTTTCAATATCAATCATAAAAAGGAGTAATATAATGTCAGACGAATAGTTATATGTTATCAGAAAAGCATTATTAGTGATAAATGCTTTATATTTTAAATATAGTGAAGAATTTTGGAATATAACAAAAGGATGGTTTATGGGTTATTCTATTAGTGGGATTTTATCATCAATTACAATTGACTATATAAAGGAAAATGTAATTGATATTATATAAAAAGTAAGGAAATTCTAGAATATCATAGGTATGTTGATATAATTGTAATAGATGATAGTAGAAGTATTGTTAATGCATTTCAAGAATTGAACAATAATAAATATAATATTAAATTTACAATGGAAAAAGAGAAGGGATTAAGATATTTAGACATTTTTTAAGAAAATGAATTAATGGTAAAATATTTATTAAACATATTAAGGATAAAGAAAAATGAGATATAATTGATCCAAATTTATATCACATGGTCACAGAAAATAGCAGCTTTGAAAGGGTTTAAGTTAAAAAATCATATGCTAACATTGATTATAAAAGAAAAATTTGAACAGAAATTGGAAATTGAAAATGATTATGTTAGTATGGGATATAAAAGGAATGATATTAAAAAGATTTTCAGAAATAATAATAATACAAAAAATAGTATAAAGCATGGGTTTACAAATAGTAAGTGGGTTTCAGTTCCATTTTCAGAGCATTTATATAAGACATTGATAAAAGAAAAGTTACCTAATGATATTAAAATAGGTTGGGAAAATAGTAAATCTTTAGGGAAATGGATGTGTAATTCAAAAAGGATGAATAATATTAAAAATAGGGTAAGGTTGGTTTATAAAATTTGTTGTAACCTTTACAATATGAAATATATAGGTCAGACAGGAAAGACGGCTATGGAAAGAGGTAAGGAACATGATACGGCAATTAACAGAAATGATATAAGATCAGGGCCATAAATACATTTTTTGGATACTGGACATAAAATGAATTCTGAAAAATATTAATTTTTAAGAAAAGAAAATATTATGAAACTTTGTATATTCACGAAAATTTAAACAAATGTGTAAACATGGTTAAAAATTTAGCGCAATTAGGGGAGAAATGGGCATTGTTAGAGTATTGGAAACTTTAGAATTATAATTTTAAAAATAAAAGTAAGGGGTTACTATTATTGTTTGTTTGTTTGTTTTTTTAGATTATTTATATATATATTATGAGAGAGGGGTGGGAAGAATTGTAATAAGTTTAATGATTTTTATGTGCATAAATGTATTTTAATAATTATATTTATTGTAATGTTATATAAATAATGTTCATTGGGGGGAGTTGCTGTAGGGTAATTGGTCATGTGATTGTGTAAAATAAAACATTTTGAAAGGTTCCGTTAAGGAATGAAAGCCAAGTTGATGTATTAAATAATTTTTTTATTTATAGTAAGTTGTCTGTTACAATTTTGTTTTAAATTGATTCTTTTTAATTTTATATATAGAAGGCAACATTATAGACAAATTTTAACTTTGAAATTTGATAGTTTAAAATAATTATAATTATTTACAAAACATAAGTAACTTGAAAGGAATAACTTGAGTTTAGTATTAATTTTTGAAAAATTTCAGATATTTTTATTATATGTTTCAAGAATGTGTGGAGTTGAAGTTTAAAGATATTATATGTGAAAAGAGAGACACAAAGTTGGATTAATAATTCCAAATATTGAAATTTAATTAAATAACATATATATGAATCTTTAATTGGGTTTAGAGTTTATATTTGAGATAGGATGATATTGTAATCTCTAGTCTAACAAATGATTAATAGTAGTTATTAATGTATGTACCTGAAGGTAATAGTTCTGAGTGCCGAAAGTTTGACATCTGTAAATCAAAATATAATATATAAGAAACAAATTTATTCATTTTGTAGTAAATATATATATTTTATTGGAACAATCTCACAATAGTTATTTTTAATCACGCCAATTGAAAAAAATTAGAAATTATTTAATAATCATTGCTATATGATTGTTTTTATTTCTTTATTTTTCAAAATTTCAATATAAATTTATCAATTGCTACCAATTTGAATACAAGATTGGATGATCTCAAATCTGTTATGCTATACAAACTTGCCAACATGCCTCCATCCTCAGTGATTGTAAATCTAGATATTGTAACTTGTGTGTATTTCCTTAATCGAGAACTTCAATTGTATATATTCCAGATTATCAAGTAAAGAGTGCTAGTAAGTCTATATCATATTCCGGTGATCACATGATTAGTATTTTTCCAGAATGGTCTACCATAGTGTGACCTTTTTTTAAAATGCTGAAAAATATATTCATTTATTGTCGTGATGATGGATGCCATCCAGTTCACTGCTGTTCATCTTCTTGGTCTTTTACAATAACCTTTCTGAATATTTCCCCTTCTAAATTGAAGCAAAACATCTGTTTGTTTGTGATTTAAATGGGAGTTCAAGTTTTAATTTGATTAAGCTCCCCCCCTCCAAACACACACACATAGAATTTTTAAGATTGCAGTCCAAAAGCATCAGTACTTACTTCCCCTATTATTGTTTTGCCAGCATCAAACCATTACAACTGTCACAGAAAATCGATCTTGAACAATCCGATCTTCATTTTTAAAGATCTATTCCTACATTTAAAAATATTTTTTATGTTTTTCATATCAACTCTATCTATCCAAGTGTCAGTCTGGGATTAATCTTTTGAGTATCCAATTATTTGTTCTAGATGAATGATCCAAAGAATACAAAAAGCTGTCAGCAATTTATCTGCCTTTATTGTCCTGCTTGTGTCATACAATTATAGAATGATAGATTTTGGAGTTTAGGGTCCACAAAATCATGCCCAATTCTATCACTTCTGTTGCTCAAATAAGCAATAAAGCCATTGATTATTTATTTCTTCTATGCCCCTATTCTCATATTTGCCCTCTTTATGTTTAATTATAATCCTTCACACTCTGTTCTGAAAACTTTTCTTGTGAGAATCCTGGGTCTTTTCTATTTCCAACTATTAGAATAGAAATATAATTAATCCAAATTCATCATGAATATTGCAATGCTTTCATGAACGTTTCTATAGAGATGAAAGACAGAAACTTAAGATCATCAGCGATTTAAATATGGAACCATATTTGCTGGGAGTAATGAATGAGAAAACAGCTGCAATTGAAATCATGAACTGAATCTCAAGATTATAAAAGACCGATTGATTAATGAAATAGGAGGTTTTTAGGGTCATGTTTGTGAAGAGAAATTATGAATGCGGAAACTGAATTAAACTTGAAGAAATCTTCATGCTGTTATAGATCGTTAATGTTTGAAAACATTGATGATGATAGAGACAGAATTTTATTTGTAGTTAAACATCAGATTGTTATATATATTTTTATAATTAAATAACTAGTAATGGCTGATTTTTTTAAAACTATAATAAGAGTAATTTGAAAATCTTAACTAAAAGCTTACCAAATTTTTTTAAAATAAAATTAGCAATTTAATTGTTTTTCTCACGATATTTTTCCCCCCATTAAACGAAGTCTGTAAATTATCTTCTGTTATGGATTTATGCCATAAATTATTTAAAAAGTTAACGTATTAAGTAAGAATTTTTTTAAAAAAAATGTTAATCATCATCATCATCATAAAGATTATAATAGATTACTTTCTAAATTTTATGGGTCATTATCAATTATTTCATTAAATGTTATTTCAAAAGTTAAAAGAATTTCTTGACTTTGGATTCTGGGAATTGGTTGCTTAGCAACCAATTACTCTTCAACTTACTCATATAAACCTTTAGTAACTGGGGCTTGAATTGCACGCCTGACTTCATGATAGTATCTGATAGCTCACAATTTTACTTCATTATTATATAGTTTTGTTTACTGATAACTTTTACAAGCCATTACCAAATAAGTAAAAGAATTATTTTTATTTATTTTGTTCTCATTGTTAGTTTATAACACTTAAGTTGTTATTTACTATTAAATGTTTTTTTTTCATAAGCCACACACACATGCATGCATAAATGTCGCATGTTTGTGTATATATTACATGGAATCGTTTATTTATCCTTCAAAAAATAAGCCATTTCATCAATGATTAATTCATTTAAGTTTATCTGATAAGTTAAATGCATATTTATATAGTATGTCTTATTTTATTGAAAATATCTGTACACTTTAAGAAACTTACTTGATCTAAAATTTAATTAAATGAGGTTTTTAGATTCAATTTATTAGAAAATTATTTATGTTATACAATAGTTTTCATCTTTTTTTCTTTAAATCTCTGTAAATATGCACTTCTATTTTAAAAAAAGAAAAATTAGATGATTTAATAGATGTATTTGTTTATGATTCTTCAATGTGAGATATCATTTATGGATAAAAATTGTTTTGACTAATTATATTATTCATTCCTAATTCCTTTTGGAAGAGACATTGTTTAGTTGTATTTCTTTTGTATATTTTGAAATTGTCCAGAAATTTTTCTACCCAATTATATTACTATTTTTTGGAACCCAAGCTTTTTTCTGTTATAAAAATGTTCTTTAATTGAAAAATATAATGATTGAATGACATGAAAATTTTTTATAACTTCTCTTATTCAATTTTCACTAGAGTGCATATTTTATGAAAATCAATACCATGTTTTGTAATTTAATGTGTTAGTAAATGGCTGACATATTAGATTTCTACAGAATTTACACTGATTATGCAATTGGTTTGTTTAATATACAGATCCAGAATAGGATTTTATAGATATTATGAAATTCCAATAATGTTTTATCTATGGGATATGGGAATATTCTACAATTTTTATTATTAAATGCTTTATTATAATTAATCTCTGTTTGTAGATTTGTAAACAATTTTATTTAAGTTAGAATAAAATTTTAAAATTGAGGTTTAATTTATTTATATTCAATATAATTTGTTCAAATTTGGTATATATGATATAAATCACTGGCAATGCAAAATGACACTAAAGTATTTTAAGTAGGTACATAGTTTTTTAAATACAGAACAGTGATTCAATGAACAAAATTGTATTGTAAAAAAACTTGATTTAATTCTCAGGATTTTACTTTCAACCTTTGATTACAATCTTAATACTAAAAACTACATAATAATAAAAAAAGTTTTATAATCAGTTCTTTTATTTGCTTTTCTCTAAAAAAAAAAAGAAATTGTTTCTTCAACCACAATTGAAGTGTTTATATTTAACTTGAAATAAAAGCATGGGATAAAGAACATTGTTTGTGATGATGGTATTTTAGTAGTAAACCACTAAACATCACATGATCACTATCTCATACTAGCACAATAATTGTTATTAAACAATTCAAAACAAAACAACACTCTCCATATAGTAGTGCCATCTTGTGCTAACAAGAGCAATCAATGGATGCCAGAAGGCACTAGATAGGGATTTTATGCACAAGCCTTCTGGCATCCATTGATTGCTCTTGTTAGCACAAGATATATGGAGAGTGTTGTTTTGTTTTATTTTAGTAGTAATTATATATTAGACTATTTCCATCATTTAATATTGTTAAATGTCTTTTGAAAATTTCATCTTATATTTGGAACTTTTCAAATACATTCAAATGTTAGTAATTTCATGCAGGTTAGATTTCAAGTGATATTCTCTCTTTTTCAGATGCTGTTAGCCTGACCAATGGAAATGTTAACATGGGAATTGATTCTGGAGCTTTAGATTATTGAATATTGAATTTAAAGTTATGTTCTCAATCAGGTTTATTCTGTCAAAGACAATAATCAGAAATTTCATATATTTATCTTTGTGGGTGCTCCTGATTTCTCAACTTTTTCCTAAAGGCAAGGTTAATGAGTGACTTTTAAACATTATCGAATTATTATAGTAGATTGACTTATGTTTCAAAACCACTCAGTGACTTTGTCATAAGAAAAAGTGAAGAAATCAATAGGACCCTCTTCGATAAGTATATGAAATGTATACTGAATGTTGCCCTTGACAAACTAATCTAGGTGTTTAGACTACCACTTTAAATTCAATCTGAAGGTTCCAAGTTTAATTTCTCTGCTGGTAGTGTCATTGGGCCAGGCACGGCAACATCTGAAGAAAAGAGAAATGTTGCATTATATACTAAACTGTGTGTTATTACTAACAGTTAAATGTATTTGGAAAGTTTAAATAAAGTTTGAAATTTTCTAAAGGCATTTAATAATTAATATTAAATGATGAAAGAAATCCAACATATAACTGTACATTTTCTTACATTTTTTAAAAATAATTTGTGTGGATTTATTTTTAGGGAAAGCTATATTAATTTTTTTCAACGACTCCATTATTGTAAATAGAATGAAGCGATAAAATACATCAAATAAAATATTGGATTTTTATTCATTTACATAACTTAAAAATTGAAGAGGGATTCAATTGTGTAGGAATTATGAAAGATATGTTAATTATGTGGACAGTGAAAGATAATAAAATCGAATGAAATTGATCATTGATTTTATGAAAGGAAATAGCCTATGGGGAAAAAAAATCTGAAATGATGGGTGGGGCCTTCCTTTTGTGGGAAAAACGAGCGATGAATTGGAATTGACTTTTCATAGGATACCTGATATTAAGATCCTTTCAGACTTCACTGAGTGAAATGTGAGGTATAAAAGACAAAATATTTCAGAACGCTCTCCTATTAAAATATACAAAGCTATTTGTTAATAATAAATGTTAATTATTAATCTAAAAGTGTTTCTCAGTATTAGTATTATGATTTCAAATAAATTATATATAGACTTTTTATCCTCTTTCGCCCGATATAATTGTCTTGCTGATAATTTCTTCTATGCTGAAGATTTACATAAGGGAGTAAAAAAAATTCAACATTCTCTGAGACTTGTATGTCATCCCATATTTTTAATGTTCACATTATTATCTCTTGTCATCTTCTGTTGTGTTTCAGGCAATCTTAAGATTGCCTTCTACCAGGAAGTTTCTAATTCCAACATCACTTAGTATGTGAGAGTTTGCGACCACCTCTTATGTACACAACAGAGAACTGTCAGTAATAAACTTTTTAAGTTTAAATATTCAACATTTTACAAAGGGTGTAGATCTTAGCCTGGTGACTTAAAATTTAAACTTGTTAATGTAAAAGAAGCTTTAAATAAATTACAGAATAATACTTCTATTGTTAATTAATTTTATTGGAAAACAAATCTTGATATCAAATATAAAAGTTTCACCATACACTTTTTGGTAAATGATTTTAGTTAGATGGAACTGTGTCCGGCAAAACCAGGTAAGTACCGATGGCTTACAAAGTTTATCTGAATGTATATTATTGTAACTTTTTATTAAGGTTTCAACAAGCTATTGTATTAGTCATTGAAGTTGACATTAGAAAATACAAACTATAATAGTTATATGGTCCTGTAAGTATAGTTTGGCATTTCCTGGTTTTACTTTAAATTTTTTAGAATGTAGTAATTAACTGGGTAGAGTCTCAATTATTTAAACTTTTTTTAAAAACTTTATGCTATTTGCATGATATGATTGTGTACTTTATGTATAACTTGTTTGCATGCATGTTTAGTGCTGTTTGTGAATTCAAAAGATTTATTTTGATTAGTTGATCAAGCATTAAATAGAATTTGATGATTACTGGCGATACTTTGCGTTTTTCTCCCCATAACACTGAAATACACCATTTAATATTTTAATTTTCATTATAAAGCTTTTGTGTGACTAAGATTATTATTACTATTACTGATTTTATTATTAACAATTTTATTTTAAATTTTCAGGAACGTAAACTGCCACATCCACCGCAGCAGTTAAATGGAGATTTTTCAGATAAAGATTCAAGTGTCAATCAAGAAAGCCTAGAAGTTCACACATCAGATTCTGAACAGAGTAGTAGCAGAGGAGTGCATGGTTGTTACCGCAATATGACCGATGAAGAAGACAGTAATGAAGAAAAATCGTGGAGTAGGATTGAAAGCAGAAAAAATCAGCGCAATGAAAGCAATCTTCCTCAACGACGTAGTGATTACTGGTCATCTTCTAGAAAATACGATAATGTGGATCATGACCAGAATCACTTTGCCTACACAAAGCGTGTCAAATCTTTCCCTAATTTGCAGTCAGATGAAATGAATGAGAAACCAGTGGAGACCAGCAGTAGAAAATCTACCAGTATGTTAAAAAGTAAAAGTTCAGATGATATTAATCGAGAAGAGGTAATGTTAATTTTTTAAAATTTTGGATTGCTTTATTATATGAATAATTAACTACATAGTGCAGCATTTAATAATCAATACCATATTAAGAAAATTATATTATTGATTTAGGAATAAAACGATAATAATACTTCTCAAAATGTTTTTAAAAATAATGCTAAATCTGTTAATGTTCAAATTCTTCAGAGATGATGATTAGATAAATCTAAATTTCAGGATTATGGTCAAATGAATCTTATTTTTACATGTTTTGAATTGTGTGTCATATAAATCCAGTTTTTGAAAGTGTTTAAATGAAACATTACAAACTGTGTTGTAATCATGTTTTACGATCAAACAAATTAGTAGCTGTGTTAAAAAGTGTATGCAGAATAAAAAGTCGCATTTAATATCTATGGCAGAACTCAAATTGATGGCAATTGACCCAAATTGTCATATGAACTTAAACTGGCAATGTCTGTCTTTAACAACAAATTATTAAAAATGGATAAGTCTACTATATTATTCCAACAGATGTTGAATATAAAGATAGGGAAAGACAGGTTGAATGTAACTTATCAAGATTATAGATTTACATAAATGGAAATGCAGACTACTGACTCCATAAGAAAACAACATAACGATTATAGTGAATCCTGCAAAAGTAAATGAACTAGATAATCTGTGAATATCGTATTCAAATTTCAGTATATCTTTTGTTCAATCATTTTTGTTTTTTATATAATAATATTTCTGATACCAGATAACATTTTAATAAATTTTCATTTTTACCCATATTATGGTAGTTTGTTTGCTCTATGGTGAAAATGTTAAGTCTATCTTTGTTTTTTATTTGCAAACACTTTGTATGGTACTTTGAATGCTGAAAAATAGAAATATGTAATTTATAAGTAGAGTTATGTAATACTTTGAGGTTAAGACTCATGCAATTAATACAATATGTAATTGAAATATCCTCCAATCACAGCATAAGATGTTAATTTTTACAAGAAAAAATGGTAAGTCTCCTTTTAGTATCTCAATTTCCTATATAGAAAGTTGTGCGCTTCAGTAAATATCTTTTTAAAAAAAAAAACAAACAGGAAAAATACTTAATTCTAAGGTAGTATATAATTTGCTTATGCTGAATGTTTCCTATATATGTAAATAGAGGGATTTGTCCAATAAAGTTTGAGAATTTGCTATTTTAATATAAACCGAGCACTGATTGTATATATGTGTGAGAGATTATGATCTGGCCCAACTGATGAATGCTGGTTCTGCACTAAATACGTATATTAGGGATCATGTATCTTTTACATATGTGTGGTCATGTATATAGGTTGCTTGAGATAAAGTGGAGAATGAGTAGACTGAAAAATCCTGAGTTCAAGTCCTTCTGTTTATTTATATATATATATATGTATAGGAAAAATACTATAACTAAACTTTGCCAACAATTGAAGATTGATTATATTATGAACATTATCCACAGAATTTCCATTGATTGTTTATTACAAGAATATAGCTACAACATTTTATATGTGAAATAAACTTCTCTATCAACTATCCCCTAAAACTAAAAATTGATAAATGAATTATTATACGTACTAAACTAAAAGGCAAAATCATCATGATTTAAATCAGTTTTGTGTGTGCATACATGTTACATGATATACTGTTTGTTATATATATAATTTGAATACATAAAGCACCTACTGTTGAGGCACTGAGAAGTAGTGGCAAACTTGTATTGTAGGTATTGTTAAATTATACTTTTTAGATAGGGTTGAGGAACTTCTAAACCATAGATCAAGTCCGTCCCCCAAAAACTATCAATTCCACCCCGCCGAGATTTTCACCATTGTATATAAAATAGATCTATATAAAACTTCTATTTAAACATGCATATAGTACAGTGCAAATATCGAATTAAGAGTTAAGTAAAATAAAATATTTATTTTGTCAACTACAACTTTTTCTCCAACATTTATAATAATTCTACTTTATTCTATTAGAGGTGCAATATTCTAACAAATTATCTATATTGTGTAGTCTATCTGACTATAGATTTAAGCTATGACACTGAGAGAATTTTGTTTGCTTTTATAGTGATTTTCACAGATGAACGTAACAAAAATAAAACTCTAATTTTATTTCATTTTATTATTTTGCATTTAATTGTTTTTATTAGGCTACAGAAGGAAGATAAGAAAAATTAACATAGAAAATCATGCATTTGAAAAGAAATGAATCAGTGGATATTTTTTTCTATAGAAAGAAATAGTAAATCAATATGCATCATATGTCTGGGAAGTATTTCAGTTAATAAAGAACACATTATTAAGAGACATTACTTATCAAACATTCTGACTACAAAAAAATTGGGGAAGAAATAAATATTAAAATAAAAAACTTGAAAAGGAGCTTCATTAAAAAGTTGACATGTTTTATAAAAAGTACAAACAAGTCAAAAATTCTGTGAGAGCAAGTTATTGCAGCAAAAAAAAAAAAGGCAGAAAATTCAAAACTATTTTCTGAAAAGGAGTTTATAGAAAGCTATATCCTAATTGCTGTAGAATTAACCTGTCCAGAACATAAAAAGAAATATAAGAATATATATGTTGCAAAGATAGGTTCAAGGCAAATCAGAATAATTATAATTAAATGTGGAACAGTCATTAATAATAATGATGTTACTTTATTTTTAATTCACAAAAAAAATATGATCTTCATTTAAAAGGGTAAAGTTGAAATTGGTCTGCCAGTTGAAAAGGTTGCCCAACATTAATAATTAGAGGTAAATTAATTAAATTTTTTATCAAATATATTAGGCTAATTTTGTATGGCCCATGAATGAGATTATAAATATTTAAATGGCCCTTGGCAGAAAAAAGGTTTGCCACCCATTTTAGAGCAAGGATGTTCAACCTATAGCTCACCAGCCACTTGTGGTCCAGGATGGATGTAAATGCAGTCTACACAAAATAGTAAACATACTTAAAACAATTTTTTTGTGATTATGGGTCATAATATGATTAAACTAAACATACTATGCTCTCAAAGACAATGTCTTTCATTCCACTAGTTTTATGTTACCCTCTTTTCTTTTACAATAAAGAAAAACATCAATGACATTGTGCATTTTCTATATTAGTCATTACAAACTTGGAATCTGAGCAATGACTTTAAATTACTTTCCAATTGAGGCTGCAGCTTAATCAGGATTATTACATAATGACTGTTTTGCTTATCTGTGGTAATGGATGTCAAGAAAATTATGCATAGACCTTATTTTTGCTTAACAGATTTTCAATAATGTTTGTGTGTTTAATGTATGGTCCAAGGCAATTCTTCTTTTTCCAACATAATCTAGACACCAAAAGGTTGGATACTCCTGTTTTAAAGTTTTAATGACAATGTAAATCATTGAGTTTTTGAATCATTAAGGCTTTCAATAATTTTATTGGTCATTCACTAGACGAGATTATCCAATAGTGCTATTTTCACTACACCACTACAGAAATTTATTATTTATTATTATTTAAATTTATTATTGGATAATCTCTAGTCTAGTGAATGACTAATAAAATTACTAATATACTTCCACGAAGTGGTTTGTGTCAAAGTTGTAGGCAGCAAGTTTGACACATCAATTAAACTGTAATTATTTGCTACCTATATATATATTGAACAATGATAAAGGTATGTGTAAGAGATTATGGTCTGGGCTAACTGTTGGGTGCTGGTTCAGCATGAAATGTGCATCTTGAGAATCGTACATCTTTTTCACATGTCTTTGATCATATGTTTATAATTACATCCCTCCATAAGTTGTTAAAAGTGGGTAGAAACCAGTTCCTACTTGTGTGAGAGTGGTGTAGTGAAAATCAGATTACAGAAATATTATTCATTTGGATGGATTTATAGAATTAAATAAGTGCTTTTTTTTTTTTGCAAATTTTTTTTAAAAGTTCTATCTTGTTAATCATATAAATAATATATTTTACAGAGGCATTATCCATTTGAAAAAATAATCTCCATTACACAGAGACCGCGTAGCGGACAAACATTTGGCTTTACAATTAAAGGAGGTAAAGAACATAAATCTCCAATATTTGTGGACAATGTTATACCAGGTAAATTTTATTGCTGTACTTACTTTTTTTTTGTTTGGTTTTAGATTTTGAGTGTATGGATATATGTGCTATGTAATTATGTTATGTATATATGATCATTACTATGTCATAATTGGGGTAGGGAACAAGTGGTGAGATGATCTAATTGGAAAAGAAAAAACTACAAGTAAATTTGTTTATTGGTATAATTTTATAAAATGACCATAGATGGAGATACTGTAGATTTATGAATTGGTATTAGGGGATATAGAATCAGTTAAAGTTAAAAATGGAGTGAGACTAAGGCAAGGATGTCCTATGTCACCTATTTTGTTTTTGTTGTATTTGAATGAAATGGAGAGAGCAATAGAAGACTAGGAAAAGGGATAGAGATACCGTTAATAGGTGGCAAGGGAGTATATACTTTGTCGGGGCTTTTTTTTTTGTGGATGTCTTTTTGTGTGCAGAAAGAAAAGAAGATATGGAAGCTATGCTGAGGACATGTGCAAGGTGAGTAAAGAGTGGGGATTAAATTTAGTGGGAAAAAATCAAATATAGTGATGGTTAATACTGGGGAAAGAGAAGATGTAGAATTTTTATTGGGGGATATAAAGTTACATGTGGTGAATAGATAGTTATTTTGGGAATCATCTTAAACAATCAGAAAAATTGCTTGGATGAATGTGAGAAAAAATTGATAAATGAAACAAAGAAAAGAAAGGGATTGATAAAGAAATTAACAGTGTTTTCATATAATAAATATGATGTAGCTAGAATTGTATGGAAGGGAGTTATAGTAGCAGGGTTAACATATGGTAATGATGTGTTATGTGTTAGTAAAAGGGTATTAGATTACTTAGAAAAAGTACAAAGGGAAGTAGGAAGACATGCATTAAATGCAGATGTGTGGACAGCAAAGGAGGCAATTCAAGAAGAAATGGGCTGGTCAAATTTTTATATAAGAAATGCAAAAAGTAAAATGAAAATGTTTGGTAGGTTGCAGTTTATGGATAATAAAAGAATAGTCCAAATAGTATTTAATTGGGTTATGAGTAAAGGTCAGGCAACAAGATATGTAAGAAAGGTAATGTGATATGCAAAAGATTTGGATAAAGAATTTATATCAGTATACTTGTTAAAAGATGGGATGATTGTGTTAGGAGATTGTTGAGTGGTATATGATAAGGAATGGGATAAAAGAATAGATGCATTAATAAAGAATAGGGAGTTGGAGAGATGGAGAACTAGTATGGAGAGTAAAAATTGTTTGAATATATATAGAAGTAAACGGAACATTGGGTGCAAGTTAATTTATGATTATAGCAGGGAAAGTAGTTTATTGTTTAAGGCTCAAATGGGATCTTTAGCAACAAGAGAATATACATGTAAATGGAAAAATATGGGTGATTTAGTCTGCAAATTGTGTAAGGAAGGCATAGAAAATATTAGGCATATGTTAATTGAATGTAAATGCTTGAAAGCAGAAAGGGTACAAATAATGAAGTTATGTAAGAATAAATATGAACAACGTGATTATATAGAAAGTGGGTTATTGGTTTTTATGCTGAGTTTGGGAAAAGATAAGGGGGATATAGATATAAAGACCATAGAGTTGACAAAGATTATGTTGTGGAAATGGGATGGAGCAGATTATGGGAAAACTTAGGGTGGAGAATGGAAAGGGAAGGTAAAGTGGTTAACAGGTTTCTCTGGGCATAGTTGCTGAGAAATTTCTGACTCTATATAAGGAGAAGTCACAGTGCATCACATCACATGGTGAGACATCTTATTTTATATTTTGAAAAGTTTCATAAATAGACAGAAAATGATTGGATAATATAAATGTATTATTAAAAGAGATGGTTATCTTTTATCAATTTTTAATTTCAATTGATCTGAATTTTACTTTAATGCTGCATTATGGATAATTTTTTAATTCAAATTAATAATTTACGATATGATTTTATACTCAAAGTCAGATTCCATAATTCTTTTAGTCCTCATTATTTGTTCATATTATTTTATATTCACATTTAAAATGTAGTATTTTTCTTCTTACAACTTATTTTCTGTATGTATTTGCATCTTAAAAAATTCTAAGATTTAAATTAAGATACTAGAATAAAATGTATTAAGAGATGGCAAGTAGTGGTGATCTATCCTTTATAATTAATGTTATCATTTGGTTGTAATATTTATTAAATCTAGTACCCTAATGGACTTTACTAGCATCCATTCAAGACTATAATTACATTTATAGATTAAAGGCTTTTTTGTTCGTGTATTTTTGTCTTTAATCTTAGCCTTTTGTTTTCAATCTTCATATGTAACTTCTTAGATATTTGATCCATTTATTCATAATTATTTATTATTATTCCTTAGTGTTTATAATTTCTATTTCTTCTTTTCTGTCTCATTATTTAATTTTCATCTTAAATGTTCTAAATAGTGCTTATATAATACTTACTTTTTTTTTTTTTGTCTCATGGTAATGAATTCCTAAAATTGAATATTTTTTGGGTATTTCTCAAATCATTTTCTTCTGTATGATTTTCTTGATTTTAACTTTGTAGGATAATATTTAGTTTTCCACATGGATTTGAACTTGGGAGTTCAAATATGGGTTTCAAATTGAACTAAAAAATGAAAAAAAAAATTTAAGTGCAGTGGGAATGTAGTATTAAAAATTAATTTGAAAATAATTAATACAAACATTTCGAGTTTTTGTGTCAATAAAGCAGAATCTTGTTCAACTATATAAATTGACGATAATATGTGATTGTATTTACTTATATATGAATTATTCACATGAATTAAATAACAAGATTACTGATGTCTTCAGTGTTCATTATTGGTCAGTAATTTTAACGGAATATATATGTAGCTATCCATTCTCAGGAATTTCTAATCAAAATCTATATGTATTTTAAGAGAATGTTTTATTAATAAAATCCATCTCTTTTCTATAAATAAAGTATATTTATATTTTTAAAAAATCATTATCTTTACAGCGAGTGCTGCAGCTCTGAATGATATCAAACGAGGAGATGAAATCTTAAGTTTGAATGGTGTCGATATGAAAAATAACTTCCATACATCAGCTATGTTTGTAATCCAGCAAGCCATCAAAACAGGTTGCATTGAAGTCAAAATAAGACGAAATTCTCTAAGAGGTAAATTGTATATATATATATATAATTCTAAGAAAGCTGTGCAATATATAAGTAATAAAATCTAATATAAAATTCGATATTTAATGGCAGAATTTTTTTTGATAATTTTTAATTTGCTGAAGCTAATTAATTGTACCATGATTATAAAATGAAAACATTGGAAATGTACTACTCAGAGAATCACTTCATAAAATTCAAGCTTCAACGAATTAAAGATTCTCAGAAAAATAAATTTCTTGATTTGATAAATACTCTCATTTTGTATATTTTGTTATATATGATGCATGAGGAAAGCATACTTATCTCTATACAATGCAAATTTTAATATTTAATATATTTTGAATACAACTGACTATTACTATAACATAAGATATACATCCCAGCTCTCATTCTGCACATTTGAATTAAACTTGACTTTTCATATACGTTAAAGCTTAACATCCCTGTTTTGTACATTAACATAACAATAGGAGATTCACTCATAACTAGCTTTGTATAATAAACATTATTTTAAAGCATGAAAAACATCATTTTTACCTATGTTCATAAAATATTAAAATGAGTCTATAGTTGTTCCCATCTTAAATTAAACTATTTAATATTACATAATATGCAATATTAATTTTTTCTTCACTTGTATATCTAATTCTTCAGTGTACATATGTGTAACAAAGCTGCTTCTTTCTTATCTTTATGTCATAAAGCTATGATTATGGCGCTCTTCACCAAAAGCGCACTCAACTTTATGATATAGTGATATAAAAGAAACTGCTTTGTTACACATAAGTATGCTAAAGTATTTCATGGTATATATCACATGAAGTTAGCTATAAATGAATCTCCTATTGCTATGTTCATATAGAGAGCATGTTTTGAATTCTACATACCCTTACAGGATGATTTAGTAGAAACATGAAGTAAACTTGGACATTTGCAATCAGTATATAATTAAAATATAGTGAACATTGCACTGTAAATGATAGTAAGTATGCTTCCTTCATTAATTACAATTAATCTAAGCACACTTATTAAAAATTACACGTGTATGTTTATATAAACATATTAAAAATATAATTGAGGATTCATAATTATTTAATATGAACTATTTATATTTATACTTGACAAGTAATAACATTTGTTGTTTCAAAAATAAATATGTGATGTATATTTTTTTTAATTTCATAATTTATCCTAATTTTGCTTTAAAATATATTTATGTGGATAATTTTTTGTTTTGATTTTTTTTAAAGGTAACTAATTAGCTTTCACATTCATTTATAAACAGATTTGTAGAGATTCTTAACAAGGAATATATTCATTTGCTGTTTGTTTTTTTTTTAATTCTTCAGTTCTAAAGCAAAAGCAACTCTCCATCTTAGTATAAGCTTGAGTAATTAATGATGCATAATAAAATCCTATTTTTAATATTTAATTTGCATCTAGTAATCATTGATTACTCGAGCTTATGCTAGATGGCACTAGTGTGGAGAGCTGCTCTTAGATGGGTGAGAAAGATAGTACAGTATATAGAAGATTTGGATAAACACTTTATGTTAGTATACTTATACAAAAGATGGGATGATTGTGTTAAGAGAATTGTTGAGTGTTATAGTAGCAAAAAATGGGATAGAAGAATAGATGCATTCATAAAAAAATGAGTTGGAGAGATGGAGAACTAATATGGAGAGTAAAAAGAGTTTAAATATATGTAGAAATAAACAGAATATTGCGTGCAAGTTAATTTATAATAATAGCAAGGAAAGTAGTTTAAAGTCTTGAACAGGATCATTAGCAACAAAGGAATATACATATAAATGGAGAAATGTGGTGATTTAGTCTGCAATTAAGGAAGGCATGGAAAATATTAGGCATCTGTTAATTGAATGTAAATGTTTATAATCAGAAAGGGTACAAATAACGAAGTTGTGGGAAAATAAATATAATTCAAATAATTCTACAGAAAGTGGATTCTTGATTTTTATGCTGGGTTTGGAAAAAGATAAAGGAGATCTAGATATAATGGCCATAGAGTGGACAAAGATGATGTGAAAATGGAATGGATCAGGATAGAAAAGAATATGGGAAAAATTTAGGATGGGTAATGGAAAGGGAGGGTAAGGTCGCTAACAGGTTTCTCTGGTCATAGTAGCTGAGAGATTACTGACTCCGATAAAGGAGAAGCCATAGTGCATCGCATCACATATATTGTTTGTGCTGGAACTTTGATTTGTTGCCTTTTTTAGTTCTACCATTATATGTACAAAGAGATTGTTAAATTCTCTTTCTGTAGTAGATAAGCACATCTATAATTAATTCTGAACTTTTTAATCAGATTCCAGTAACATCAAATTGACGATCAGTCTTTCATTTCAACTTATAATTAAATAAATAATCAAATGACTTTATTTCTCTGGAATTGATAAGAAGTTTGAGTATCAGAAGTAACAGTCAATCCGAGATCCTTTCACTTCAAACTATCACTCTATCATTGTGCTAGATCACACAGGGCATATATTTCAGTGAATAATAATTGTTAAATTGCCCTTATCTTTAATTTTTAATGTTTTCTTGATACCATTTTCATGCTTTATTCTTGAAATAGAAGCTTAATGATTTTAATTAAAAAAATTTGTGGTATTTTCCTCTACAATTGATGTTTTATTACATATCAATTAATCCTGCTATAATGTACTTTATAAACAATACCCATTAATCACAACAGTTTCACACAATCATTATTGAATAAATTGTAAAACAATGTAATAAAAGTTTTCACAATTTTGCGATTAGAAATGGACAAAATATAATTATTTACAGTGCACAAGCTTACAAAATAAAAAAGGAAACAAGTGATTTAAAAATATAATGGCCATTTTTAATATTGTATAAGAATGTAACATGCCTTATTACATAGGGATGTAGTGGAAGAATAGTGGACTGGAACTTAAGATCCATGAATTGCAATGCAGCTGTGTCACTTCTGGGCTTAACTTCTTTACGAACTATTATGCATTAAAACCATTTGATTATTATTTTCTTTAGTATCTTTTAAATGTAATAGAAAATATTATAATTATAACTTAAGTATAGAATTAAAGGTTATTAATGGCAAATAAAATGTAGATATTGTCTGTAATATCAAATCACATACAGTACCTGAGACCACAATTAGGTATTTGCATAACAAATAAATCACCTGAAAGGGAAGACTATATTTAAAAAGATTTAAGAGAAAAATTCATTGATTATTTTACCCAGGTGAAATAAACATGACATTGCTGAATATGATTGCATTCCAAGGCAAATTTTTAATTTAAATATGAAATGAAGCTATTTTTCTAAACGAAAAAAAATATTCCTGGATTTAAAGTATTAAAAGAGTGCACCTTTGTTCGACTTTGCTTATAGCAAGTATAAAAAAAAATTATCTTCAGGTTATAATTGTAATTATACTTTCAAACATGTCCTAACTTGGGTATTTGGGTAGTTAAGGCATTCCTAAGACTCTCAAGGAAGGGCAAAACTAATTAACATATTTTTTATTTGCTTATTAATAATAATATATTATCAAATTACATTAGTTTATTGCATTACATTTTAAATATAATAACGTCCTATTAAGCAGTCTTCTGTTATTCAAATTTTGATTTGATATTTTTTTGCATGCCTGTCAAGGTCTTGCATAATAGCAGCTTGATTAACTAAGCAGTAAAGTATTATGATCAGGTGTTAACATATAATTATTATTAATGATAGTTTACCATTGCTTAGCATATTTTTAACATAATTTATTCCAATATCTAAATTTTAACCTACATCGTAAACAGTAATGGCTTTCTACTTCATTAACATGCATAGTACACATGTTTAGTTCGCTATCCTCTATTATCATCGGTGCACCTTGCTACTGTTATCCATGCTTTTAATATATTTTATTATCTGTAACAAGATTATTTTCACATCACATCCAAAATTGCTTTTCTGTATCTTTTACAACATTTTATTGACTTGGGTTTTAGCGTATTTTATTATTAATTAAATAGTGTTTTTAAGTAGCTGTGATTCTATAATATGATAAATGTAATTATTTAAATTTTGAATAAATTAATACATCTGTTTGTTGTTAACAGATAGTTTTTTCCATGTCTTTCCTATTTTGTTTTCACTTATAAGCTGATAACTATTTTATTCAACTGTTTCTAATATCAACAATTTAGTTTTCCTGGTTTCTGAATATGTATGTTAAATAATCAAGACTTCATTGTGTAGTTTTGCCACATTATTTAACATTTAAATAAGTATCTTTTTTCAAGTGCTTAACATTAGCATTAGCAAATTCTGTAAAAAGTCACTTTACTATTTTTACTGGTATTAAATAAGATACCACATATATATATTATAGTATTAGATAAAAAATGACGATTTTATTTCTATTTTTTGCAAATATTGAACTTTAATATAAATAAATAAGAGCTGTCTATTCTAGCACTATCTGTAGTAAGTTTGAGTAATCAGTGAATACCAAGTAATAAATCCCCCAATCTCAGTCCAGTTCTAGCTTTTGCCCTTATCAATGAGAACTTGGGGTTCGGACCTGGTAATATTGTAATTATGCATCTGGAAAACATTTTTAATTTCATGTTTTTTATCAAACCAGCCAAAAACCTGTAAATAGCCATTAAATAGTTTCATATATATTGCTTATAATAACTCCTCTCATATACACATTAATGGAAAAAAATTTTTTAATAAAACTTCTTTATTTTCCTGACAGTTTCGACTGTCCAGCATCAGAGCACTCTGATGAAGACTGCTGGAGAGTCGAAACTGTCAGGAAAATAAATGTTTTATTAAAAAAAATTTTTGCATTCAAGTGTATATGAAAGGAGTTATTATAAGCAATATATATAAATATACGAAGAAATGCAAAGAAAGTAAAGGAGAAGAATAAGAGTATATACTTCATTAAATAGTTTCCTACAAATCAGAGGCATTTCTTATCTGTTTCTCATAGATGAACAGCAAAGAAGGATGGCATCATTCACCAGACTGACAACTTCTGAATAATAAGTAGTTTTTTATCTCTTTTTTTTTGACAAGATAAAAACAAGTTTGTATCTATTTAATGATAATAACTAGATAGGCTAGCTAGCTGAAAGAAAAACTTTTAGTCTGTTTTGAATTTGGAAAATTTTCCATACTTTGCACCAGTATGAATTTGAACCCTAGATCATGGACTCTTGTACTAAACACCCAATCATGAGCCTCTTTAATGTATACATATATAAACAAGTAGTATATTAGAAAAGGATGATTACAAGAATTGAACTGTTGTTGTTTTTTATAACAGTATTAGATCATTAGAGATATAATTATTATTTTTTATTTCAGGACAACCTTCAGGTGCTCGAGCTTTGTTGGCTAAAAAGAATAAAAAGGATGATAGAAAGGCCTTTGATGATAAGAAGAAACTTTTTGAAAGTCAAAATATCAAGGGTGATGAAAATGATTCAGCAGTTCCATTACCGAAAGGTTCTGTCATTAGGAAAAAAACTGTATACGAGAGTAGTTTCACAGAGGATAATTCTCATCCACATCAGAAGTTAGAGTATCGCAGATCTCTGGATGTCAAAAAACACTTTCAGGATATGTTGGCCTCCTTAGATAAACCAATTCAAAAAACAGTAGCTACGCGAGAACCAGGCAGTATTCTCGATTTTGTGACGGATGCTGATCGAGAAAACAGCACGGGCAAGTTGCGAAAGGCACATGAAGATTATGATTCATTGTTTTTAAAAACAGCATCTTTGGATAGACATTCTTTTAATGTCCAAAAATACTATGCAAAGTTTGCGAGTGAAAGTCTTGATGAAGAAAGTCCACCCCTAAAAGAACCAATAGAACCTTTAACAAAACCTAAAAGTGAGGTAGTAGAAACATTAGTAAAACCTAAGAATGATATGCTTCAACATCAAGATCCTATTGATGTAGTCTATTCTTCTGACAATGAAGCTAGCGAAGAGGAAAAACAGTATCACAGTCTCCCAATGAGAAACTTTGGATATCAGGTAAATATTCACTGCTCTTTTTAAAATGTGTTCGCTTTCTGTTTTAATATTGTTATATACTTAGTTTTATCCATTTTTTAACTTTATTGTTGTTAATAATATATTTTTTGTATAATTATGTAAACAGAATATTAGAATTTTTTTTTACATTTAGGATTTAAAACAATTTAAGCAGTCTCTAGATATGCTAGAAATAATGAATTCATTTCAAAATAGTGTAATAAGTATGTACTGTTTTTACATATCATGTTTAATGTTTTTATAAAATGATCTTATGTACATGCATTCTAATTATAATCATGTATTTAAGAAATTAAATGATTTTCAAGCATGAAACTGACAACCTAAGTGCAACAATTTTATTCGAGAAACTAGGCAGTTTTTTTTCCTCTTGTTTTCTTCCATTGAAAAGCATTCTTATCATTGATTTCATTTTATTGAAGCCTGGTGTCTTGATTATCTTTGCAAGGATATCTTGTGAAATTTTATTAACTTCATTCACTCTAAATTTATGTTTTTAATATTGGCCTCTCTAATTTTAAGGATTTTCATAAAAAATAAATTTGTATTTATGAGATAAAAAACTGTATGTGTAATTCTAAATATATGGCATCAGGTTAATCATCTCGGTTCTACTGTAACTGTAGCATCTTTTTTTTTGACTAAGCATGTTATTCCCAACGCAGCTTCATTTCACTCACAAAGTTTACTATATTTAACAATGAGTATTTCTCCTCTTTCTATTCAAGCACCATCTATTTATTTTGTTCAGTCTAGTTCAATGGTAGAAGGACAGATTTGAGGCTGCCACTTCTGGTGCCCAAACATCACATAATCGTCCAAGCAATTAATCATTTGATCCCCCCCCCCCAACATAATTATAGATTCTATTAATTTCATATTCTGTACTTGGTTTGTTTCACTTCTAGCCTGATCTCACACAACATGAAGTTGTTGAAGACATGCTTTCTGAATGTCTTGTGACTGAACCAGATAAAGATCCTTTGGAATGTGTAGAACCAGAAATACAAAGACTTAAGGAAGAATTGCAGATGGAAATACAGAACACTGCCATTATGGAGCCAGAAATTTTCTTTGAAGTAAGTATCTTCTTTTTTTTTTTTTGGTTCCTATGATTTACTTGATCTTTTCATCAAGGTCATAATTTAATGTAGACAGCAATGAAAATTTTCAATAGGTTCTTAAATATATATTTGATTGTGTGTGTGTATATATATAACAATGTTAATGTTATTAATGTGCATTCTCTACAAAAAAATATTCCAATGTTTTAAGCTGCAATTTGCAGTTTGAAATATCAGAAAATTTTAGAGGACATAATTGAATAATGTTAGCATTATTATATATTTATGTGGTATTTAATTAATTATATATATAATAAAACAAAACATATCACAATATTTAATATATAAATAAATGAAAACTTATAGATTTTATTTATATACTAGGGGGCCCAATCCTCTATGCCTTTGGAGCTGGCTATCCCCAAAGACAAAGAAATAAAAATAAAATGTTGATTATGATTTTATTCTCGTTTTCTTTTGTTTAATATAAATTTTAATGAGCATGCACTACAGTTATTCTTTTACTAATTGGGCAAGAGCAAATTTATTGTTAAATGAATAATTATTAATAGTTTTTTATTACAAATGCAGAGTTTCTATTTAAAAGTTTTATTTTACCGACACTTAATTCTGAACTCTTATATATCAGAATCTTATAAAAAAATTGTCAAAAATTCATAAAATGCAACTTTTTTTCTTTAACATATTTTTAATTGTGTCAGAACAAGTTTATTGTTAAATAAATATTTATTAAATACTTTTTCAGAATACTGTATTTTTTAGTACAGATGCTCTTTTCTGTCAGACTTTTAACAACAGTTTGTTCTTTTTTTTACTTCTGTTTTACTTATCACTTTATAGAATAGATTGGTATATCAAAATTTGTAAATTAATTCCATTAATTTATTATATATTATTTTGTCTGTAATGAAATTATAAGAGACTTGAACTCAGACTTTCAAACTCCCTACAGCTATCCGGTCCATCTTATTCTACCGATACACATGGCCACATAATGTGAAAAAGATAAATGTAGGGAGTTTGAAAATCTGAGTTCAAATCCCTTATAATTTCATTAAATTTAATATAGACATCATACATATCTTTAAATTTTATATATATATATAGTGAGATAGGCAATAATATTTTCAAACATGAGGTGATAAGAATATTAAAATTATACCATGATAACAGTTTTAACTACAGTGCTAAAATGGATCATAAGCAGCTTCTCAATATGTGTTTAGGTCTGCTTCATCAATGATTTAATTACTGTCATGTGATCAACCTCGTATTGCAGTACAAGACAGCTTCAGGATTACCATTCTACAAAAAAATTGTGAATTTACAAATGTATGACTAACAATTGTTTATATATATATATATATTTCTAACTTTAGTGCCTGTGAAGTATAATTCACATATATTGCTCATATCCTGTTTGAAGTTGTTGAACCATATTATACAGTAAGTGTTCTTAAACATTATATAAAATAATGAATTTTCTTTTTCATCTATGGAGTATAAATTTTATAAAAATGATGGGGTTTTTTTAAAAAAAAAAAAAAACCTATCAAAATATCTCCAACTTAAAACTTGTTTTTAATAACGTTGAAATTTAAATAAGGATTATTAATAGTTTGGAAAGCTGGAAAATAAGCTTAATTGGTGGTTAATAAAGAAAAGACAGTTGTGTAAACCTCATATAAACAAATTTACAAAAGTTTGGACTAGATAATGGAAACACTCAGGGCTGGACTGGTGAGACATCAACACTAATTGGAATAAGCATCAATATAAGACATAATGTTTTAAAAAATATTTTTTTATTAAATTAGTATCAGAAAAATATTTTAATAAAATTGGAAAAAAAAGATTTAAGGGTAAGGCAAGATTATCTCTCTCCCCCCTTATTATCAAAATGTGGCCAATTTCATTCACTTTTAAAATTTTCCCAATTAATATTTTAGTGAAACAGATATACATTAACAGAAATATAAATTAAAAATTTATACAAAGTATTTACAACAATTATAATCCAAAATTAATCAAGTGGTCTGGCAGTAATTTCTTTTAAAAAAACTAAATCTTAAATAATAAATTATAGGGACAATGTCATCCTATTTACTGCAACAAAAGCTTAAAGAATGATTTTTTTTTTTTTATTCTGTGAGTTTTTTATAACTTTTATTTTGTTTTTGACTAGAAACAGCGCCATCGAGCAGTGTGGATTGTCCGAAGTTGTAGAACCATTTTTTCCATCACATCCATTACTTTGTTCAATACATACATCTATTCTTATAGAAACCACTCTTAAACAAATATGGCCATTCCATCTTCAAGAAAGGAAAAAAACTGCTCTAGAAATGAATCTTGTAATGATTACAGAAACCAATATGTGAACTACAAATACGTCCACATATATAACATACTGGTTTATTTTTCTGATCATTTAATATTTTGCAATGCTGTCTTTTAATTTCTTCAGTGGAAAACTTCATCAATACCTATTTTCTGCCATATCTTCCCTACCAAAGCAATCAATATCACACTTCTTTAAAACGTTTTTGAGGTAATCCTTATAATATTAACAGAATCTACCTCTCCCATGGAAACCATGCTTAAGTTCACCATAATGCATCCTTTTAGGAAGTCTTGCAGTGTTCATTTATTCTATACGTCCATTCCCAATGAAGGTATGATTTTACAATAGTGGACTGTATAGTATCATAAGCAGAAA
This sequence comes from Epiperipatus broadwayi, assembly GCA_028023455.1. NCBI lineage: Eukaryota > Metazoa > Onychophora > Udeonychophora > Euonychophora > Peripatidae > Epiperipatus > Epiperipatus broadwayi. The sequence goes on from JAQFVV010000037.1 coordinate 6,356,318, forward strand.
ATTGTAAAATATACTGATTGGCTTTATAATCTTGCCATTATATTTTAGAGAGCATCATTAAATGAAACTTTTCTAATGCCATTGGTAATAGAGTGTCCAAGTTTTACTTCAATACAGTAAATTAGTTAGACCATTTTAAATAAATATTAATAGCTTTTCAATAATTTTAAAACGTCATTTTTTAAGATTTGCCTCAGAAACCAAATTGATCCTCCTGGATCTGGGTGCAGATATATTAGTACTGTTTTTTGGCCTCACAATGGATTTGAAATGACATCTAGAATTTATCCAAAAGATATGTACTTGGATTCAAAACAGTTTATATATATAAAATAAACTTATTTTGAGAATGTTTATTTTCATTATCATTGATTTTAATCATGTATTGTTGAAAAATCCTTTTTGAACTTATTAAATTTTTTATTTTACAGTTCTATATTTAGATTACTAAAGTTTTGAAATAAAATATCAAAAGACAAATAAACTTAGTAATCTTTTTTTTTTTTAACCCGAATATGGATTTTAAAAAAATAACCATTTACTCAAGAAAGCTTTCTGAAAATTTATGTCTGTTGTTTCAATGAATATTACAAAAAGTTCTCTATCATTCTTTTAAATAGTTATTTGACAGTTTAAAATATAATATCCAAAACAAAAAGTCACATGATTTTCTCTGTTTACACTTAACGTATGCTTTCAGAACCATTTTTTTTTGTTAGCTTTAGTAATCAGAAGATGCTTAATATATAGTCTCCTATTGCTTAATATTTGTTGATGAATAGTTCAGTGATCATGTTAGAGACTTAAATATAATTTTGAATCAAGCAGAAAAACCTTTTAATCTGTCACTGTGGAAGCTTTGCAGGTTGTGATTGATACTATTACTTAGTAAAGAGAAAGTTCAGTTTCTTACACAAATTTATCATATGTAACCAATACATCTTCTTTTATCCTCAGTATGATTCAAATTCTATTTATTAAAAATTCACATAATATAAGAAATAAAACACTTCTTAACATTGTCATTGATCTTGATGTTTGTTGAGAATGTGATAATTATAAAAAAAATGATCCCTCATCCCATCTCATTGCACACTTCTAAATAGAATGCTAAAAATGTCACATGAGTTTCTGAGTGACTAAGTGCATAATTAGTTATTTTACTTTTAATGTTACCTTTTAGTAAGTAATCAAAAGACTCAGTACTCATATATGAATAAAAGTGTTCTGTGTGATTTGATGTAATGGTAGAGTGTCATTCTGAAGTATAAGGTTCTCAAATCGATTTTAATGCTGGCACCAAACTTTTTGTGAATTCTCAAGCAATAACGCCATTGGATTATTTTATTTATTTTTAATAAAAATAACCCAACTAAAATAGACTGCTGGTAGATGAAAATCTATCCAGAAGAAAACATTATTCGCCAGGCTAATCAGCCTATTATAGTTTTTCTTTTTTATTTTATTCACTAATTAAGAATATATTATAATATTTGATTTTCTGATTTCATTTTAGCCTGCCATTTCATTTAAACCTGCAGAAGAAGAAATTATCATTTCCGAAGATGAATTAAATCCAAAAATTGCTCCCCCAACAGAGAAACCACCTCCTCCACCAAAATTGTCTTCCTCTGAGACTTCCCCTAGTCCCTCAGTATCTGAAGAACCCATGTGGTCAAACTCTGTAGCTCAAACAACTGCATCTAATCAGTTACCTGAAAATGCACCTTTGGATCAAAATCAAGGCTCATTTTTGGTAATAATTTAAAAATAAACTTTATTTCTTTATTTATATATAATTTTATTAAAACTTTTCATTTATTTTTATTTTTTTTTTTTACAGGCAGCTAAACTTCGTCGAATTAATTCGACAAAAAGAATCCGTTCAGAAATTTTAAGACGCCGCAGTGATTATTTTAAAAGTAACGATTCTGATAGTGATAGCAATATAGATGCAAATGGTAAGTTTTATAATATTGACAATTTTTTAAAAAAAATGTTCACTTTTTTTTAATCCAAATTTTTTCAAAGGTATAAATCTAAAAATTTGTTCAAGTTTTTAAAATTAAATATATTAATGATTAGTTTAAAAATAATTATTTAGAATTAAAGAAATTGTAGAATCTTTTACATTTTAAACATGGAAATAGATTATGTTATACATTAAGCAAAAGTACAGAAACACAAAATGAAGACATAATTAAAAATAAGTAGTAAATATTTTTAATGGAAGATTGGTAATGCAAATAAGGATCTGTTACACGTATGTGCTAATATTTCTTCACAGGAAAAGGGACTCGCGAATTCTGAACAATTTTTACTATTTACCCTTTGGTTTTTTGAGAAATAATTAGGATGATATTATGTTAACAATCTTCTAATTTTTATTTACAAAACATCAATGTAATTAACCTATTGTAATAATAAACTTAATTGATTGTATCTAAATAATTTAAAAATCAAACTAAGAATTAAACAAAAAAAATTATAAAAAGAATCACAAACTGTATTTGAAATTAAAATCTATATAATCAATAAAATAAAATGTCTTTATCCATTAGGTGCGTTTTAAAACATTGATAGATTAAATTTATAAAAATGGATACATTTTGTTAAAAAACTTTGAATTGTGATACATTAGTAAATAAGATTTTATTTAATCATATGATACAATAATTAAACAAATAATCTTATTTTGTGACTAGTTTTTGATTTATGTTTATTTAAAAGCATTAATTGACTATTTTTAAAAATATGTGATCTTTCTTTATCAAATTTAACTCTTAGTAATATTATTGTTAATCCAGAACTATAATACAGTTATTCTTACATTCTTGTAAATATAGCAATATTACTTCTACCAGTAATTGTTCAACAAAATCATCTTTATAAATAAATTCATATTCAAATATTGGTATTACTTTGCTTTTAAAGTGACTATATAATATAATACTAATTTTAAGTAAGCTTTATAATATAATAATTGAACTGAGCAAGCTCAGGAGATCATGTGATATTCAAGCACCAGAAGTGATTGCTCGAGTTTAAAATTGTGAAATTTTAGCTCTTGAATTAATCATGTTACTATTGCATTAAACTATTTGTTTAAATATTTTAAACAAATATTTGTTATAATGATTTTACCATTGCTCATAATAATCAAAAATTATATATATATATATATACAAATAAAAAATATTCACATAATTACCAAATTCACCACTTCCTTTATTTTGCTGTAATATTTTATATAAATGCAATTTAAAACTTTGACGAAGACTGCAGAGCATTCGAAACATAAGATTGTGTGTGTACATATAAGTTCAATAATATTCAAAGTAGAGTGGATAAATTGCATTTATACTCACATAATTGTTAGTTTATTAAAGTTCCATTGCTACATTTGGGAAATCAAGTGTAATTAGTGAACTCATGGTATTTAAAATTATTTATTACAGTATTTCATACTGTGTATTTAAAAAACTTTAATGAAAGTGAAATATTTATTTTTTTAATCCATTAAAGTAGTTTTTCCTTACTATTTGCAACTGATGATTTAAGAATTCTGACTAAACAGTCAAATATCAGGCTTCATTTTAGAGCATCAAGTTTTGCATTAGGAAAGCAAGTATTAGCCCTGATAAGAAACTCACCACTAACATAGTTGTCTATTTTATTTTATTTTTACAAAAAAAAAAAGTGTATATAGAGATTTTCTTTTTTTTTTTTTTAGATGAGCTGTGGTTTTCCTCAACTAATAAAGAGATTTTTGTTGACGATGTTGAAGACACTGATCATAACTCCCATCAGGTGTCTAATCGTGATATGGCTGATGAAGAAGAAATTGCGAAAAAAGAACAGGAAATAATCGAGAATTTGGAAAGAGAAGAAAGACGGCATCTGGAAGAAATTACTAGTAGCAATGATGAAAGTGAGCGAGACAAATTAATAAAATATCATGAAGAAAAAGAACATCTTCGCCATCGAGCATATTCCTTAGAGACACAGACTTTAATGGAACAATATGAAGAACAGAAGCAGCGGATACAGGAAGAGGAATCTCATTGGAGAGAACAGGTTAGCAGTTATTTATGTTTGTTGCTGTACATTAATCAGAAATTATTTTTATGGAGTGCTAACAACTTTTTTTTTAATAAAAACCATTGTCCCTATAATATGTAAATCTATTAAGCGAATAGAATGTTTTGAATATTTTAATTATAATTTCTACTGATTCGTGAGCAAATTTATGTAATGTGGTGAACTACTTTGTTTTCATGTGGTAATATTTTCTTTTGCCCTTTTTTAAAAGGTATTTTATCAAAAATAAATACCCACTTATGTTTAATTTATATAGAATAGTTTATATCAAGAGCTTTTATTGAGGAAATTGATTAAAATGATTTTTTTTAAACAAATATAGAATAGTTCTTTACCCAGGTAGTATCATGCTTGTGTTTTTTATCTGATATATATTTTGAAAGTGTAAATATTTCATTATAGAATATTGTAAGGAATTGGCCAATTGATCCCTTATAGTTTTATTAATAGCATTATATATTTAATTGGTCAGTTTGATATTTGTATTATTATTTTGTTTGCAACAGATATGAAAAATTAAAAAGTTTGTGTATATATAAAAAATAAAATTTTTGGAAGTTAATCATTTTATTATAATAGTAATAAAATAGTCTACCCTTTGAAATTCGACCAAGAGTATCAGCAACCAGGGAATGTATTTAATATAAATGATATAACTCGAGAGATTTGTTTTGTAAACTGTAAAGAACATGTGAAAAATGTTTTTATTTATTAGTAATGAATAGATAATTAAAATCAGAAATGATGAAAAAATGGAATAATTAATTTATGGAAATATAAGTACAAATTAAATGATGAGGGTTTTTTTTTGGGGGGGGATATGGGGGGGGAGGTATTTAATAATTTTAAGCTTATTAAAAATAAAATTATTGGTGGATAAAGTTAATGCTGTGAAAATGGGATAGAAAATAAAATAGATTTGAAAATTTAAAGCATATATAAATAAAAGAATGATAATGGGAAAAATATGATGACTAACATCAGGTTTCTTTCCAATTTATTGGCTCACAGATTCCTTATTTTGGTAATGGAGAAATCATGTTACATCACATTAAATTTCTAAGTATAAGTATTCAAGTGATGCTTTGAGTTTTAACATCATGAATTTTAAATTGTTACTACAAAGCAGGATATTTGAACATCAAAGATAATAATTGCATATTTCTAGAATGCAGGTAATGATTAATAATTATTTCATATTTTATTTTGTCATATTTTAAAAAATTATTGTACTGTTATTTAATAAATGATTATAAGTATTTCATTTATCCAATATGTCAATATCATCCAATATATACAATATGATCGTATGATATTACTTTAAATTTGTTACAGCAAAGAAGACATTTAGAAGAATTTGAAAGAGATCAAAAACGGTATTTAGAAAAAGAGGTTTATAATGCAGAAAGAGCTCGTCGATTAGAAGAATATGAAAGAGAAAGTAAAAATAAGGCTCAAGAATATAAGCGCTTGCAAGATGATCTCTGGGATAGGTATTAGAAGTGCACTTAATTTTGTAAGTTATTATTTATCAATAGTTACTGCATAAATTATATTTATTTCATTTTAAGGTTTGAAGTTGAGCACCAACGATTACAACACCATCATAACAGTGAATGGAGAAGGCATTTAGAAGAAAAAACAAGAGACATTAATTCACTACAGAGCGAACAAGCTGTTCGTAAAGACTACACTTCCAATGAAACTGAAGCAGAACCATCTTGGAAGTACCATCATGAAAGTCAGTTCGATGATTTAGAAAGGCATCAGCGTTCAAAATCATTTGATGATCAGGGAGATGATTGGAATCAGAAATCCAGTAATAATTCTTTCGATTTCTCAAGGTTTCAAGAAGAAATTATGTATGCTGAACAGCAACAAAAACTGCTGGAAGAACAACATAAAGCTGAAAGAAAAAGGCAGGAAGAATTGCGCAAGGCAGAAGGTAATTATTAGATTTTTTTAGTTAGTTACTTTGGAATAAATGCACATATATATCATTTAGTCTTGACAATCTGTGTGATGATCAAATGCATATTATTTAATTACATAGCTATTTATTGAAAGATTTTTTTGAGTCATAAAACTTGATTTTCAGCAGAACATTTGATATACTTTGATAAAAAGCAAAAACAAGTTACTATTGATAATAAACTGATTTTCTTATTGAAGTGATCATTGTTAAGAGTTTTAATAAGTAAATGGCTTTCTACCATTTCACCTAATGTATATATAATTGATTGTAAGTTTCTCTAAACTTTTATAGAGGGCATAAATAAATAATATTAATAGATTACATATTTATGTGATTTAATTAAATAATATTTACTAATTAAATATTTATTTGAATGCACCCTTTTTAAAAATGGAATTACAAACTCTGCTTTATCAATTACCATTATGTCAATAGATTTAAAAGTTTATTATCAAAATGAGTGTTGTGAGCCTGTTTAAATAGAAATTAAATTGCTATGTTTGATGTGGTTTCAACTGGTCTCCTGAGCAGCTGATGACATGAAGTTTAACTGACTGAAACATGACCTGCAAGAGGTTAGTTGATTTTTCATCAAACATTGCTGTATATAAATAAGATCGTAAGTTTTTTACAAATTTCTATAGAGGGCCTAATTAATAGATTACATATTTATATGGTATTTAATTGTCTAATATTTACATATATGTGTACATCATCAAACATTAAAAATAATCAATTTAAAACAGAATTGAAATAGACAACTCACTATTAAAAATGACAATTGATGTTTAAGTTCCTCAATTCTTGTTTATATATTCCATAACTTTTTAAATCTAATAAAATTAATATTATCCAAATTTGTATATAAAAAAATGTCCATACATTATTAATACAATAATGTTCCATGGTTAAACGTTTCCAAAAAAAAAAAAAACTATTACCACAATTTTTTTTTCTTTCTTTCATTTTCTTCCCCTTATTTTTCTTTCTATCAATCCTTGCTGTAGAATAACATTTGAAGTAAAGAATAGTTCCCCTCTTTTCTTCCAAAACGTATGCTTGTGGTTAAGACCTGTAGAGGTCCCTAATATCGCATTTTTATATGCATATTCTTGAGGTTACAGCCTTAGTAAATATTACTATTTACAATGTGCTAAATGTGTGTGGTAAGTGTTCGAATGTTCACAGCTTTGTTGGTCACCGGGATTTGGTGGAAGGCCGAGTTGAGGTCTAATTTTGAAAAATATTTAGACTTTTGGAACGACGCTATGATTTCTCTTGAGTTAGGAACGGGGCATGCGTGTTTGTTTAGTGCTTTATTGACTGATACACGGTAATCGCCGCACAAATGTATTTGTCCATTTGGCTTGGTTATTACAACCAGTGGGGTAGCCCACTCGGCTTCCTCTGTTGCTTCAAGCATGCCATCTTTAACCAATTGCTTTATTTCCTCCGCTATTTTTTCTTTCTGAGCGTACGGAATCTTTCGTGGTCTACAAATTATAGGCACTGCTTCGGGTGATAATTCTAATGAAACTGGTTTTGTTTTTATCCTTCCCGGTTCTCCATCGAAAAGTCTAGGAAAACGCTGTCTGATGTTTTTTTCAATGTCAATATTTTTGACCCAAGCAATTTTTATTCCCAGTTGCTGAAACCAATCACGGCCAATAAGAGGATTTATAGGGGCGTGTACTATATATAACGGCAATGTAACTATTTTTTTCGCATTGTTTGAAGTACTTGGAGCCTCAATTACTCCTTTAATTTTTATAGCATTACCATTGACATCTCGAGCCTTCAGATTCGTATGCATCAGTCTAGGTGGCTGTCTCATATCTGCCACAATGGTTTTCCAATCTTTAATGGAAAGTAACGACACCCCACTACCGCTGTCAATTTCCATCGATAGGGGTTTTCCGTAAATTTTGACAGTTATTTCAAATTTCTGTGATTGGTCCGAAGACACATTATTAATTGCCGAAAATTCCTCTTGTTTATATTTTCTTGTAACGCTCTCTTGGCTGTTATTCTTTGTATAATTATTGTATTTTTTATTTCTGCATATTTTTTGCCAGTGGCCGAATTTATTGCAGTGTTTACAGCTTTGGTCTTTATAAAAACAGTAACGTGCCATGTGACCTAGTTTTCCGCAGCAAAAACACTTAATTCGACTTTTCTTAATGTCTGTTGTTCCACTTTGATCAGGCACCCTTCTATCTGGCTGGTCTACTTTGTGGACTTCATAAGGATCGTTGTCCGCTATTTTCATGGCCGCAAATTCCTTTGATTGCTGCAACACGAGTTTGTGAGCTATACCACGTTGATAGCTACTTTATAGTTTCGTATCTGCCAATAACTGCTGTCTCAGACTATCACTGCTCATTCCACATAAAAATTGTTCGAGGAGGGCTTCCTCCAGGTATGAATCGTAGACGCAGTTTTTTGCAAATTCCCGCAGGGCAGTATCATAATCTTGTGTCCGCTCATTCTTGCCTTGGCGGCGATTTCTAAAGTGGAGTCTGGCAATGTGTCTAGACTCACGAGGATTAAAATAGTCGGTCAAACGATCTTTGACCTGTTCAAATGTTAATTTTTCCGGGGTTTTAGGTTCACAGAGCCTATTTGCGATCTGGATTACTCCTTTTCCAGCGAAACACAATAAGGTCGCTGTTTTGCTTTTATTGTCTTTTACTCTGTTAATAATTAACAGTTTTTCAATTTGTTGGACGTACAGGGGCCACTCACTTAACCCTCTCTGACGTCAAATTCGGATATTGCCGGCTGCATTACGGTACTTAGTCAATTTAACAAAAATATAAAAATTTTACGATAACTTAGTCAATTTAACAAAATATAAAAATATTTTTCTTAGTAGTTTTATCTCCTCACGAAATCAAATAATTAGACGCCAACGTATTCGGCTGTCAATGCGTTGATTGTTATTACTGAGAATTACACCGTTGAGGTTCGTAATCAACTGTAACTGCACCAATTCAGTGTCCAGCGGCACTCTATTGCTCGCTGGATTGCAACTATCAATAACACAATATAAAATAATTAATGAGGCAGCCCGGCAAGTAGGTTTAAATAATGAAGATTCATTTAAAGGATTATATATGAGTTAATCACTAATAATATATACAAAGTATGAATAATATATACACGCTAATATTATTATATATAAATAAGGGGCCCGAAAGCAGAGTAAAATAATAAAGAGATCGGTATGACCTGTTATAGTTCCCTAGGTTTACTTTGGCACGTCCGGAGGTAAACCTCTCTGCAAGGCTAGGTGAAGCAAAGGAGCTGACTGGAGCACCCGAGGAAATGGCACATCTACCTTTTAAGCGCTTCACTTAGCAAGTGTCCTCTCTCAGTTCAATATTAGATCCATTACTTGTCACACCTTTATTTTGGAGTATCCTCCCTTTATTGGCCATCCGCTGTCCACGTGGTGGTCATCTCTTTAGTTCTTATAGGATCCCTGATTAGATAATGTCACGCCTTTAACATTGTCTATTCTAAGCAATGGCTTTGTTTACATTATCTAATCCTTCTTGATAAATTACTTTATAGTTTAGTGTTAATATATCATTTAATTATTTACAATACACAATTAGCGATCCATTAGTTTTACATTTATTTTTATTATTGGTTAAACGTATTTTTTATATACATGCACATACCCACACATTTAGCACAATGCAAACAATCAAAATTATAAGTACTTCAAATGATCAAATTTCAATGTTAAAATTTGTCCATAATGTTACATTTTATATATAAAAGGCAACATTATGGACAAATTTTAAGATTGAAAGTTGATCATTTAAAAGTATCATCAAACATAGATGTTAATCTTATGAACACAAAATCTAGATTATAGATAGATGGAAGTGTGTTTAGAATTTCAGACTTCTAACTTGATAGTAATAGAAGATGATAGTTTTCATATACATAACTGCATGAATAGCAAGTCGTCATTGATAAAGGCAAAAGTCAGAAACTAATCTGAAAATAAAAATTAAAATGTACTATCATCTAGTAGTTATTGATTACTCAAGTTTACAATAGATAGCAGTTGAATAAGGAGCTACATTACAATGGAGGAAACTAAAGTATCAAGAGATATATTATGTTGGTGCATAGTCAGACAAGTCATTATTTAACACATCATGGAATATCTGAAAATCTCAAAAAAGCTATTGACCTCAGACCACTTTCATCCAACTATAAGGATGGCAGAGAAACCTATGTGATTTAAACATTCATATTGCATTCTTTTCACACAGTCAGCAAGTCTTGTTTTCAATCAGTACTGACATTTTTCAAGAGCTCATACCAAGAAATATTTTGGTGAACATGACGAAGTTATGAATAGCAATGACTTTTCCAATCATATTGTTTATCTTTAAATAACAGTTCTTATGAGAATTCAGTATCTTTTATTTCTATCAGAGCAATAGTTTGATTTTTCTCTAGACATTGTTTGTATATTATATTATTTCATTCTATGTAAAATACAATAAGTTAATTCTTGGTGCATCTAATAATCTGAAACACAGTAATAAAAAGTTAATAAATTAAGACTTTCTGTATTTTGTCCAATCCTGTATATATCAGTTTTTGTTTTTGCTTTCGTTTTTGAATTAGAATGACATTCCATATTAATGAGGGTCTGCTAATATTTATAATATAAATTTATCTTTTAAATTCATATCATTTGATATGCATTTATTCTTTGCAATCATTTATTAATAAATACTTAAATGATTATTAAATAATATTTCTGTAGTGTAATTTTCATTACACTATTCTCACACGAGCTAGGGACTGGTTTCTATCCAATTTTAACATCTTGTGAAGGGGTGTAATCATAAATATATGACCAAAGACATGTGAAAGGATGTACAATCCCCAAGATGCAAATCCCGTGCTGAACCAGCACTCATCAGTTGACCCAGATCACAATCTCTTACACATATCTTTATAATTGTTTAGTATATATAGATAGCTATTTACTATAGTTTAATTGATAAATATCAAACTTCCTACCTCACAACTTTGACGCAAATCTCTTAATGGAAAGGTATTAATAATTTTTATTAGTCTAATGAATGACTAATAAAATTATTAAATTAAAAATTGTTAAATTTTTTCTAATCTAAGATATAGATTTAAATTTAATGAATTTCAAAGATACCTATGGGATTCTTTATATAGATGAACAATAATCTTTATTTTTTTAACTATTTACTTCAATCTGCTCATCATGTATTTATATTTTCTGGAAATTAGATGAAACTTCATCATTTATTTCAGATATTGGAGAAGACATTCTGTAACCATATGTATAAAATCTATGAATAAAGTTAATCTACTTTCTGGAATATATATATATATAATTTACAAAACTATTTTCTTAATGTAAAGAATTTTTATAAATAAAGTAAAAGTAGAACAGCCTTTAAATATCCCACTGCAGAGCAAAAGCCCCCCCCCCCTCAACAGCTTCTCATAACTGGTTGATTCTCCAGGTGCGCCAGATTGAATTTTTTTAAAAAAACTGACCTGAGACACAATTTTCACAACAACTTCAGTTTTAATAACGTTAGAGCAAAAAACTTTACATTGATAGAAACTAGAAAAACAAAGGAAAACAATAAGTCTAAGATAAATAGTGATATTCATTTAAAAAATAAAAAGAAATTTCAACATCTGACATAATTATTACTTTATTGTTTGTTCATAATTTCTAATTTATCATTAACTAAGTTTAAATTAGATCTTCACTGATAATTTCTTTGTATTCCTCACAAAATTATCTTTCAAGCCATATATAAATGTCTTACCTGAGATAATCCATAGCTTCAGAATCTCCAAAAGTATTAGCATAAGAATTCTTCATTTTTATCTTGTACCCCAAAAGTTACCAAATGTCAAAGGCGTTTATAAGAAAAAGATTCATCCTAATAAAAGATACAAAACAAATCATTTCCAGAAGATGGATATGCATTTGTCATCATAGCAATTGGCTTCTTGTCTATCTAAAACTAGAAATTGTAGGCTACTGTCTGTATCACTGATAAAATGTGTTCTTTATGCACACCAGCGATGCTATATTGTTATATTTATTGTCCCACAAAGATATAATTTATTTGCATATAGCTCATTTGCTAGTTATAGACTTGAAAATAATATGATGCAAGATGTGGCAAAACTACTGACTCCACAACATGGGTATCAAGGCATAGGCAAGGAATCAGAATGATTCTTTGCCTGCATACAATTCCATGTGGTATATGCATAACCATTGAGGCTATTACTGCACAAACATTATTTGAAATCTCTCTTTTATTGGTTTTAAGTGTTTATATTTTCAATGGTACTATGCCCAGTAAATTTTGTGAAAGCTTTATCAACTGCAACTTTTTGTACATTTGATTATCAGTTTTTAAAATTTACATTGCACTGCTCTATATATGTAAATCATTACACACCATATAAACATAATAAATTATTAATATCAAAGACATAAAATTACTGTACATATGAATAATAATTTATATACCATATAATAAAGAGCATAAATGATTTTAATATTATATTTATAATTTATATACTACACACACACACACCAATATAAACTCAAATTAATAAATCATACAAATAAATTATATTAATAAATTTAAATTGTTAAAAAAAAAAATTTTAAATCTACTTACGATATATATATTCTGCGATTACGTTCACATCCCATTATAGGGCTTGAATGCAAATGACTAGCATGTTTTTAATCCATTTTCACTATATAATCAGGCCGATTACAATTTTCTGTCTTTAGAAAATTGTCCAAAATAGAAAAAAATTAAATCCACCCGTTTAAAAAAAAATTCAAATTTCTTCCGATTTCAATCGAAAAAATGGCATTAAAAAGCTAATTTAAAGACAGATCGAATGCCCATATTTCTGTTGATGTCGTGCTTATAGTTTTTACATAATTCAAAAAAGAAAACAAACTTTTCAACCAATCCTGTAAGATTCTCGAACGCAAAGCGGTGGAAATTCAAGCCGATAAAGGAACCATGAGGGAGAAAACAATACTCATCAGAATTTCCAATTTCCAGGCAATGAGTATTTGAGAATTTTTCCAATCTTGTTTAACGTCTAGTTAAGCATAGCTGGATGCTTGATTTGAATTTAACCCTGAATTATTTAAATAATCTACATTGAAATTTTTATATTTTGTGATTCTATAATGTAAAAAGTTTTTTTTTTTTTCTTGAACATTTAAAAGAAGCATTAAAAATTTTATAAATTGTAGAATACAAATGCATAAATATGATTGATGACATTTTTTATGGTATTTCCTAAATAAATCCATGAAATCAGAAAATATCTTTGTGAACAATCTACTGTATATGAATACACACATCATATATAAATATTGTAATTGTACGTGCCTTATTAAAAACAATTGGAAATGAATTCAGTTAACAATTAAATAATAAAAACAATTACAATATTCGGCAAATAAATTTTCATCTAGGGAAATTTAAAGACAGATAACGGGTTACCATGTATGTAGTGGAGTGACTAAATACAATTTATTTTTAATTGACAAGTAGGTTCTAGTCACAAGTAACGATCATATTGAATATGCATAAAAACAAGTTTCCATACACATTCAGTTATATTTCCTGATCTTTATTCTCCCTCCATCTAATAAGTTATTACATTAACAAAATAAATAATGAACTTGGGGCAAATGAAAGATGACAAACAATAAAATTATTAACAACAACTCTAATTTTAATCAAAGAATGATAATGATAATAAAAAAAGTATTTACAATTAAGAAACTTATGTGATAATCAACCGTGAGAGGGAAAAAAAATCTCTCTAACTTACAATATCTTTAGGGATAACTATAGAAAGTTCAGTTTCTTTACTTTGACGTCTTTGTGAGCTCACATGTACATTTTGTATCTGTAAACGTGGGAACATTATCATTCATCATTTAATTTTAATATTTTCTGGCAATACAAGATTTTAGTTTCTTTTAGTTCCTTCCATGGTAGTTTTCTTATGAGAATTTCCTTTGCAGTTTTCTCTGAGCATTTAAAATAAGTAGATTCTCATGTTAATTATAGAAATTCATTTCCATGAAATAATAATTTTAGTTGACTACTAGCAAATAAATGTTAAATATTTTTTCAGCATTCAATAATAATGAATAGATCAGCGGAATCAAGATAAAATTTTAAGGCATATTTTATCAACAGCTCTCTATTCAGCTACACTACTGGAAAGGCCAGAAAAAGCATCCTGAAGAATTCTCTACTCCATAAAATGCTTGAAATAAGCTAAAAATCTTTATAAAATTTCCTTGACTTCTTGATAGTAGGAAATATCATGGCAAATGGTTACAATTCTTTTCCTGGCTTCTTGAAAAGCAGACGAGTTTTGAAAGCTTACCATAACGACAATTTTGTTATAAAAGGAAAAAATATTCTTTATTTTTAAAAGAATAATGTAATAAACATTTTATTTTTACACTTTTTTTTTAACATTTTAAAACCATTTTAAAATGTATTCTATATATATATATGACCTTTAGTATTTTGTTATACATAATGAAAAATATTCATATTAAAGCAATGTCTGTAAACTCAGATGTGAGGTTACATTATATATATATATATATACAGAACCACAGGGAGCATTCTTTTGTTACCTCTCTCTTACCGTTACCAGATACGCTGTGTTAATTGACTCTCAAACACAGCGAATGGGTACATCTGCATGTCCTTTGTTAGAATAAATTTCCAAAGATTGAATTAAATTTGCACCAATGTAATATTGCCACATTGTATTCCACCTCCATCCCACTCCCTATTTCTCACCAAATAATTGGCATTTTAGATATTCATCTGCTTGGATACCCTACCACTGTGGTTCTGTATGTATCTAAATATTATCTGATAATTATTTAATAATTTTGATTTAAAACTTTGTCTTCAAAATTAATTAGTAAAATTTTAATGATTTTTTTACTAATGAACTTATTATTAGAAACACATCTTCAGCATCTTGAGCAAGAAAGGTTACAATTTCGAGAGCAGGAACAATTTCGCAAAGATGAACAGATAAGGCAGCAAGACATGAAAAATCGAGAAAACTTAGAACTATTAAGGGAAAAAGAAGAAAAATTAAGGCTTCAAGAGGTAATTATATAACTTTTTGCAATTATTTAAATAATTTTTGTAATTTATTTTTTATTATACATTTTATGTTGATCTTATCAAAAAAACAAAAGACTTTACAGCAGTTAGTAGATTCTTCATGCATTTCGTCTTTCAATGAATTAGCCATAAGGTTATTTTTAATTAAAGTATACGTGTTGAACAAATGCATATATTTATAATTATTAGTTTAACAACTGTATCTGACCAACTTGGGATCGGGAATTCTCATCTGGCATTTGCAGGTCTGGTGTTCAAACTTCTTATGAACTCCTAAGCAATAAAACCATATGCCTTTTCTTTATTGATACCAAATGGTACTTTTGCCATTAAAGAAATATTTAATTAATATCTTCACGAAAGTATTATAAAGAAAGTGCTTTTTGGACAAACCCATTTTGAGTTTACTCCAATTACCACATAATAGAGAATAGCAGAACTTCTTAACTTGCACTCATGCAATTATATACTTTGTTTAAACATATTGCTTGTTCTTTCATTTAGCCTTTGCTTGAGATCTTCCCTCTTTTTTTTTAATTCTAATATTATCAATGTTTCATACAATAAAACTGCATAATTATATATAGAATTTATAAATATCCAGATATAAACACTATCATAAGATCAATATAAAAATAAACAGACAGCTTCTACCTAGAAATAAAATTAATATCAGAAAGTCTTAATGACTGTAATGAAATAATCATTATCATATTTATTGTTCGTAAGTCTAATTTATTGTATTAATTGAAAATAAGCTATTGCCAAGTGTGCTGTGATTAAAAAATTTTCTGATATTTAAAAGAACTGGTCTATCGAAATTAATTTATTTTGATGACCCATATATTTCGGTAATTAACAGTATGGAATATGAAAGTAGGAATGAATTTTAAGATAAAAAAATAAAGTTATCAAGTTAAAAAATTACTTATCATTTTACGTTAAAATATTCAAAAATTATGCCAGCTATAGTTTGGTACTATGGTAGAGCTCAAGATCTATGAATTGTGATCCAGTTTAATCATTTCTGGTGTTCAAACTTCTTACAAATTCTCGAGCAATAAACCATTGGATTATTTTTTTTATTATTATCATTGAAAATTATGTATTGACTATGTATTTAAAAGAATAGACATACATTTTTTATTTCAGTAGGATTGTAGAATGAAATTATGTAAGACTATTGAAAGTAACGTTTTAATATGCTATTTTTTTCATATAAGATATGGTTTCACATTTAGTCTTTTCTTTTTTTGTATTGAATTCTATACTATGTTTTACCGCCTTTTCTCTAATAAACCTTCATAAGGAGGAACTGTCTTTTATTATTATTATATTTCTTCTATTTCACTTTGCGTTTTTCTGTTTGTTTTGTTTACTTCTTCTTAATATCTTATTGCTAATAGCAGTGATACAGATTGATATTGTTGACTGTTGGTCTCAACCAATGTCAAACTAAGATACCATTTTGAACTAATCATAAAGTCTTCTATTTTTTTAATAGACGAGAAATCAATATCGGCTTGATAACACTGACAAAAAGATAAATGTTAGTGATGTCTTTATTCTAGAATCAAATTATATAAACATTGAGAAAAATCAGTAAATACCGAATCCATCCATGAGATGACCCAGATTTCTTTTTATGACAATTCCAGAAGGATAAAATTTACCATGTTCACCCAATTACTATCAGCTCTTTTTTAAGTTTAAATAGACTCTGAGGACAAGTTGTGAATCCCATTACCATATATGGACAATTATGATTTGAGATTTTTAATTAATCTTTTTTTAAAAAAATTTGCCATGTAAATATCAGATTGAAATATTGATTTTCATTACTTCCTTTTCTGGTCGCAAGCTAGCTTCTTAAAGAATCATTTTAAATGAATTTTAAAAAAAAAAAAAGCACATCTTTTTGTTAACTATATAAAATCTTTTATTGAATGAAAGATGTTTTATATGTCAAAATAGATTGACATTGATATAATAAAGGGTGGTGGACATTGTTAGCAAGATCATTCAATTATTCTTTGAGAATAATCTAGCTTGTGAATTATGTTAGTAATGTATTTGGACTTGTTTGTTCCATGAATAGAGTTATATTCTCAGCATCACCTATTTGATAAGCCATAAAATTACTTATGGTCATTATTTTTCCAAATTTGAAAAAGTTATGGACTAATAAATAGCAAAACTGAAAGAAGTTTAAAAAGTTGATCTACAAGGTACTGCATTATTGATACAATTAAATATATATTAAGGAGTGTTGCTTAAAAAAGATTATTAATTTTTAAAAAAATAAATTTAATTTTCATATTTGCTTATAAACACTGTTTCTTCTTCATTATTTTTGCAAATGTTTCGTAGACAGTTGATATACTGATTCCATATAATTCATACAGCTTACAGACCATAATATTATTTAAGGAAAAATTTAATGTATCGCTTGCTATACTTACAGAAGATGTTTGTTTTTCACATCAATGTGTATTATTGTGTGAAAATTAAACAGACTTTATTACTTTAGTAATTACTTTATAAAAAGTAATTGCTTCACATATTTCATTTTTTCCAAATGCAATTTTTCTTGTTCTAAAGTTCATTAATTTCTGTTAAGTGATAATGCAAATGATAAGGGGATTAGAATTGAAGTTTCCCGGATTGATGCTTAACTGAATAATGGAATTTAAACAAGCAAAAAAACTCAGTTCACATTATTTGAATGAAAATTATAAATTGCTCAACCTTCAAATTCAAATGTCACATAACCCATTGAGGAATTTATATTATATGAAATTTTAATATAGCTTGATTGACATATCATGGTAAATTTATTTTTAACTTTTATTTTCATTTATTTTGCAGACAGTTGTTGAATCAACGCTGTATATCTTTTTTATTTAACATCACATGACTGACATTAATCACTTAGAACTTATTTTCCATCTCATCATAACTATAAAATAAAGATGTACATGTTAATTAGTTTTCTCTATCATGAAACAGTGAATTTGCATCTATACATACAGCAGATACCTTTATTTTTTTTATACTACTTGAGCTAATGTAAAAAATTTAAGCACTGATAAGATTTTGAACTCAAAGGTGACTATAGTTAGCTAAATGACTAAGCTCATCAATATATAAATGTACATGCTAGATTAATGTCATATACATCTACAAGTGCATTTCTCTTCATCCTACTACAGAGACATCTATTGTAAGTCTAAGTAATCAATGGACATAAGAGTGCTGTTTTTCCTCCAAATCAGTTTTTGGTTTTTGCCTTTATCAATGAGGACTAGAATTCATAATTGGAATTAATGCATTTATACAAGCTAATAGCCTGAAATTTAAAAAAAAAGTAAGGTTTTGAACTCAAGCCATTTTTATAATTGTGTAGATCTTACTCAAGTTTATAGTAGATGGTTTAGAATAGGATGAAGAGAACTACTCTTGGAAGCATATGAGAAAATCATATTGTTATATGTATATACTACATCACATTTTTTCAGTTTGCCTTGCCTGTTTTAATTGATTGTTACCTGCTTACATATAGTTGAAATTTGCTAAGCAATATAGAAAATTCTCATTATATTTCGATATTTTTATCTGTACGTTCATAAATATCTTTAAATTAATATATATATATATACACACATACAAAAGCACATCACAATAATCACAAAATGAGAATTAGAAATCACCATTAAATGAAAGTCTTGTGAAGTGAATTAGACTTTTTTTCCCACAAATATATATAGTGGCAGACGCATGTTATTACTGTTATGTCCTGCAGATCTAAAGTTACTTTCTAAACTGTAATATTATTTTATTAATGTGATTAATTAATTATTTATAAGCAAAATTCACAATAAATTTTTAAAAAAGGGTCAATGTTAAACATTTTTTGCATAACCCTCTTCTATAGAAGGGAGAGTATAAATCTTTATTACTATGATAAATTTAAGCACATCTTTAAATAGTCATATTTATAGAGCATCATAGTGAAAATGTTTTATAAAGTTTGTATTAATTTTTAAATGAAAAAAAAAAAAAAGCTATAATTATTTGGAAAGATTATATTTCTGATAATATGTAAAATAATGATTGCTTGTAATTAACAGTTTTTAATTATTAAAGCTATTTTTAAAAAAAAAAAAAAAAGTCATTTTATTATAAAGGTAAAAGTTGCCTGCAGCAGAATGGACAATATTTTTAATTTTTCTTTAAATCTGTACCATAATTTAACATATTATATATGTGATAATAAATTGACCGAAATGTTTCCAAGATTGGCTAAGGAAAAGGTTTATTATATGTATTTGCTTTTATTAAATTACAGCTGAGCATATTTTCAGCTTACAAACTGATGAAAATCTTCTAGCACTAAAGATGTTTTCATTGGCTCCTAAAATTGTTATATATTAAAATGTCATCATTAATTATACTATTATTTCTTTCTTTTTTTGGTGTTAGAATGGCCATACTCATTTACGAGTGGCTATTATTATTAAAACATTACAGTGAATTGGACATTCACAGGGTTATTAAAATGTATACTTTGAGATTCTAATTTGAGAAAATTATTTAAAGCCAAAATAGTTTCAAGCCATAGTATCTCCAAGAACAGATATTGAAGTTAGCAAATGTCATTGTTTAGACTTGCCATTTTAATAAGAACTCAAAAACCAATCGGAAGTAGTATCATTTTTGTCTTCTAAAGATTATTGGGTGATATAATATGAATTAATTAAATTTAATAAAGACTGCATCCTAAAATCATATGTGAGTGTCAAATACTAGTTTACACAAAAATATTCTTTACAGAATATATATATATTTTTAAAGGTTTGAGAAATTAGTAAAAACATGTACAAATGTATTAAGTAAGAACTGCTATTATCAAGTGTTACTGTCCATTATATAAACAATTTGGCCCATGTTCAAAATGTTGGGTGTTTAAACAGTTTGAAATAAATAAAGGTAGCTCTTGGATATGTAGGAACAAATCTAATAGTCCCTATTGAAGAAGATCAGTAGTCAAAAACTAGTTTAAATATAGTTGACAATAGGCACCTAGTTATATAGAGGAAAATCTATGTAAATATCTTATAAGGTTTAACTCCAAACAAGATGAAGTCATTACCAAAAACATCACGACTTTCCCAGCATGCTTCCAGGAAGTTTTCTTCATCCTACTTTAGAGCCATCTAGTGTAAAACTGCTTTTGGAAATATGAATTAGCTGAGAAAATCATGTGATATTGTTAATTTTCCAAACCAAAGAATAGAAGAGTCTACAGTTAGTATAAAATTGAAATCACTAAAATATATAGAAACTGATGTAATGTCAGATTTATATAACTATGAATTGTCTTACACTCAAAAACCATAATTATTTTTTTTTTAATTTCAGGGTATTAACTTCAAAAATATAAAAGAATAAAATATTGTTGCTAGATGCATAAGTGCAGTAATTCTAATTTTGATTACCAAGTCCTCACTGATAAAGACAAATGTTATAAACTATTCTGGAAATATGGGTATTGCAGTAACTATTTAATCTGGTGTCCTACTGATTAATCAAACTTACAAAAAAATGATTCTAGTTTAGGATGAAGAGAACAACTGTAAGAAGTTGGAGTTAATATACACTTGTATTCCATTGAAAAAGTGATTGGTTCTCTCTCCAAATCGGCTGCAGTGCCATCTCTGAATTAAGTGTTACTTAGTCATATAGTTTAGCTATTTTTGATAAAAAAATTTAAGACACTAGTATATCTGGATCACAAGTTATGATATTAAATGAGGCTGCGTGTTTCATATCTTAACGCACAATGGAGCAATGCGCTAACATTAAATTTTGTTCTAAATTGGGGAAAATTGCTACTGAAATATTTCAAATTGTGCTGAACAGTGAGTGAAGCCACGAGTTGCAAAAACATTTTCAAGAGGTTTGCAATATTTTGTGGCAAGGAAAACATTGAAGATGATCTACGAAGGTACAAAACATACTATCATATTTCATGTCTAAAACTGGTGACAGAAATGCTAATGTCTTAATTTTTTGTGATGAATAACTAATCAATTACCTAACACATAAAGTGCTACAGATAACTTGGAGAGAAAACCAGCAATCTTTTCACTAGGATACTCTATATATATATATATGCAACAGTTGCCGTTATTCTTAGTTAATAACAAAACGGATTTACCTGTTAAGTTCTGATGCTATGGATCATAGCATTCTGAGATTTTATGTTTTTATAATTTATAATATTTAATATTATGAAGTGTTTTATCATATTTTGTTTATTTTTATTAATATTACAAATTATTTTATTGGAATATTATAAATTTGTTAATTTTACTAGATTGGAAGATTTGTGTTATAATTAATATTGCATGGCGAATGATGTTAAAATTGGTTTTTTATGAACGCTGCATTAAAATAATAAATTTAAGAAAACTTATAAATTAAATTGTAATTGTAAAAAAAAAAATCGTTAGTTGGCTGAATGATTTTAATTTTTCTATGCTTATATTGAGGATCTGGATGAAAATGCTTCCACAACTCATCAGAAGAATAACGACAGTAGCGCCCCCGTCAGTCTACAGGTTCGGGTGGTGCGAGGTGTGCACAATGAGCCTTACTTTTTTGTGCAGAGAACTGATCAGGTGACTATCTAGTCACATGTTGGCACAGCGCCATATGCATCCTTGTATTGTTGTCATTGTGAATAAAATTGTTGCATATTTTTTTGTTTTTACATATTTAATTTTTTGTTGCTGTTGTTCTTATTGTGGCCTTTTTTTTTGTTTGCACATCATTAGAGCCAATATTTATCATATATATGTTATAGATTTTATTTGCTTAATATTTATAGTAATTTAGTTTCCATTACTAATTTATTTATTTCTATTTATGAAGCTTCACGTTTTATTACTAAAAGAAAATATTAAAATCATTAAAATAATACAGGCTGAAAAAAACATGAGAAAAATTGTAAAAAATTTTAAGTATAAAAATGTGTATTATTTTCAGTATGATTCTAAATAGTATTGTGAATATTCAACATTAATTGTTCCTTATCTCATTCAAAACACTGTGAAGATGTAGATTTGAATAAGTAATGTTGAATGATTATAATCTTGTTAAAGATTATATTACGTTTAGTGTATGTATAGAGAAATTGATATGTATTTTAAAAAGACATATATTGATTCATATGAGATAGATATTTAATTTTCGATGTAAAATTAATCTATAAATTTGGATGAAGGAAATAATGATTTCAGATCTTTAAAAATGATTAATATTTATTAATGAGAAATAATGTAATAACAATATCCAAATAAACATATTTATTGTTAATTTGATGTTTGTAATTATTTTCAATACTTAATAATGTAGATTGGTATATTTTTAATTTGCATATATATTTTTAATAACAATTCCTTGAAATACATATTGTGTTAAAGATACAAAAAAACAAATTCCATCTCATTGTAAATATCTGGAAGCCAGTTAAGACTTTCCTCATATTTTTTTTTTTATGTATATCAAAAGTAGAAATGCTGAATTCAAGAAAAGTCTTAATGAAGTATTCCAGGAACATTTATTCATTTTTAGGATAAACATCTTTTGAGAAAGTATTTTACTAGAAAGTTAGGTTTTCATTTTTTCTGAACAATGGATCCATCTATTTATCATTAAAAAAAAATATTTAAATAAACAAGTTTATTTTAATTTATAGTGTTTCTTTTATTATTTCTTATTTTTATTATGTTAGAAAATATAAATTTATTTAAATATTTCAAAATTTTATCTTTTTTTTTTTTTAAATTCTAAGCGATTCATTCACCCTGACGTCTATTGTTGAAATGGCAGATGACGAAGTTTCTTTTATTCCAATAAAAATTATTGCGCTATTTATTTTCCAAATTTTATTTTTAATTTTTAGCAATATATAATTTTTTATTCCTTTTGTTTCAAACATATTTTGTAGTCTTTATCAAGGGCTTTTTTTTTTTTTTTTACAAAAGTACTTTCACTGCTATATGCTGTTAAAAAGAATGTATGGCAATGAGGATACTTTTCTAAATAAAAATAAAAAAACCCTTTGATAATGACCAAAATATAATTGAAATGTCATAAATATATATATTGATACAGATTAAAAATAAAAACAAAATAATATCAATTATAATATTTACTGAAAGAAGTTTTTTGAGCAGTTTTGAAGTTTTCTTCTGAATATCATCAGAAATTTTAAGATAAATCATATATACTTTATTATAGTTTGATCTGATTGATTTAAAATATATTACTGCACTCATTAATAAAACTATGGAGCTATTAGTTCTTCTCTACCACAAAAAAAAAAAAGTTTTAAATATTCATAGCATGAAATTGATTTTAAAAAAGTAGATTTTATCAAACATCAGATATGCAATTTTTTTTTATGTGAATTCTTCTAAGCCTGAATCTCCAGTACTTGTTAGCTAAGAAATCGTGATTTAAAACTGATGTGACTTGAAGGGATAGTTTCTTATTGAGATTTCCAGAATAATAATCTACACAAAGTCATCCTATTAGTTTTATCCATTAACTTATAAGCAATAATAATATTCTGTTTCCTTTTGTTTTGATTAACAATTTTTGGAAAATTACAATAGACTGTCAAATAATGACATTCCTAATAATAAAAAAACAAATAATATATTAAGAAGACTAATGTTTGTTCTAACAACAAGCCAATCATATATATATACATACTCTCAAACTTCTTTATCAGTGCATTTTCAACTTAACCATATCACAGCTACCCGTGAGTGTAGAATGTCTGATCTTCCTCCTTTACTATACATGCAATTCATAAAGACTCGGTGAGCTAGAGGTATCAAATACCTAAATCTCCATGTACTCTCTAGAAAAGTTGGGACTAGTTTTTATCCATTTTAACATCTTGTAGAAGATATCTATCAAACTGGAAATTATGTAAATTATATAAAAACTTTAAATGTCAGCCAATTTTTCGGCAGTTTAAAAACTAGCCAGTCAGTTCTTGCAATATATTTTCATAGAATTAACACTAATTTTCAGTTGCCTTTAGGCAATTACCAGTCTCTGAACATATAAAAGTTCTGTATTATTATTTCTGACAATATAAAGCTAAATGGTTCCCAAATGTAAATCGTATCATAACAAGTTGCCTTGAAAACAGATTGAAGATTCCTGGTGTGAATAATTTTGGGCTATTACTATGTGATATATATATATATTAAGCACTCTTTTAGGAAGTCTAACATTATTCGTTTATTTTATACGTTTAATCCAACAAAAATGTGATTTTGCAATAGTGGACTCTATAGCATCACATCCAGCAAGTTGAAGAACCATATTGATTGGTTTTATGAATTTGAGCATGATTTTTGTGAGAGAGGCAAGACCTGTCTAAGACATTCTAAAGAAGTGCAATATGGCAGAGAACAGAATACATTGAAGAGATACAATTAGATATGGTGTTAATATATTTCAGAAAAAAAGGTTTTCTGCTAAGAAATTAAAAGACAGCATTATAAAATATCAAATAAACAAAAAAATGAACCAGCATATTCCGTATATGGACATATTTGTGTTTCTCGGATTGATTTGTATAATCATTGCAAAATTTATCACTGAAGTAATTTCTCCCCCCTTTTTTAAAAAAAAATGTAAAAGTCATACTTGTTTATGATTGATTTCAATAATCATGATATCATCTTTAAATATAGATCAGCAATTGCTTAAAGAGAGATGAAGATTAGTATTTATTCTAATAAGCATATGTATTCCAAGAATTGATTGGCTAATTCTTTTAACATGATGCCTTAGGTTGTGAATGCAAGTTAATTTTAAAAATTAATTAACTGGCTATTTAAAATTATTAGGATTAACATTATATCATTAAACAGCACATGATCACCATCTCTTAACATTATATATATATATATAAAATAAAAATATTTGTAAATGTTAATGTATTATTTGTAATGCATTAATCAGTGCGTAAATTTTAAAATAAAAACCCATTATTATATGTTTTTTTATTAACTTTGGTGTGTCTGTGATTTCTGTATATATGTCCACATTTTTTAAATTTGTTCCAGTTGAGATTTTTTTTTTATTTTTAATAAAAATAATATGTAAAAAATTGTTTTTTAAAAAAATAATGCTTTTATGTAAATAGTACTAGCCAACTAAAAAGTAGAAAAATAACCAAATACAGTAATCCAATTAAAAATTAGAAAAAAACTGGACCTCAGTTAATTTGCTATTCTTGGAAAATATCAGCGATCTTAAGAATCTAGACTTGTTAGAAAACAATTGGAAATTGCATTGTTGTTTCATAAAAGCATTTGAGGCCTTTTGGAATTTTTATGATTTATTTAAACTTCAAATGCTTTTATTAAACGATGAATTCTTAAGATCTCTGATATTTTCCAAGAATGGCAAATTAACAAACATTCAGTTTTTTTCTACTTTTTAGTCAGATTATTTTGTTATTTTTCTATTTATTAGTCAGCTGTTTGTTTGTTTTTTGTAACTAATTCATCATTTCAGGTTTAATTACAGTAAAAATAAAACATCTTTAATATTTCCAGGATAATTCAGGAAGTTGGATGCATTTATTTTTACTTTGTTATAAGAAAATAATCAGCGACATAAATAATATTTTAGCAACAGATTTGTAATAGAATGTGATGAATATTTGGAATAATTTGACAGTTAGCGATGCAAAAGATTTATTTAATTTTTTTTAATGTGTTTTTACATTTAAATAAATTAGAGATTAAATTGCTGAAATTCAATTATTATATATCTTATATTAAGGAATGGAAACTAAATTTTAATTTTTTTAATATAATTTTTGCTATTAAAAAATGCATTTTATATCATTTATATAACTTATGCTTTATTGCTTGAGCTTGATGCATGATTATTGTCTCATTAGTGATGTGAATTTTTATTTTTTTAACGATCCATTGCACTTGTGCTGTTCGGTAAAGTATGGCTGCATCATGCTTTTGATTCTATGTAGTTAATATTAATGAAATTAAAAAACATTTAATTGGATTAAATATTACTTTAGAAGAAGTATATAAAAACTAGAATTTTACATTGTAATACAATTCAAAGCTGGCAAAACGTAATATGAGGAATGATCTAAAATTATCTAAGGTATTATGTTTAGTTAATGAATAAATTTGTTGGTTGTATTTGCACTTCTGTCTGTAGCAACTCTAAATCTGTCAAGTGTTGGTGATTGAGTGGTCTGCACAGCTGCCTTACAAGCAGTTCCGGGTTCGCTTCCCGGCCGATGCTTTGATACATGAAACAAAAAAACAACCCTAAATAGCATCCATATTAGAACAATTCTAAGTTCTTTTGATCAGATTATTCTAAATGATTGGAATTTTGTCATCATATCTCTTTTTTAAAGTTTTGTCTTGATCTTGGTACCCAATATATATATATATATGGTATAAAATTAAGATAATGTACTTAGCATGATTTTTTTTTTTTTCAAACTAATAATGCTTAGCATGAGATGAATACAGCTCTTTATAAAATATCTAATTGACTGTTTGTTCATTACGTTCAAATTCTTTTATGTTTCAGAGCCTTAGACATTATGATTAATCCTCATATGCCATTATAAATTTTCTGTTTATGAAATAGTAAAATTTCACTTTATAAATTTTTGAAAGGTTCGTTAGTTTTTTAATAAACTGTGAAATTAATGCCATTTTATTTTATTAGCTATTATTTTTATTTTATCGAGTGAAAACAGACAACATTTTGAATTAGTTAATGTGCAGCATTTATAGAGAATAATCATTTATTCTTAATTTATAGTAAGCACTAATAATTAAAAGATCTATATAAACAGGTTTATGGTAGTAATATGAAAGAAAATGTATGAATCTCATCATTGTTAAGTCTATGTTATTTTTTTAATTAATGTTTTGAAATGCATATTTTATTATAAATACCTTTTTACACTTATTTTACATATAGGAACGTTTACGAAAAGAAGAAGAAAGGTTACGAGAAGAAGCAGAAAAATTACAACGTGAAAAAGAAGAGCATTTACGTAATGTTCAGGCTGAAAAGTTACGAGCTGAAAAAGAAAGGGAACAGGAATACGTTTATAGCTTTTCTTATGAACCATTACCCGGTGAACGTCAAGATAAGAATTTCAGTAATTATTCTTCTTCAGATCCCAGTAAAAGACCCGAGTGGAATCCATCAGCTGAAGAGCAAAAGAAAACTAACCTGAGTAGTCATCCAGGAGTAGAAACAAGCAAGTCTAAAAATCTGCCACGATATCGGCCACCACCTCTCACACTGACCAAGAATGTCTCTGCATCATCTCAGACATCAGCTCCTCCAGTCAGAGGTATTCCACCTCGTGTGCCTCCAAAACCTTTATCTCCCAGACCACCTGCAACTCCTGAGGAAATGGAGAGGTTAGAACTTTTGCGTCTTAGTAAACAACCTACACCGAGTGATGAATACAAAAAGGTTGAACCAGAAGACACTGAAACTTTCTCGTTGCAGGTGGAACCCTTGTCTAAAAAGAGTATGCATTCATTAAGTGCAGTTCCCAAGGCCAAAATTGTAGGCACTGAGCAGTGGATTGAGCAGTATGAGAGAAATCGTAAAGATGATGGACGGCCCAGAAGAAAAACGGATGCCTCTCGTAAAGGACTTGCCAATGTTCAGGATCACTGGGTAGTTCAAGAAGCCGAAATTAGACGGCTTACAGAGAAAGACAATCGCGACCGGTATCAAAAGTTGCAGAACCGCAACTCTGCACATTTCCCAAGTGCTAGTGTAACAGATGAATTTGCAATCCCTCCCAGACAAAAGTCAAATAGGCATTCAGCTCATATAATGGAAAAAATTGATACTCAAGCACCTTCTGAATCCAAGCCTTATCAACCCATTCCAGATTCTATTATTCAAAGTTTAACACAGAGGCTAAATCCCAGCAAACTTTCAAATCCTACATATAATCCTCCTCCTCAATACTCAAGTCATAAGCCAGTGATGCCGCCCCCGCCCCATGCATCAGACCATAAGTCGTCTGTAGGAAATACTGAATCACAGCAAGAGTTGTTATTATCTGTAAGTGGCAAGAAGAAGTGCTCAGAGTGTGGAGAGGAATTAGGTAAGTCACAAATGCTTTTTTAGATATTATTCATTAGCTTTTTTTAATATGGTGTTATATACAGTAGTCCTCCATATTACAGACCCATTGTCAATGGTTTCAGTAATTCACACTAGGGGGGGGGAATTTAATAAATTTCATGCACATGCCTGCCTACCTTTATGAATGCTATCACGAGTTCTCTCATTCAGGCATTTCTTCATCTTGCATTCAGTCACCTGATTGTACTCTTTCTTGGTGTATTATTATACTGTCTTTTTTCAAAACTATATTATACTATTATTTGTGTTAAGGTCTTAATGTTTACATTTTACAAATTAAATTGTACCATATATATTGTGTGTGTTGTGTGTTAAACACATATATTGTATAAGGTTCACTATTATCCATGATTTTAGATATCCTTGAAAAGACTAAACAAATGCAATACCTCCAGGGATGAACTACTGTATAAATATTTTCTGTTATTTCTCATATATATAATGCCAAGCCATTTTTAATTATATAAATTTACAGTCATTATTGTGCTAGGTGTAAACTCACTGTTCGCATAGAGTAAATAATTGGTTAAATGTTAATTATACTATTAATCATTTTTAAAACATTTTTTTTTTTTTTTGACTAGTGGCTTGTTGTAATTTATGTTAATTATTTAATCATTCATTTTTGGTGTTGGTGTCTTACCAGGTCGTGGGGCTGCCATGATCATCGAATCACTGAACCTCTTTTACCACTTGCAATGCTTCAAATGTTGTGTTTGCGACACCCAGTTAGGCAATGGTTCACGCGGAGCAGATGTTCGTGTGCGCCACAACAAGTTGCACTGCCACAATTGCTACAGTAATGATGAAGGTACACCCTGCACAACTAATTTTACCAATAATGCTTCCTAACCATTAATTACATTATGTGTGAGTGTGTGTGTAGGTATATATTTTTTATTTTGACTTAATTAATACAGGCTGCTTTAAATATTATTGTAATAAATCAAAATAATTATGAAATATATATAGTATTATAGTTGTAATAAAAAATAATCATATATATATATATAGTCAGCTTCTTGAGGTTATGTGGTGTTCAAACACTAAAATGAAAATTGAGCCCAACATTAGATCCACGAGGTTTGTTTTTACTTGCCTCAGCGGGAGATTGAAACAAAATTATATCTATTGAATTAGCCATTATACCAAGCTGGACATGATTCTACAAGCATTAATGATGGATTGTGGATCTTTTTTGAGAGTGAGAATCAAGGCAAAAAAGTGAGATTTGCAGGTTATGTTTTGGTTTCTGTAATTCTGACAAATCATTTGAAAGAATATTGTTTTTGTTAAAGCTTATTTCAGACTACAGTAGATTAAAAATATCTTTTACTTTTTTTTCCTGTTTAGAACAGTCTAATCTTCATCAGTGGTCGGACAGATTAGGAGTGCAATGTCATCAAAAAATGTTATCTAATAAGGTGTTGCTTGCAAAAGATTGCCCATCATTTGGACATAATTTACAGAATGCATATTGCAAGAGAAGATATTGTTTTAGGCTATTTAGAAATTGATTTTATTGAAATCTTCCACAGTTATCCAAGAAGAGATACAGCTATATATTTTTTCATTTTTTATGTAAAGGACACAATGCATATACAAATATTTTTATGTCTGAAATATTTCATAATATGATGATGATACTTCTGATGGTGACTCTGGAATGATTACTGGACCAGGTGTTTTTTCTTTTATTAAAAAAGATAATACCTCTTGCAGAATTATTGTTGGCAAATGGAAATATATTAAATAATGATTTTAAAATATTTATATTAGTACTACGATCGAGTTTTTTTTTTAATAATTACTAACACTTCCAAAGGTTAGCTTTCATCAATAATTGATAAATTTGTGACTTTTCACTTCGCATTACAATGAATTGCGAACTTCATGTTATTGTCATTTATTACTAAATTATTGCTTCTCCCAAAAGTCACTTTGGCTTCAATAGGAAATTCCTTTCTAATTTTGCTTGTCTTTGTATTTTCATATTCATTTGACTTTATTTTATCTAGAATGACGCTATTGTTGTCATTGTACACAGAATGGCAAAAGGGTTGATGATTTTGTTGGTAAGAACTACATCAAGGAAGCATTCAAATTAACAATATTTTTCACTTCTTTTTCAAGTTCCTTGATTTGAACTTTGCTAAAAGATGCTACTTTTGATTATTATTTATATTCTAGTCTTCAGTCTTCATTAAACTCGTTATTTTTTGATACAAAATTGATAGTAAAGATGAATTTGCAAGAACCTAACATTGGCCTAGCCTATTAAAATATCCATTTTTATTTACTGGAAAGTTACCAGCAGCATGACTTGGATGGTAACATTTAAAACATTTTGATAGCCTACCTTTTAGATGTCAATTGCTGGAAAAGCAATCACATACAAAAATATATGATTATTTTTCTTTATTCCACCTTCAAACAAAAGTCAAACTATTAATTTTATTCCCCATTCCACTCCTTATTTTAAATACTGGCACTTTATTTCTAAAATAGTTGCAATATTTTGTAATGCTTTAGAAAATATTTTCACATTGAAGTCCATAAAAATGTGAATTATTGTTTCTCATAGCAAAAGATTACAATTGTTGAACATGTAATAGATTCTCTTTCCATGTAAATATGCTACTTGAGAATGTCCTTTGAAAATAAGAGATGTAATATTCTATGCAATTGATATTATTGGTGGATTCTATACATTTCAAGATTTTATCAACAATAATTCCTTAGATACCATATCTATAGAAGGAATAATTGAAAAGATTGTTTCACGAAACTCTGTAATTATTAACCTTAACATGTGTACTTAATGTTATTCTAACACCAATATGGTTTTATTTATTATTGGGCTGTCACATTTAATCATTGTATTACCTTATATTTAATCATTATATTTATTTCTGCTCTTTACTTATACAGCTATTTTATTTTGAATTATATTAGACAGATTATTATGTAATTTATAAACATTTCACAATCATAGTTTCTTGTATATAACTATTATGGTTCATTCACTAAACATAATAAATTAAAGGCAGTACAAATATTGTATTATTGGAGAAAACATTGAAAATATTAAATATGACTTTATTTTTGGAGGTAAGCACTGTTGGTAAAGGTGCACTCCCCAAAATGCATTGAAGTTATAGTTAATATTTTCAATGCTTTGTTTGAATATACAATGTTAAAAATATTGCTTGTAATTTATTAATTATAGTTTCTATAATTTTATCTTGTAAAGGCTTAACTTTCTTGGGAAGGCCATATTTGGATTACTGAGTTCTCGAAAATAGAATAATTTCACTTTTTATCATAGGAAATTTGTTATTTACTGAGGTTAATTTTTCACCACCTCACTTGATAAATTGTTTTCAAATAATGATGTATCATCATTACTACCGTTAATATTTTTGGCAGTAGATGAATGCATATTTAAAAAGTTCTAAATGTCTCATTTTTATATTTTTCTTGTCAAATTTTACTGAGCTGGATATTCTTTTAGTCCGGATTACTTTAGATTGTGCACTATTGTTTTTGAACAATTATTTGAATACTAGAAATATACATAATATAATTTAAAAAACTAAATTAAATAACCAATGATTCTGACAGTTCACTTATTAAGGAGCCAAGATGGCTGCAAAGAGCTCATGCATTTATGGGTATATTTATTCACCGTAAGCCAATTTGTAATTCCTGATTACTTTTATTAATTGTCTCTTAGTTCTTATTCCTTGAAGTTTATTATTTAATATTCTTCACAAAAAATCTTCTGATTTTTGAATATTGTATTTAAATTATTCAGGATTTTCATACAATGAGAAGAATAATAACAGTTCATCAATTTTAATCACAAGTAATGTTTACGTTTTCTAAGAAAATTCATCATTTAGTTAAATTTTGATTTTGCTTGTGCCACATGTCTATATATTTTGCTTAATTTTAGTCATGTGATTTACATTGGATTACTAATGAAATATTTATTTCTTGTACTAATTATTTAAGTTTTATTTTTAACCTCATATCTTCATTAACCAGATTATTTGAATCAATCTGAAAAATAATCGTGTGATTGCTAAAATTAAAGCTATTTAATTTTTATCTTTTCTATTATACATTGCTTTGTGATTATTTTTTTAAAATCATATTGAGGGAAGACACATTTGTGTCATTTTTTTCTTAATCTCAATCCTGATAATTTTCCTTGTCTCCATGTCTTGTTTTGGTTTTAATAATCTTTTGCAGCATATTTTGTGTCAATGTCAATATTGTATAAAATTTCTATTAATTTATCAAATTTGAGTTGTAAAACTTCATCCTAATAAAATATAAAAGAGAAAACTATTAATCCTTAAAGCTATTTTAATAATACAGCTATTAAAACAAATAACTGCCTAATCCCAGCTGCCTTAATGGTTTTCAGGAGCAAACTCTGTAAGTATTAATATAGTGCATTAGATCAATATATATATATATGCACTAGATCCTGGCCCAAAACTTCTTACTATCAATAGCCATAAGCTAGAAATTAGTTTGAGAGTATGGCTAGGATAGTGTTGAATAGGGATTTAATAAGCATTATCATCTAGTATCTATAGATTACTCAAGTGTATACTAGGTGGCAGAATTGGAGTGGTTTGCTTCTGAATATAGCTTTTGTTGTACCTAAACCTGTTTGATACTATAGCAATTTCAATTTTCAGTTTATTTTTATAGATTTTCTTAAGTATTATTTTTAGCTGAGCTTTGTTTATATTATTTTAAAAAACTGAATATACTATATATTGAAAAATTTTAAGTATTGGACTTATAGGTATAGTTATAATAATTATTTTTTGACTGTCTAATGAATCTTATCACTTCAATAAACATTATTTGAATCCTTTACACGTGTTTAGTGCAGACGTAAAGCAGACCTGCAAGTTAGGATTCATAGATCGCAATCCAACATTATCATTTCCAGAGCTTGAACTTCGTATGAATTCATAAGCAATAAAGCCGTTTGATTACTTATTTATTTATTGAAACTTTAATCATTTCATTAATTATTTCATACAAAACACTTTTAATTTTACTAATGGTATCTATACTTTTCCGTTCTTCCTTATTTTTGGATCTTTGGTCTTCTGAAATTTCTTAGTCATTTTGTATAATTAAAATATTCATTTGTTCTTACATCATTTCTTATAGTTATAATGTTGTTGCCATCATTCTTTATATCCATATTTTCTCATTATCTCCTTTATTTATTTATTTTTAATTATTTGTCATTTTTGAAGTTTTTTGGTACTTATTTACACCTACTCTTCAATTGTATTTCTTTGTTTTATTAATTTGTCTCTATTACATTTTTTTTAATTTTTGACTTTATATCACTTAGTTTCATTATTACTTTCAATATGTTCTTTATTATCTATTTCTTTCTGCTGTTATCTTTTTTAAAATTTATCAAGCACTAAACAATAGATCCAATTATACTTCTATATTTTTAAGTTTGCTAACTTTTTTCCATTATTCTAATTTTCTCTAGAGGATTTTATCTTTCACTGATGAAGTTTCAATTTGAATTTGAACTCACCTACAATGATTACAGTCAGTCCCACAGTCAACTCCAAGGCAGATTTCAATTTTTGTAATCATATTTTTCAAGTCCATATTTATATTCTTTTTAGTCATAAACAAAAATTTTAATGACAGATCACAGCCAGCCAAAACAACAAAACTCATACAAAGATGGAAGGAATGTCAAAAAAGCTATACAACAAAGACAACCAATCCATTAACTTTTGATTAAACATCCTATTTCAAGGAAACTTTAGTAATGAGAAAGATAATGTGAGGTTAGCTTTGAGATCATTCCCAACATGTAATGACATTGGAATTGATGACATTGTATCAGAAATTTTGCAGAAGAATTAATAAAAGGATTAACTAAATTATCATAATTAATCTGGAAAACTATTCAGTGACCTATAGATTTGGAGAAATCAATTTTTGCTCCTACATTGCTCTTATATATTGAGAGATGTTCCAGCTGCAATATTGGTTTCAAACAAGACCAAGGAACTGTGGAAATATCATTACTGATGAATGTTGGATATTAGCAATGGTCAGGAAATAACAAAAAGAAATTATATATTTTTTATTGATTACAATAAAACCTTTAATGTAATTGATAAATTATGGAATGTTATTAAGAAAAGGGGTATACCAGAACATTTCATTGTTCTTATGAGAAATCTATATAGTACCAAAAGCTATAGTTAAAATAGGCTGTGATGAAACAAAACTAATTTCTAACATTTTATTTCCCACAGATTCTTCATACTTCTTAAATATTAAAGCTGAGATTAGGATTGTATTATTGTTTTATAATTTTTTGGTGTCTTTAAATTTATGCAATGATTTCTTCTTCATATTACATCCATTCATGCCTCTGCTCAATTTTTGTCATTCGTTTTCAGATTAAATATATATCAAAATAATCATATGGCTAGTTCCTTGGAAAGTTGTTTAATTTAAACACCACATAACAGTTTGATCATCAATCCAGGAATATTTAGCTCTTAAGTTCATTACTCTGTTACAGTGTTAAACTGCTCATTGCCCTGATATTTTAGTTAGTTTGCTTCTTTTTCTGACAAAGACTTACCAAATTAGGAGGATCCTACCAGTTAGCTATGTTACCATAATGTTTACCAAAATATGAATTAAGCAAAACCAGATTGAGAAAAGATAAATGTAGATTCAGGATTAGAGGAAGAAACACCAGTACATTTATGCATGTTGGTTATAACTGAAAGTATAGAAGAGAATTTTAATAAAAAAGCCGAAGAAGAGAATCAAAAAATTCAATTGGATGTGAAGATGGCAAACGTTGTAGCTCATTTCAAAATTGATACTACAGGCATAGAAGTTTTACCTTCATAGTTCATTTGCCATCAATATAGAATCTAAGGACATGTGTTTATAAATAAAGATCAGAATTATTCAAGCTATGGTTAATCTCTGTGAATATGAAAATTGATTATTGAAAAAGATTGAACTGTGGTGCTGCTGAAGTCTTTGTGAATTCTTCTAGAAGTATAAATGATCTGGTTTGAAATTGTCCTATTTTTATCATTTCATGAGATGATTTAATTTATTAATAACGGGTACAATATTTGGAAACCTTTCTGATGGAAAGAGGACAACTAGCAGTAAGGTAGAAGAACTTTGTTGTCACTGTAACAGATGGGCCTGTGAGTAGCTTGAAAACCAAACAGATGTCATTCTGCAAATATAATAATAAAAGAAAACATTCATTCTTTATATTACTTCTTATTGTGTTCAATCTTTCTCACTTTTTCTCCTTTAAGAATTAAAGGGTTTAAATTTAAATTCACTTCCATATTTCTTATTATATTTATTTCATGAGATTTTGTTCAAGCTTTCTGTGCCTCTTCATACACCATTTTACACTACTTCTTTTTTGGATTTGTAGCTGGCATACATATCTACAATATTATACTTTAATTACTTAGTGTTATAATAATTAGTGTGTGCTTTATTTACTCCAACCTCACCTTATTACATAATAGGAATTTCTTTCTGAAATACTAAATTTTAACTTTTCTCCTGATTATCCCAGAACCATTCCATTTGATCTCATTCATATGGAATATATCAATTCTTACTTTTTTTTTTTTTTTTACATCTCATTGATTTCGTTATATAGTTCCTCCCCTTTTTTATGATTTCCAATATTCCAATTCCCACAGATTCTTCATGTCCTTTTGGTCATATTATTTATTTTATAATTTTTTTTAATATTCATTTCTTCTTGCTTAGCAGAATTATGGTTTTCTGTGTTCACAGCTGAATTTTGTCATTTTCATTTCAGTTCAGGAAAATATATATAAATAATCAAATGGTTAATTGTTTGGAAGATTATTTGATGTTCGAGCACCAGAAGAGACAGTCTGTTCTTCAACTCTCAAAACTATTATTGGCAAATTTAATTATTCATTTTTCTCACAAAGGTCTATCAAATAAGAAATGTTACCTACTGATATGACTTTTGGAGTTGTAGTCACATCACAGCAAAGTTGTAATTAGCACACCGATGTAGGTGGAGATACCACTGATAAAAGGACATTAAAAGAAAAGATTAATATTACCAAAACTAACAGCACAGCTTTTACATCTTGAAAATACCATGTTCTTCCCTGTTGACAACTACTAGTTAGAAACTAATCTGATGACTTGATTAGCTCTACCATTTAGTGATCATTGATTAATAAATTTATAATAGAATGTCTCTGAAATAGTGAATTATTATTCTACCAATCTGTGAACCATAAACACATTCAAATATACTTCATGATGATTGAACATTCAGTTGATCATCTTGCAATGTTGACTTAAATTGTTTTGAAAGACTTTGCCTGATTGGAGCTCTTCATTTTTATTCTATCCTATATATATATACACACATTTGTTTGGTGTTATAAATATTATTTTAAGCTTGATTGTTTGTAATAAATTTCAAATGTAAACAAACTTTTTAAAGAGAAGATGATTACGTGTTATTGCTTGGTTATAATGCCCTATTGTGCAATTCTTCCACCCTGCCTTCAGGAACAGAATTTTAAAATTTAAATAAACAACAAACATATCTTAACTTTTTAAAAAATGCCCCACTGTTTATTTTCTTTCATATTATTAGTTTTTCAAAGAATTTTCCATTTATGAAAATAAACATCACATGATGCCTGTTTTAAATTATGAAAATAAAATGTTCTATTAATTTCAGCAATCTTGAAAATAAATACTAGTTATTAAATATCATATCATTTACACCCTTCTTAAACACTTTATCAATACTCTTAATTTATATCAAAACTAACAGTTTTGACTGTCCTGCAGTCATCATCAGAGCTACAATATTCAAATATATAATTATATAATTAATACATTTATACACATATTCATATATAATTAAATACACAATATAAACAAAAATAAATATACATTTTAACATGACCATTATAAATAATCATTTCCCATTTTATTACTTTACTCTTAAGTAATTCTATCAATATTTATTTTATATCACTTTATTTATTTATTTTTAAAAAATTATTATTTATTATAATTATAAACTTTAAAGACCAGTTATAAATCATACAAATTCATATTTTGATAGAATATCTAAGTGGATATCAAATATTTTTTAAGAAATATATTGATAAAAGTAGTTTTCATATTAAAAATAGTCATGTTGACTATGGTAAAAATAGATATGTCAATGTACACAAATATAAATGTGGAAGAAGCAATAGAGTTAGCAATAAAAGGATATAGAGATGATGAATATAAAGAAATTATAATACCAATAGAGAAATTGAGAGAAATAATGAGAATTAGTTGTAAGGAGAATAGGTAGGGCGTTAAGTAGGGTACTTAATAATATATATATGGAAGATTTAATGATTAATAATAGTAATGGTCCAATTTTTATGAAAAGATATGTTGATTATTTATTGATTTTTAACAAGCCAAAGACAAATAGATGTGTATTTTGAAGAGATTAATAGGTTAGATAAAAATATAAAATTTACAATAGAAAAAGAAAATGATAATAAGTTATCATATTTAGATATTTTGTTTAAAAAAAATCATATAAAAATGGTGAATGCAGAATAGAGACATCTATATATAAAAAAAAACTAATGTAGATAGCAATATAAGTAATTGGAATTCAAATATAGATGTTAAATATAAAATAAGTAGTATAAATTCAAGCATATATAAAGCTTGGAATTATTGCTCAAATGAGGAAGATTATAGAAAACAGGTAGAATTGATCATTAAAGAGTTTAGAGATAATGAATATCCAGAAAAAGTTATAGAAGAAAGTATAAGAAAATCGAAAGAGAAATTTAATACAAATAATGGGATAATAT
Organism: Epiperipatus broadwayi; assembly: GCA_028023455.1. Taxonomy (NCBI): domain Eukaryota; kingdom Metazoa; phylum Onychophora; class Udeonychophora; order Euonychophora; family Peripatidae; genus Epiperipatus; species Epiperipatus broadwayi. Next base: position 6,394,864 of record JAQFVV010000037.1, read on the forward strand.
GTAGGAAAAATAAAATAGATAGGAATAAATATATAGGTATTAAAACTTATAATAACAGTATTGTAAAAAGTATGAATAAAATAATTATTAGAATTAACAAAAAGTTTTGGTACTCTATCCGACCGTGTAATGTGTCCGCCTGACGCGCTGTTACTTGCAAACGCACAGAAATACGCCGTTTATGTGGCCCAACTTACAGCCTCTAGAACAGTTCTGTTTATATTAGCCCGTTATTAGGTGGCGTCACTATGTAAATAGTGCGCACCTCATATATCGTTACCATAGGATGTGAGGATGTATGTAATTCAGTAGGCCATAAGTGTTTTTATGTGCATTGGAATTAAATATCTTGCACATTCCCTGATGTCCTATTACATATTAATAATTGTAAGTCCGTCCCATTTCCCTTAACATCTTTGAAGATGAAAATAATTGCAAAAGTGTACATCGTTAAAGCATTTCACATAAGTCACGCGAAAAGGCGCGTTTGCGGGAGAACAGCTATGAGAGTAATACAATGTTTGGCGTTGTCAGTCGTTTTGAAAATCATAATATAGGTTTTTTCAGACTAGAGCATGCCCCCCTCCACCAATTCCAGCGCTACATGCTGAATTTTATAATTGAGCATGTATTGGCCTGTCCTCTGGATAGGCAAAACCATTGGAGGTCCCCTACCCATTCCAGCGATATGCACTTTTCTAGTTTTCAGTCAAAAAATGACATGCATTTTCAAACTGTTTGTTTTATATATTTTTAACATGAAACTTGAGTTAAATTCCATCCGAAATGTTGTAAACATAATTTCCCATCGTAAATTTTTTAAAAATAATTAGAAAAATTGGCGGAGAGCAGAAAGCAAACAATTATCAGCCCGGTAATGTTACATTTGATTATTTTTGCAAGTAACAGCGCCATCAGGTGGACGCATTACACGGTCGGAAAGAGAACCAAAGTTTTATAATGCAATAAAATTTAAGATAGTAAATAAAAAGAATATACTTAATATATTAGATAATAAGTATGTGAGAAAAGTACAAAAATGCTTAAATTTGGAGTATATAAAATTGAATGCAAATCATATAAAAGTAAAAATATAAAAACTAATTATATTGGAGAAACAAAGAATTCAATTTATGCAAGATTAATTCAACATGATAAGAGATCACCTATTTATTTGCAATCATTAGAAACAGGTCATAGGTTTGTGAAACATAGTATAAAAATGATTAACTATAATAGAAGGGATAGGAAAATTAAAGAGGCAATATTGATTAAGAATACAAAACCAAATCTTAATAGGGATTTTGGAGTAAAGACAATAATTTTATAAGCAATTATTATTAATAATAGTTTGAATTTGAAAAAGGTTAAAAGAATAAAGTTGAAGAAAATGACAAGTGTACAAATTTTGAAAATTTTGTCAGTTGGGTTTTTTAGAAATAGAATTGTAAAGAAGTAGGTAATTTTTGTCATATAAAAAAGTAATTTGTAATGTGGGAAAAGTTGATTTTTAATATAAGTAAAATGATAATAGTATGTATTAAATAATAGAATAAATGTTAAAGTTTATAATTATAATAAATAATTTTTAAAAAAAAGAAAGTGATATAAAATAAATATTGATAGAATTATTTAAGAGTAAAGTAGTAAAATGGGAAATAATTATTTATAATGGTTAGGTTAAAATGTATATTTATTTTTATTTATATTGTGTATTTGATTATGTATATGAATATGTGTATAAGTGTATTAATTATATAATTATATATTTGAATATTGTAGCTCTGATGATGACTGCAGGACAGTCAAAACTGTTAGTTTTGATATAAATTAAGAGTATTGATAAAGTGTTTAAGAAAAGGTATAAATAGTATGATATGTTAAAGTAGAAATCAATACATAGGCAAAGAAAGAAGAAAGTTATTAAATATATCATGCTGAGAATAATAATATTTCAGAAATAATAATCTTGATAATGTATATACTATAAGAATCACAAATCAAACATTCTGAAAATTGAACATCATCACTGCCAATTTAATGTTGTATTATCAAACAAAAGTAGGTTCTTTTTTTTTTTTTAGAGTTATTAGATTATCATGAGAAGTCATTATTTGTAAGTTTAGTAAAGTAACTTTTAGAAAGTCCGACTTATGAAGGATTTTTATAGTATTTTATGACGACAACTACTTTAGAAATATTTATATTTATGTTCGTAGTTAATTCAATTTGTTAAATTTTTTCATAATTTTTTTTTTTCCTGAATAACCCTCTTCTATATTTAACTGTACGAATTGTCACACTTTATTTAATCTTAAGAATTCCATTTCTATCTTGATTCTGCTTCCTTACTTCTGTATATTCAGTACAATCAAATTATGTAAGTATTAATATAATCACTGGATATTAGATGGCAATATTGCTAGATTCATTTGCATTAAATCAGTAATTGCTTTATTTTGCATGATTAAATGGCTACCATATGTCTAAAATACAACTTTTTCACTATTTAAACAAAGATGTTATTCTGAAACAAATTCTTATTACTAGCACTTCCTTTTACTGTCCATTGATTAAATCAGATTTAGATAATTGATGAAAAGTAGAGATAGATGTCATCCCTGTCATGAATTCCACTTATATATGAAAATTTCAAATGAATATATTCCTATCTTTAGATAATGAATATTTATGATATGGTTTTTTTTTTTTAATTTTTTTTTTTTCTTTACTACAGCAGGTTTGAAACTGAGTAAAGTCTAGTTGGTACAGCCCAGGAATGTGTTTATCTCAGCCACCTACTTTTGGATTTTAAATAACTTGATGGGCAGTTTAGCAATCATTATACGTGTACGTGTGTATTTATGAACAGATGGTTTACTTTGTATTTATATGTATACAGTACTATCTTTATTTATCATGTACAAAACTGTGCTTCTGTTTGATTTTGAACTATGCATTATAAAATTCATGACCAATTTGAGAGAATTTATTGTCTTCCCAAGAAGATGTGACTGCATACATGTTGTAACTGGTCTTCCAATAATATGCATTTACCAGTATAAATATTATATTTTCTTTGTGTGTGTAGAATAAACAAATATGTACAGTTTTTTTTCCCCTTGTTTTATTGAAATAGCAATTTATATTAAAAAAATTATTTTTTGCAATTTTGTTATTATTTTTGGTCCATAGATATCACAGTTTTCCATCTTGTCACCAATCATGTATATTTGTGAAAGCTATAATTATTTGTAACTTAAGATATAATCATGGGACCAAAATACCAGTAAAGCCTTGATTATTTTTAATTATTTCAATTTGACCAATAAACAACAGCTGTAAGTATGCAGTCATTAATCTCTTGAATGTCTTAAGTTTTTTTTTTTTTATTGTACATTTATTTTCATCTCTCGTGTTTTTAGTACAGATATATGAAATCGTTGAGGCTTCCACATTATTTCTATTATTTTATGAACAGTATTCATTTTTGTGCTTTATTTGCAGAAAATTTATATATGCAGGAAAAGTAAGAAGTTGTTAACTTTTTTTTTTTTTTTTACCAATTCCCAAATGTACCCGTATATTGGAAGCCTTTATCGTTTTTGTTTCTGTTGTAGTCTAACTGCTATTATGGAAGTACCATTCAGTGATTATATTACTATCAAGTGAGATTTGCATTATAATTAAATTGTTTCAAGTTTGTATATGTGATTATGCCCATAATTCACAAACATTTTATATCTATTCAGAATATGGTCGGAAAAAATGATCGTTACATAGATGTGTACAGTTTTTTTTTGTTGTTGTTGTTTGTTTTTTTTTAAGTCAAAGAAATTGTAATTTCTGCATGAAAGAAATTTGTAGTTTTAAACTATCCAATGGTGTGTAGCTTAACAGCAACCCAACCAATAAAAATTCCAGTTCTATAAAAAAACACTGATTTAAGTCTTATTTTTTTCTACAAATATTAACATTTAAAGTTTGTCCATTTGCCATTTTAGATGTAATCGAAAGACTATTTCTGAAACTATGGCTCTTGCACTTACAACAAAAATATTTCTTTTAGGAGCATTAAGTCATCCACTGTAAATATGAATAATTAACATTAGATGGCAATATCCATTAATATACTTAAACTACATGTCCAGTAGCCATCTTTAATTTATTTTTCATTCTATTAAATTAAAAGCCTGGATTTAAAATCACTCTTAAGATTTTAAAGCCAAACAACTTTCTTATATAATTATACAGATCTGACACCAGAATAATAACTTAATATTATATATAGTAAGCTCAGTTTTATGTTAATTGAAATCACCTTTCACCCTTTGGCTAGGATAATACTAAATGAAAGATTACATTATTTTATTTATTTTTACAAGAAAGCAAAAAATATTTTTTGAAAATAATTTATTCAAATCAAACTAAGAATTAAAAAAGTAAAATATATCTTTTCATTTGCAGATATTGGTAAAGCAATTTTGTAAAGGATTGAAAAGCTTTTAACATCTTTGTTGTAATCGTAGATGAAAAATAATTGAATTGTGATACCATAATAATTAATACAATTTCAGTTAAAGAATATTCTCATAATTTTTTATTTAGAATTAAATTATTTTCTTTAAATTATATTAATTTTTAATTTTAAATATATATAACTAATTATTTATTTATCTAAAGCGATGTTTTTTATTTATAATAATCAAAAGGGATTCATCCCCGACACTTGTTTATATGAATTTACAAAGCTGAGGAATTCACTCTCACTTTTTAAACTCAAAATCTATTTATTTAAAGATTGTGCTTATTTTTATTTATTTTTTTGGAAAAAAAAATTAACCACCACCCTTCCCAAAACATTACTATAAATTGAACTGGATCTATAAAAAATAATACAAATCATATGAGAATAATATAAATTTTAGTTACAATACTTACAAAATAGCATAGTAAACATATATATAAACATGTATATTGCTTCAAAAATAACATATGTGTCAAGCATTGGTGGTCGAGACGCAACAGCCGCTTTACAAGCAGTTGTCCCGGGTTCGCATCTCGGCTGATGCTATGACACATGAGAAAAAAAAACATATTTCAGTCATGCAAAGATAGGCATTCTCTTTAAAGATAGTTTTCAACATTCGGGAAATCTCTTTTGATTAAACATAAAAAAAAAAAAGTTTCAGATTGTTCAAGATTATATAGCACTAGGCCTCATGATTTAACCATTTACATGTATATGCATGCGTGAGATGGTCTAAATTAAGCCTACATGTTGAAATTGATTTGTGTATACCTTGAATTGATATAGATATATATAAATCAAATAAATAATTAACTGAATAACAAACAATCATACATCTGAAAAACATAAATAATATATAAAAAGTAAAAGACTGTAAAAAAAAAATGATAACATGATTCTTAAAACACAAAAGATCTTAATTGCACTCAATATCATAATAGCAAGATATAAACCAAGTATGTAATTATTACATTATAAAGCTATATTTTACAATATTGTGAATGAGCCCAATTTTGAATTCAAAGAACACAAAAGATCTTGCAATTGATCTTATAATACTAAAATAATCAATTATATAATTAATCCATTGCAAAGCTATATTTTATTATGAATGAGCCAAATTTTGAATTTTAAACTATATCTTTATAAGGTTCATAGAATTAGCTTCAAGGGCACTCCACCAGTTATTTATATTAAGCAGGTTTTAGAATGTGAAAGATGAAATGCTATTATATAAAATTATTCTTCAACTGACGCTTGAATGAGCAACTACAAGACATCATGATGACTCTATTCCTGTCATTAATACAAATAAGTATCAAGTTTTTTCTCATTCTTTCATCATTTTAGCTCTTTCTAACATATTCTTTGTAATTATGTTACAACAAAATTATACTATTAATGTAATACTATTATCAGTTATTAAATTCTTCAATAGAAGTCCTAATGTTCTTCTATTTCTCCAACTCGTTAAATAGTTTACGATCACCAAAGAAATGTCTAGAAGCAGTTGATTAATTAAAAAAAAAAAAATCCCCCAATCTATCAAGATGAAAAATTACAGTTTTTGTAATATAAATAATTGTCCTCCCTTGAAAATATTTTTTTAGAAAGTCTTTTACCATTTATTTGCTTCACGTCTAATTCAATAAAGGGGTTCCCTTAGTAAATACAAAATCATCTCATCAATCGAGCTGAAGAATATACAAATTGCTCTTATGATTTCATTAGATAATTTTATGGAGCATACTTAAATTTTGCTACTAACTTTATGTTGCAATGATAGGAGGTTTATATCTCATTTCCACACAATTAATTTGGCACAATAATAGCCCTACACCCAATTAAGTTAATTGAAGTAATTATATCACAACAATGATTGTATACAGTTCTGATGATTATAACAATGTAGAACTTTTTCCCCACTGTGTATAATCCATTTGTATAAGATTTAATTTTTTTTTCCTGTTAAAAATACTATAAAATTGCATTTTTTTATCAAAAGACTTTTTATAACCATAAATTTGTCCCTGTATACATAAATATGTTCAATTATTTTAAATAAAATGAGTCAATTTTGAAAATTTGTATTATACTTATATATATACATTTAATGCTGTCAATATACAAAAAAAAATTTTGATTTTTTTTCATGTGCCTGAAGTCAGTTTAAAGCAGTAAACATTATTGTCTCTGCAACCAACAATAACAAAGTCCTGAAAAACTACCGGTGATGAAAATACTTCACCTGGAAGGCAGTAGCTAATTAATTCTTCACCAGTCTCTGAATGTAAACAAGCTATTCTACCTGACGACGAACAAACCACCACTATAGCCTCTTTCTCATTAAATGAATGGGTGAAAGGTGTTGAGTAAACTGGAGAATTTCTTTTGTTTTCCCATAATAAGGAGCCATCGGTAGAAAGGCAATAGACGCATTGATCATGTGATCCAATAGAAATACTCTGCTTGAAAATACAAGGTGATGAAAAAATTGGTCCATTGGAGGCAAAATCCCATATCTATAATTAAAAATAATGTAATAAGTAGTTGATTAAGTAAAAATAAAATTCACTTTAATATACTTTTGGTTTTAGAAACATATGACACTTAACATTTTCTTCAAACATATTACTTTTCCTGATCATAACTATTTAAAATTAAAATATATTTTGCAAAATATAATCCTGCATTTAATTTACTATATTCTTAAATAGGTAAGTAAAACAGTCTTTAAATAGCCGGGGCAAAGACTTCTTTGATAGACTTTTAAAAAGAAAGAATGATGGAGAATTCAATTTCACCAATCTTGCCTACGGATTTATAGTAAGGATTTTAATATTTTTCCATCCTTGTTTTATAGCTAGTTGAGTTGGCCAAAAGAAAAATCTTAAAATTATTTGGAACTTCCAAACTGCTATGCTTCCTAAATATACATTTATATATTAAAGTAATAAATCTCTACAAGTTAATCAGTCAGAAATGCAGATTTTTAAGCAAATGTAAACAATATAATATTAGAAGTTGGTATTCAGCTTAAAATTCAGATCGATCTCCCATTACATATATGTATATTTCAGATAAAAAATATCCTTATAAAGTGGGCCAAGCTTTGAATACCTGATAAACATGCTAGAAGTATCAGTTCAAATCTTATTTAAAAATTTAGAAAGCCTACCATTTAGCTTCAAAGTGTGAAATAACTTGCAGCACCATTATGTTATTTAAATAAATTTTAACTCGTGCTAAAAGATAAAATCCATGTGTATAAAAATTTGAATCTGGCTTGTAATTTTTTGCCAAATTTTCAGGAATAGTACTATTAACTATCAGAATTTTACTCTAAATGTAAGCAAATTTCAACAGTTAATAATTGAGTGGAATTTATTAAATCTATTAGCCTAAAACACTCAAGAAAAAAAATTCACTCTGCAGTTTCTACTATTTCTGGATATTTAGACGCACCAGATCATTAATTTATAGAATAAAAAAATCAATAGCAAAACAACACATTCTAGGAATAGACAGTCAAATAATACTCTAATTCTCCACTTAGATTTTATTAATAAAAAATCAAAAAACATGATATCACAGATAGCTGAAAATTTTACAATCGCTATTTTGTTTTTTTGATTGACTAATCTATATTTTTTAAAAAGCTTTTTTGAGATGGTACAGTTGATTTTAGAAGATAGATAAATTGTTTTTGTCTTTTATAGCCAAAATAACTTATTTTGTCTGAAATATTAAAGTAATATTTGCCCCTGAAAAAAAGATGGTTAACATTTCAATCAAATGAAGTAGAAATCACATGATAATATCAGAGACAAGATCTTCTAGTCTTAATAAATCTATTCCAATATATTTATATCTTCTAACAGTTTATACATAACATTTAATACCAAAACAAAGTATAGATATAGACTAATCTTGTAAGACAGATTTCTGTGTTAGAATAATCAGTAGTTGAATATGTAGAAAAAAATGGTATTTGAAAACAAACACAGTTCTTTTAAGAAATAGTCCATTGTAGACCAGAAGTCTTTCCAACATATTATTATAATGGTGAAGCAGAGGATAATACTCAATAAGCTTACCATTTACTGCGTGGTAAGGATTTGAGCAGTTTTCCATCCCTTGCTTTAGCATCTAGCTAAGGATAATTAGATACCAATTCCTGACTAGGTAGGTTGGCTGTGGCAGTTATTCGAAGAGAAAAAATCCAAAGCCTCTTGAAAAGAATTTCATTTGGCCAGAATTCAAATCCTAGATCATTGTTAAGGCAGGCAGATGTTCCCTGTGCATGACAAGGCTCTTTTACTCATGTGTAGTTATTTTTGTTCACAAAGCTGATAATTTCATTTTAGTATCTATATTATAATTATATTCCTTAATAGTACAAAGTTACAAACACATTTCTTTTTTTTTTTAATTACATTTTGAAATTGCAAGATAAATATAACAAAATTAATTTTAAAAAGTAAATAAAATAAATAATAAAATATTTGTAAATATATTTTTAATAAAATATCAGAAATAATAAACATTTTTATCATCTATTAACTAACCTTTTCTCCATTAAAATCTATGCAATAAATCTTTCCATCAACACAGCCTGTCACAATACCAATATCAGTCAAAATGGGTGATGAAAAAATAGGTTTCTCCAATTCTAACTGCCAGATTATATGACCTGAATTCTGTAAAAAAAAAAAAAAACAGTTTTTTTTCTTTTCTGATGTGAAAAATGTTTAAACTTATGCTTTTAAAAGAGACTAAATCACATAGGATAATCAAGCAACTAGAGTAGCAGGAAAGTCACTGCATTAATCTTGTTTCAATTTTATTTTTGTTAAAAACTGTTATAATTGTTTCATTGTTTTTATTAATAAAATGTACAAAAAACTGATTTTGATTTGCAAAAATCTGACTTTGAAGTAAAAAACCTCAATTTGATTTGCGAAAACCTCAATTTGATTTGCAAAAGACTGAATTTGAAGTAAAAAAACATATATTCTTTCTGCAAACAAATTTAAAAAAAAAAAAAATTAATTCTGACACTATAAAAAATGTTTGGAACCCATTGTTAAAGTTTTTGTTCTGCTTTCAAAGTTGTAATAACATTGGTATCTATATTTTGGGAAACTTAGAAGCTATTTTTTTTTTAATCAACATTGGGTTATGAATTCCAGAAAAATATTTAGAAGTTTGATGTTTTTTTAGTGGCAGCTTGGAGTCACATCTATTCCTAGAAATGACATAATCCTCCCCTAATATGTATCTGTAGTGTTTTGTAAAATGGCAGACATGTTTGTGCACTCCAGAAAAAACTAGAATTTATTCGTAAGGTTGTTTTTAGATCGCGCTCTGATAGCTGAGGAATTTAATTACTGCAATGACGTAATGGCGATCGACAATTCCTAGAAATATTTGCTAATTACAAATGTTTCTAGATAAGAGACATTACCTTATTGGTCAGGGCATTGATTGATCGTTGTAGTTGTCAGATAGCGATAAGAAGACTGGGTAACATCTAGCAGTGGAATATAGAGAGCAGTAGCGAGTAGCAGACAGTATGGAGTGCATCTACAGTAGAGTTACTGTTCAATTCCAGTAGGAGATAGTTGATGGAAGTCGCAGTGCTTACTACGAAGAGTTCGTGTACAGCTACACTGGACTGGGGCTAAAGTAGGCCCATTGTGAACCGTTTTTTTGTAGCAGCCAGCCTGAAAGAACATTGTGGGAATTGAACTTTAGCGAACTGTAGAAATAGATCGTTGCAGACCATTCGTTTGGAGAGCATCCGCTTGCAGACCATTCATTGGAGAGCAGTTGGTGCAGACCATTCGTTGGAGAGCATCCGTGGCAGAGCATTCAGTGCAGACCATTCGTTTGGAGAGCATCCATTGCAGAGAATATTCAGAGCATTCGTTGCAGATCATTCGTTGGAGAGCATACGCAGTTGAACAGTAGCGAACGTTATTTGCTGACCGCACAGTATGACTTGCAGTTATAATATTGGCACAGTCGTAAGTGCGGATAGAACAGTATCAAATTTTTTTTTTATATCCTTTATTATTAATAATTTTTTGGCATTAAAGAGGTTAAGCAGAAATAAACAACAATTTGATAAAAAGATAGACTGGTGTCAGAAACTGGCTACTTTTCATTAATGAAATAGTACAGATTAGAAAAGTTATTACAATTTACATAATATTATTTTACAGAATTCAAAAATGTATATGTTTCTCATCTGATTCCAGATAGAAATTCAAATTATATACATTCTTACTACTATACCTCCCTGATTTACGATGCAGCTTTAAAATTGAAATGCTAAAATAAACTGTGTTAAGAAACTAACAAACAGTGGCATATTATTATCACAATGATCAATTTTTATCATTTGGTTATAGTAATCTAGTGTCTAGTTTATCTACTTTTAGGCAGAGACCATACATATTGTACACAGGTTTTAAGTTTTCTGCCCCAAAACATACATGTCAGTGGCTAACAGGAAACTGAACAATTGATAGCACTTGATCATCATTAGTACCCTGCATAGCTTAATGTGGTGGTCTCGTGTCAGTTTCTGAAGTGTAAGTCCTTGAATCGACTCCAATTATGGCATTTCCAGTGCTCAAGCTTCTTAATAAATAAATCCATTTGAATACATATATATCATTAATGGTAGTTTAATATTGATTGCGGTAGTTTAATATTGATTGCCAATCTTTTAACATAAAATTCTATGTCATAAATATTAATAATATAAGAAAGATTTGTTAAAATTTATGATGGCAGTTACAGTTTTTACAATCACTTTAGGAATTTTGTTATATTCTAGAGAAAACATTCAACAATTGTCAGACAGGAATGAAGTAATTCGTGTTCCCAGGATGCTTTGCACTATTATGATTATTAACGAATTTTTCAATGGATATTATAATTTTTTTTTTAAGATAGTAAACAAAAAATAATATCGTATAGCTTTAATTCAATTTTATTTTTTAAAACAACGAAAACTGTTCTTTATAAATCTGATTTATTTAACATGAAATTATTACATTACTTAAAAAAAGATTGTCCATACAGTCAATTTCTTTACAAATCTATTCTATATTCATAGACATGATTCCATAATTTCATCTACATTTTAACCATATTCTGTAATTTATTTCCAATTATTTTTTTACACTCCAATTATTTATTAATATCTTGTAAAGAATATTTATTAAGGCAATAAACCTTTAAGCATGTGTGCTTGAAAATATGAAGGTAGGGACTTCTACAGGTCTTAACCATAAGCTTACTCTTTGGAAAAAATAATTGGAAATAAACCTTGACATCACCCATAGAATATGGTTATCACCCGTAGAATATGGTTGAAAAGAGGTGGGATTACTATAGGGTGATACATGTTGAGACAGATTGGTCTCATAGGGCACAACCGTGTATCTGAAACCTTAAATGGTATGTATGCATATATATATATTTAAAGCTTAAAAGGAAAATAGAAGTAAACATAAAGAAAATTGACATATATATATATATTTAAAATAAACTCTGGAATGATTGAAATATTAATTGATTAAGTAATAATATTTATTGATATCTATTTAATACAAATATTATATTTGATTTATTTCTGCATTTGACAAAAATTCAAATTTTTAATGTAACAAAAAAAAACTTTTTGTTTAAAGCAAGAATGCTTATAAAATACACATGTAGCTATAGGGTGGAATTTTTAAATTAAAATCTATTTTTGTCTTTGATGAATGTAAATTAAAAAATAGAATAGTCATTCAATATAACCTTATTTTTTTATTAAGCAAAAAAAGACTTATTTAATCCTTAGTTATAAAGTTAAATTTTTGTCACTCCATAATATCTACTATAAATAGTAGGCCAGTTTAATTTAGAGGACTATCATAGAAAGTCAGCTTCAAAAAAAGGCAGTTGCTGCTACTCTCCATATTGATTGAGTTTTAGCTCACAGAAGAGTAAAGCAGAACAGTTTTCTGTGACAACTTATTGTTTAATATGTGTGTAGTAGACACCATATGCTACAACTGAAGTTTGGAAATTATTAAGAAATAAATTGAGTTGAAAACCACAGGCACTTACTTATCTCTTAACTAGACATACCAGCCTACTGATAGATTCCAATGGTATATGTTGAACTAATATATACACGTAAAATTATACATAGAAGAAACCTGCTACCGGGCCAAAGAAAATCGCTCTGATCATATTCTTTAAAATCTTGATTTTAACTCGGGCTGCATTTCCACTATGGCGGCAGACCGACCCTAAAACAGAGAAGTATAATACTACAGATAGATTAAAACAGGCAAAACTCTCCATACAGTAGTGCCACTCAGTGCAAGTCAGAGTAATCAATGGATGTCAGAAGACTTGTGCATAAAATTCCTATCTAGCACCAACTCATCTAATATCCCCAGACTAGTTTCTAGCTTGTGGCTTTCGTCAGTGATGAACTGAACTGCACCTAGATCTTAGGCACTATTGTATGGAGAGTTTTGCCTGTTTTAATAACAGTTATGAACAAGCATAAGAAATGGTGATCATGTGATGTTTAGTGGTTTAACATTCACAGTACTATAACCAGACTGAGGCTGCACAAAGTATAACTTATGATCACATTTCCAAGCTATAGCATTTCTCGACTGCTAGCCATCCAGAGCACTTTATTGGTTTTGAGGATTAATCTCAGGCGCCAGCTAACCACAGGTTATATAGTCAGCATGCCTGAATGACAGGTTCACAATCTAGTGCTTAATATATCCCAAGCTAGCTCCTTTTTCTCAATTGTGGGGAAAAATCTTTGGCACACTTGCCCAATACGTATACCTATTTATAAATTAACTTAATAGTGAAGCAGTTATAAAGAGAGAATCGATGGGACAACAATTAAGCAAACAAATATTTTATTTTACACACACGCATAATTATAACATGATATAATAAAAAAATTACATATATACTCACCTCTTTCTAATACAATATAATAAGAATTTTTGGATGCAATATTAAAGATTACGTTGGCGATAACTATTAGAGTTCATTAAAGTTCTTTCATTCACTTATATGTGCAAATCTTTAGAATGGGAGAATAAGAATTATATTTACCTAGGATTTTGGATATCATGTCACCCTTTCATGAATACAGTTCCGTGCTTGTTTTCTTATTTGTTGAATACCAACCAGTATAGAGAGATGCATGTTAGGAGTAACAAGAAGAGATCTAAAATGCAATATATGGGTAAGAGAACAAACAGGTGTTACTGACCTCATTGAAAAAGAATTAAAAGACTGAAGTGGAGTTGGGCTGGACATATTGCTAGAAGAGATGATAATAGATGGACAATTGAAATCTTAAACTGGATTCCAAGAGATTGTAAAAGACCCAAAAAGAGACCGCATGTGAGATGGATGGATGAAATAAGAAAGTGTGCAGGAGTAATGTGGAGAAGAGAAGCTAAAGATCAGAGAAGATGGATTGAATTTGAGAGACCTTCATCCTGCAGTGGATTGATAATGGTTGATGATGATTATGATAAATATTATTGCTTTGTTTTTAAATGTCTTAAAATATTTTCAGTTATATGTAAAAAGTTAAAGTCAGAATGATTAACTTATATTGTGGAGTATTTATCACACCTTTCATTTTTTTGTTATCATTTCTTACTTGATCAATAAATTTAGTTCAAATTATTCCAATGAAGCTGTGTGTCTGCTCTTGTTCATAAGCACCAAGGTCCTTATGACCCTAAGTGAACTTTGGACTAATGGTATGTGGAATATTTTTAAATAATACTAAGTTAATGAAGGTCTTAAAAGACTACTCACTTTACATCATACCTTTTATGATTACTAGCACATTTATGGCCAGTATTCATGGTACTAGATGGCCTTATGCATTGATGATAATAATATTGATATAATGATCCCAGAAATTTTTTTTATATGTGTTTAATTATTTTAGCATCTAGATATATGTATACATGCAGTAAAAAAAAAGGATTGTGACTATCGTTGTTTTGATGATGATTAATTGCTGCAATTACCATTATATTTATTTAATTATGGTTACTTCTGTTGATTGATTTCTCTGCTCTTATATGGATAAAAAAAAATACTTCATATTTCTATCAATAGCTTTATTCCATAATCTTTCAATATATATGGATGTAGAAAAATCTGATTCATAGATTAAACAAGATTTGTAAAGAAAATGAGTTTGTGGATAATAATTTTTATATATTGGAACCAATTGGTCAATTTTTAAAAATAATAAAAAATTATTTAATTAATTACTAAAATTATTCCCAACTAAGCTAAAGTTAATTTTATCAAATATTGGAAAACAATCATCTTTACATAAAACAAAACTAAAGAATATTTATTAATCACTGTATAGACATTAAAAGACTGTAGTGCAGATATTGTTGATTCTTGAGGGTGACCAACAATCAGAAACCAGTCTGGTAATTTGATTGGCCAACAACTCGTAAAAAGAGAGACATAAAATAACTGTACATGTATTACATGGTATATTATGTTCATGTAATCGATATATTTAACTTTGTAATATTTATATTTAAATATTATTACAAATAATAACAAAATATCTACAAAATCACAATAATAGTTATGTAAAAATATTTCTTCACTGTATTTTAAATTATAAAACTTAAAGGTAAACTAAAAAAATAATAATAATGAAATATACATTACCATGGAAAGTGAAATTAATCTGCCACCTAATGTGCCTATGAAAACAAACTGACAATCTTTGCTAATTGTTGGAGAGCTGAAAATACTACTATCATCCAGATTTGTCTTCCATCGGCATACTTTCTCCTGAAAAGGGAAAATAATTTTTATTTTTATTTTAATGTTAAAAATTTTAAATTATGCATGAAAATTTTAAACAAATAACTCAGATTTATCAACCAATGGGAAACTATCAATCAAGAAGAATATTATTGCGTTTTAGAGGAATAAAAAATCTGATTAAATTGTCAGCGGAGTAAAATAAAAAATCTGTTTATCAAATGAATGGAATGTTGTAATCAATCTGCCATTTAGATGCTTGAAGATTATATGACCTCCTAAGCAACCAAGCATAATACGAATAATGTTTTTTGTTTTTTTTCTGTTTATATTAATACATTTCGATAATTTTTAACAAAATTTTAATTTGAAATTTATCTATTTAATCCAGTGATTTTCAACCTGTGGAGAATGTTCAAGGGTGTGAAATAATAAAAGGGCAGATGCAAAGACTTGAAAAAAAGACAAAAAATTAGAAAAAAACTAATTATTAAAATCAAAATAAAAAAAGATACATTCTATTAATATAAAATATCATCCTTAAAAATAGCTAAGTACATATAAGTAGCACAAAAGGTATTTTGATATTAATTATTTAAAATTCCACAAATTAATGGCTTCCTTGATTCTGTCTTGCAGAGCAAAGCTTTTCATAAGAAGGTATTATATTTGAAATTGACACTGATTTTTTTTTCTATGTTTAGTTGAGACTTGTATTTTGTCCTTAATGCTGCTGCAGCAGAAAATTCTGTTTCGCAAAAATGTAAATAAATACAAAACGCTTTTTCTTTAAGTGCAGAATCAGTCAAACAATTACTTATTATTGATTTGCCTTTTAATTCTGCTATTTGTCATGAAGACTATAAATAGTTCTTGTTCTGCAATTGAGAGTTCTTCAGGAGTACTTGGAAATGGATCTCTGACCCATTCATATCTTACTATTAAGATTTCATTATTGAAAAATGTCTTCTAAAAGTTTGAGTCAACATAGTTAAATAATTTTCAATAGTTGCAAATTCCTCATCAACTGTATATGTGTTGAGAAATTCATTCACATTTGTAAACATTTCTAACTTTTTTGCTTTATCTTTATGTTCCATAATTCGTTTTCTACAAAACCCATTTACTTTGTCACTCATGTCCAATACATGTTTATTTGTTCCTTGGAGTTCAAGACTTAGCAAATTTATTTTCTCAAAACACCAAGTAGCTCAATTTCATTATAAATAAATTATATCGAAATAATTCTAATTCTTGTTGGGGGTTTTTTCCCGCAATTTCATCTCTTAATTCATAAACACATTGTAAAAATTTTCCACGTGATAATTACCTCATTTCACAATAAAAAAGTAATGAGAAAAGTTCTGCACTTATCTGTTTGCAAAGCACAGTAATGTCTTGACTTTAAAGGCCTCATTTTTATATAATTCTCAACCGTTACACTGCTATTAGTACAATGTTCAAAGCAGGACTCATTTTTTGGCAATAAGGGTTTCTTTGTGAATTATGCTATGTATCAAGATAAACTGAGGAGATTTTTGCCTTACAAGCATTTGTACACTTTGAAATCTTCCAGACATTATCCACTGTGCATATTCCAACACAGTTTTCCATTGTATGTTTGCATCATTTAAATATTTATCCAATGTACTGAAAATTGCAAATGCTGTAGCTCTGTTTCCATGAATATTCCATTGCAAAACTGAAAATAAACAATTAAATGATAATCCTTGTTGCTATCTGTTGCCTCATCAAGCTAAATTGGAAAAATCTATCATGCAATTTGGATAAAAGTGTTGTTCTATATTTTAAGATATATCACCAGTTTAACAAGCAACAGTATCATTTGATAGACCGATGGACTGCAGTTGTTTGGCAAAATTATCTCCAAGCATAATTTCTATAATTTGAATTGAATCTGGCAGTGGTATGCAACTTTTTGCATCTGGCTATTTGATATGAAATTTTATAAGAAGCTAGAAGAGCTTTTTCTAATATTAACAGCCAATGTTTTTTAAAAAAACAAATACCTGTCTTTCATATGATTTTAGTTAAGCAGCAAAAAATTCCTAAGATTTATTAACTTATTCACTATGAATTGTTTCTAAATGTCATTTAAATTTGTTTAGGTTTCATGCTGTCCACTGCCAAAATTTTCATACAAATAACACACACAGGTCTCTCCTTGTCATTTACTTCAGTTCTCGTGAATCCAAAATTTAAATATTTATCTAAATATTTTCTGATTTAACCTTCAGAATGATGCTCTTCTGTGCATTTGTTGATGCTTCACAATCATCTGATAATCATTTAAACCCAATTAAAAATTTATCCATGGTTTATGCTCGAAAATAGCTTATTTTTACAGTGCAATTAGAGTTATTACATCTATCTAGTAATCAAGTCAAATATGCCCAACATTAGTCCTATAGAAACTATGATGATGGCTAAATGCAACTTATATTTATATTAGCATGTGCATCTCTAGAATGTTCATGACAAATTCGAATTTCTTATGAAAATGCAAAAAATATAGTGGGGTGACAGTATCGCCAAATGATATATGATTTTGCAATTCATGTGAATTTTAGCCTTGTTGTTGTGCAATAGTAAGAAAAGAAAAAAAAATATTAGGGATCCAAAAAATCATTGGAAGGGGGCACAATTAAAGCTGATATGGAAAATTAAACCCCAAATATTAAAAGGTTGAGATCAGCTGATATAATCATATATATACTTACATAATACAAATGTTAGATGGAAAAAATATTAAATTTATTCCATAATCAGACATATGAGAGAATCAAATAAAGTAGACTCCACCATTCTTGTGGGTATTAGTATTTCAGTTCCATAATTGTAAACTTTTTCCATAGTCTGATATATTGTCTTTCTCTTTATGTTCTTTAGTAGGAAATATCCTTTGAATCAGTTTTTTTCTGTTTTATTATTTTTTGTTTATCTTTATACAGTTCTCCAATATGTTACACTACCAATTGGGATAAACCTCAAAATAAATTTATTCGTACAACAGTCTTTGGAATAAGTATGCTTTTTCTTAATATCTATAATATCAGTGAAAGACCCTTTCACCCAAACAATTAAATAATCTTTGTAAGAATAATATTATCCCTTATAAACTTGTAATGGGACAGAACTATTTAATAAATTAGACAATAATTATATATATATTCAATTATACTACATGTATAATTGTAAAAAAAGATAACATAATAATATTGTATTTACTTAAAATATGTAAAATACATTTAGTCATTTAATAATGATTGAAAAAACAATAAAATGAGATTATAACTAAAATCTATGTTTATTAAAAAAACATCTAAATCAAGAAATGTTTCCATCCCAATTTAATCTCATATGATATCATATTATTTTAATAGATCACTTATTGCTTGACTAAGGGTAGTTCATTTATAGTACAGATGTTGAGAAAAAATAGTTTGAAAAACTGAGTCCAGAAATCAATTTATAACTTTAGTGAAAAGTGAATTTATTCTATAATTTTATTTGTTGTGAATTTGAAATTATATATACACCATTTACCTTGTAATCCAAAGCGTATAAGTGTTGGTCATGTGATCCAATGATAATAAGTGGCTTTAAAGGTACACTACATGCAGTACTCTTAACTGGACCACCAGTTTCAAATTGCCAAAAACTAATTCCAGAATCCACATCCACAAAGTAAACATAATTATCATAACAACCTAGAGAACAAAATAAGCAAAAATAAAAACAATGCACTTTTAACTGTGCTTTTTATTAACAGTGTGAGAAAAAATCTATAATTTATTGATTGACTTAAAATAAGCAATGCAACAAAGAGTATTGAATATCTTAGAATATATATATATACTTTTACAAACACTTTATCAAAAAATTTTAATAACTTCAGATATTACTTAACTATTTCTCATAATATCTACAAAATATTCCAAGAGATGATGGATTCATATTGTCATTTATACGAGTGGGGACCATATAATCGGAATTGTTCTCTGGTAAGTGCACTTGTTGTCATACATGCTTCTATTGTTACATACCACTTGCGGGGACCCTTTTGCATCAATCTGCCAAATTATGTTACCATGTGAAATCATGGTGCCACGTAGTACAATTTTTGGTAATGTGTGTTTGTGTATTTGTCAATTTTTTATAATGGCTGAAAAGTTGGAATAAATGTGAAATTCTGATTTCTTTTAAGAAAAACAATGCTTCAAACAGATTACAAGAAAATCTGTTCTGGGGAAAAGACAAGTTTACAAATGATTTAATGAAATTGTCAAATTTACCATGAACCAAAAAAGTGTGGTGAATAAAATCCAATGTCAAGATAAGGTTGATATCTTTTTTTGATGCAAATGGCATTTTTCTCTCAACGTTAGTTCTTAAAGGTCAGACATTTTATCTACAAGTTCTGAAATGTTTAAAAAATCATATACTCATTAATTGAAAGAAAGAAATGGAAAGAAATTATAATACTTTCTGAAATGTTTGCGCAATGTGGTAAAATGTAAACGTCCCGTTTTATGGCAAAGTGAGCAGTGCAAGCTTCACTATGACAATTCCTCTGCGAGCAGTCTTGAGTGTAAAACAATTTTTAATTAAATTCAACATGATCCATCTTATCTATCAGTCATATTGACTTGATCTCTAACAGTATGGCTTTTTTTTTAATCCTCTCGAATGAAAAAAATGCCTTTTTTTTTTTTTTGTTTCTGGACTATTTTGAAAAGTGAAAAATACATTTAGACTGATATATTATATTAAATGGACAGTAAACTTTGAAGGAGATTAAATTTAAGACACTTAAAGATAAACAATTTTTTATTACAAAATTTGATTATTTTTGGGTCTCCCCTCGTATATATTTAACATATTTACAACCAAAGATGATTAAAGATGGAGGAAACTTTAAAACTTTTCACATATTTAATATCTTCACTATATGTATCTTCAAACTACATGTACAAAAAAAAAAAATTAATAAGCTATATAATCTCTGTGTGTGTGTGTGTTTGTTTATATGCATATATTAAATAAATAATTGAATGGTTACTGCTAGAGAAGTGACAACTGAGCCAAGATCTATGGAACTTCAGTTCCAGAGTTTGCCATTGCCCATGCACTAAACCATTTGAAGCATATAAATATTTATATACTAATAGTGTATATTTGCATACACATATATGAATACTTAGAACTTTTTTTAAATAGAAAACGATATTCCATATATATATAGATCATTATAAATAGTGAATTTCTTGTTAAAAAATCATAAGTAATCATCTTTTATGCATGAAAATGTTCAAACAAATATATATATACAAATTCTCCAAAAAAATATTTATAAGTATTATCTGTGTTTTTATAAACTTGTATAGTGGATAAATATTACAGTTAACAAACAGTTACAGACAGGGTTAAGTATTATTGCAATTTCACCAATAAAATTTTAAGACTGCATCAGTGTATGTATATTCATGACATCAAACAAAATGTATCAGATTCTTAGAAAGTGTTATTAATTACCTAATACTCTGTAGTGAGTTTTAAATGACAGTCTGCCTTTTATGAAACAGGTAAATTAAAAACCAATCCTTTTTGTTTGGACACTAAAGAATATTCCCAGCCATCTAAATGTGAAAATTATTTTTGGGGTATTTTGATTTAAAACTGGTATTTATAATACTAATTTTCTGACAAATTTGCATATTCAAAAAGATTTAAATGAAGAGACTTATACCTAAAATTACCTACAACTGTTACTTGCCCACAGGAAGAAATGTTTGCTGATGCTTCAATCCTGTCTCCAAATTTTACTGACCAGACTTCTTTGCCAGAATACAAATCAATGGCGAATAATGTGTGCGAATGCGATCCAATCAAGATTATAACTCTGTGACTGTAAGAAACAAAAATAAAAGTAATAAGATATGGAAATTTCCTAAATGTATGTAATAAATAATTAAGTAATACACATACCTAGGCCTTGTCAAAAGGAGAGGAGATGCATCGACACACTTGTGAGTATTAAACTTCCATAGAACATCTAATTTCATATTTTGAGAATTTAAAGAACTGATGTCCTTAGGTAATGATGGATTAAAGCAGCAGCAATTGCAGGAACAGTGGTAGAGGTATTTGCTTCCTCGCTGTATCATTAAAAAGCAATTGTTTATATTAAAATTATCTAAAGATGTACTACTGTTTTCACTAGAGACATCTTCCAATTTACGTTTCACACCCTTAGGATGAATATTTTCCAGATTTTCCCCATTGTTTATTTGTTCAAGATAATTGAATGCAGATTGAAATGGTTCATTTAAGAATATATCAATCAGTTTTGGCAGTTGTTTATTCAGAACCAGTTCCAAGTGTTCAACGAATTGAACTGCTTTTAAGGAATCCCCTCCTAGTCTGGTAAAAAAATCATCAGGATGAATGCAAGAAACATTCAAGTATTCCTAGAAATAGAAACCATAAAAAAAAAACGTTAGTATACATTTCTAATCAAATTACACAGAATACAATAGCAACGGATTGTAAATTTTATGGATGATTTAAGCTTGTTTTTAGCATTTTATTTACATAACATAAAATTAGCATAGTTTAATATGTATATGTAATGAAGGGGAGCAAACCACCTCCCTTGGGTTATAAATAAATATTCTGTATATTCAGTAATGATCAAAAATAGAGTGGATATATATATATATATATTATAACCTATACTCCCAACCATTCATATACATTGTATGAATAAATGCCCAGGGCGCCAGTTCTATTAATAAATAGAACAATATGACAACATATCTTATACAAAATTATTACTGAGACTCTTTATCTAAGTCTACATTCAGCTCAGTTCAGTGGGAGGCTATAGGAAGTTCACAAGATATATGATTATAAATAAATGAAAGAAGAAACATGATAAAGCATTAAATATAATGTAAATCCTTTTGTTAATTAATTACATGATAAAGAATCACAATGTTTATTTGTACAGTCTATTAAAATATCCTTTTTAACTTAATTTCTTCCCTCATCCAAGTATAACATATATCAGCTTACTATAATTATATTACTAAACAGTTCTATGACTTGGCATATCATAATCTAAACAACTACCTTAATGCCAATCAAGGAATAAACAATACGATCTCAGGGAACTTCAAAAACACAGTTGAATTAAATAAAATACATTGGCCCATAAGTTGTAATTCTAAAGTATGATAAAATGTAATAAAATAAATTAACTAAATATTGTACTGTGTTTAGCAATAAGATAATGACAGAAATAGGGTATTTTAATCTCACATCATCATCTAACAAATATACTAACTTGGCAACCTTCCTTATACATTTATCAAGTGGCAAATGATCTTGATAATGCCTGGATCAAGAAACAAGATTGTCAGACACTAGCAAATTTGATATTATAACTATAAAATAATATATCTATTTTATAATAGATCTATGAAATGTGGAGATGTGGAAATTAGTACCCGAATGTATACAAGAACAACTCAAGACACAGTTATTTAATAAATAAACAAATCATTTATTATATTGAAAATTTAATTTTAGTAATTATTTACAATAAGATGGCTTGTCTTAATGATTTAAAATTCTTAAACAAACCTTGAACATCAGTTTGGGATTATCCCTATTATTACATTATTTATACCCTTTTTGAAATCTGAAATTAACAACAAAATTTGATCTTCTAACTTTGCATATCTGCTTTACTTAAGCATTTCATTCAAACATATCATTAACTACATAATATACTACACTGTTGGCACAATAAATATTTATGAGAGGATTTTCTATTGATTAATAAAATAAATCAAACTAACATATTTGGCCATCAACAAAGCAACTTTTTCTAACTAATGAAATAATCATTTTTTTTAAAATTACATATACCTTTCACACATAACAATGAAATCATATTCATTCTGATGGTTTGATGATTTATAATTCTGTATTAAATGAATATAATATGTTTCAAACATTTATTTCCTGTTTTTCATTTCAATAACTCTATACTTTTATTTAAATGAATATAGTGTGCTTCAAAACATTTATTTCCCATTTTAATTTCAATAACTTTATACTTTTGTTTAAATGAATATAGGGTGCTTCAAAACATTTATTTCCCACTTTCACTTCAATAACTTTATACCTTTATATTCGCGATATTATTCATATTATGCGTGTGTGTGCGTCTAAGCAACAATAATAGAAAACAATCTTTTCTACACATCATCCATTCATCAAGAAAATATTAAACAATTACTTCGTTTCGGACAATGTCGTAAACCAACAAATAAAATAAGACACTAACATTACATCAAGAATTTGATTTCAGCTATCTATCTGGCCACATATTAATAACACAGAGCTATATTTTCACAATTATATAAACCACACGTTCCAAGGGGAATTCACATGAGGAGCGAATAAACTCTTTACTTAATACTTCTACAATAATTCATCTAATTCCGAAATACACCATTGATGGGGACTTTTTCCTCATCACCAGGACTATAAGAAAACATCATTTAACTTCAAAACTATCATTTCATCATATGCATATAATATAAACTAGGCTCTACTCATGGAAAATTATTGAAATATACTAAATAGGCAAAATCTCTCATCCCTACAAATATAGAACGCATCCAGATTACTTTCCATTCTCAAAGCTCTTCTACATATCGAACATTATATATACACACTGGCAGATAAATACATACAGATAACCTACCAATCCATCAGTTCTTTAGAATACGACAACGTCCGAAATTTATACATAAAATATTCACAAACGGAATTTTATCAAACAAGTGTTATAACTGTGCAAACAAACACACACACGCGAACAAGAATATACAAAAAAAAAAATTAATTCCAAGTTATATACTATGCGAGCAACACGGTAATTAAATAATACATTAAGGTATAACCTTTAATTCAGAATAGACTTTAAGTTACTTTTAAAATTTAATAGTTATAATTATTACGAACGAGTTTCTTTATCATCTCTAGCAAACTATTTCAATTATATGTTCGTTGATTTTAAAGCCAAAATTCTCACTTTTGAGATAATAAAATATACAAAATAAATGTAAACCTCTCTCTAATAATATAATAAAAAAAAAATATATTTCTTTCCTTTACCTTCGTAAAAGAAAAATAAGACATATTTGTATAAAATCAATTTTTACCAACGTATCCACTACTCGTGAATACGCATTCCGAGACGATCTAGGATATCATAATAGCCCAAAATTATAAATAAAACATAATTTTAAATATACCTATCTGTCTATCATATACATTAACGATGACAAGTAATAAAGGAAAGATAAAGAAACAAAAGTCATTTGTTCTATGATTTAAAATAAAAAGTTCACTTGCAAAGTTTTACTCCGGGTTTATGAAACAATATGGGGATGGATTCCAAACTGAATTCGAACATAAAATGAATTTCTGTAGGATAACCAAAAAAATATATATAATCATAAATTAAATATGATCCAGCAACTCCAATGTTCATAGCATAGCTATTTGAGTTTACTAAAATCACACATAAGTAATCAATTTCTCTTTTTATTATGACGGAAATATAAGCCATTTTTAGCTACAGTTGAACAGGAATTATTTCACTCACTCCGTAGTAGTTTTACATTAAGTAAGCAATTGTTCTTAAAATTTTCTCAAACAGTATTTGACATTTTTAATCTAGTATATGCATAGTTTATTTTTAAATATTGTCAAATAATATATCATGATTCATTAGTAATTCCACAATTAATAATACTTTATTATTATAGTGCATCTTTATCGAAGAGAACAGAAACACAACTGCATTCACGTCCTTCCATTCGATTTAAGCACGTATCTAAAGATTAGCATCCTTTGATTATTTGGGTAATTCACATTTATTTCTTTCATTAAAAATACATATTATTCTTAGAAATACCAAATAAATAAATACTGTCATTTTTCCATAATGAATTTAAGAATGGCGTGATACATTAAAATACACATATCCTTTAAATTTTTATATTTAACTTTTATTAAAGCAAGAAATAAAATATAGTGAAAAATTAAAGTAAATTCTGCAAAACTGTTCTGCACATATTTCCAAGAGATATTATACAACACATGTAGATAATTATAAAGTTCATGCATTTTATTTTTATTCATAATGATAATTAAATGAAGTACTGCAAGCTTAACATTATCGATATTCATCTTAAAATATTAATAAGGATAAGGTGGTTAATTCAAACGTTTAAAATTAAGGAGAGAAATGAAAAACCAATGTACCTTCTTAAATTTTTTAGCACTGCATTCCAATTGAAGACCTTTCCGTAATGAATTTCTTATAACTTTTTCAGAAGTTTATTCCAAAGCCTTTTATAAAATTTATTTGACTTCAAAAAAAAAAATATTTGTTACAGCAGGGAAGAGCAATTTTACTGGCTGCACTTATAACAATAATGAGCAATTTTAAATCTCAACTCTCTGTTAAATCAAAAAAGGTCATTTCCCTTCAAACAGGTCAACTCCCACCTTTTTGCACTTAAGCTAATTACATATGCACGAAATCTTTTCTGATTTTTTACAATTAAATCAGGACAAAAAATAATATTAATTAAAAAAAAATAACTTTTACAAACTGGAAAGGAATGCATATTAATTAACTGTTAAACAAAATGATGAATAATTTATTTAATTTATAAAATAATTCACCTATCCAAATATCCATTAATCATGGGGGGAAAAAAATATATGTGTTAAATTATTAAAGATAATTTCTGTACTTTAAATGTCTTTATTGTAAGTGTACTATTGTTTAATGTTATTAAAAGATGAAAATGAAATGAAACATGATACAGATATACATTTATGCACATACACTGTACTATAAATATTAAATTATCTTGACTAAATATAATTGAGATGGCTGTTAATGTGGATAAAAGGATAAGTATCAATGAACAAGGGATTAGGAACCTATTCAAATCAATACTAAACACTAACACAAAATAATTTTGCATTTTCCTGCCAAAATATACCAATTCCTATAATAAACAACCCCTCTTTCTTGCATTAAATACTTCATCTATTATAATAATAACAATAAATACTTATAAAGTGGTTAATCAAATGCCTAAACAATCAATATCTAAGACTTTAAACAATCTCCAGCAAAAATTTTTAAAATTCTAAGGCTATTTCATTTTTTTTTAATACAATACAACTATTCACTACAGATACAAAGTATCTCAATTCCTTGTGCCCACTCAGAGGGTCACAATATATATATATAAAGATAAAACAAACAGCTTTTAAATAGCCAATCTAATATATAATCAAATCCTCCAACAGCATTCGATAGAAGGAAAAGAAAGCAGTTTTTCCAATTACTGGACATAGGGATTTAAACATTTTTCTAACCTCTAGCTAAAAGTTTACAGGAGGTTTTGAAAAATGCGTTTCAATTAATGCATAAAATTTTTTTTGAGACCATCTCTTTAACTATGCAGTATAAAATTTGATTAGTGTGCTCTTTATTTTGAGCAGCAAACACTTAGAGGTATAATTAATTGGCAACTCATGAGAGCTGTCATCTGCCAGAGGCAAGAGACTCGCACCTGACAGTTGAGGGTACCTCAGCTACCCTCGTCAAGCCTAGACGTGCAGCATGCTTATTGCTTACTCTCATCAAAAAAAATTTCCAATTGTTTTCTTCTTTTTAAATCATCCTTCATAGCCATGGACACAAAAAAAGAGACTAAACCAAAACTCATTACTTTGGATACTAAACTTGATGTTGTGAAACAATTTCATAATGGTGAAAGCAAAGCTAACATCAGCAGAACACTAGGCTTAGGCAAGTCAACAATATGTGCCATTTTTAACAAAGTGAGTACTGGGAAAAAGATAATGTGGCATCTGCATCAGTAAGTATGCAATGCATTAAAAATAGAAGTCCATTGATGATTGAAATGGAAGATTTGCTTTTCATATGGTTGAAAGATTGTAATCAGAAGAACACTCCTATTGATGGAAATAACATCAGGATTAAAGCTTTAAGCCTTTTTTCTTCATTGAAAAAAAGAAAAACATCAAGGGGATATTTCGACATTTTCAGCAAGTAAAGGCTGGATACAAAATTTTTAAGGTCAATCCAGCATAAGATATATTAAATTAACAGGGGAAGCAGCCAGTGCTGATAAAGATGTAGCAGACAAATATCTTGTAGAATTGATGAAAATAATCGAAGAAAAGGAATTTTGATCTCCGTCAAATATTTAACATTGACAAAACTGATTTATTCTGGAAAAAAATACCAACAAGAAAATTTTTGGCAAGAAAGGAAGCATCTACACCAGGTCATAAAGTATTTAAAGATAGATTAACACTTTTACTTTGGAGATAACGCAGGAGACTGTAAACTGAAACCAATGTTAATTTATCGTACAATGAATCCAAGGGCATTCAAAGGCATTAACATGCAATCCCTTCCAATAATTTGGAAATTGAATAAAAGGACTTGGGTGACAAAACAGTTATTTGAAGAGTGTTTCACTATGCATTTTTGTCCGACTGTTGAAAAATACTGCCAAGGAAAATAATCTAGATTTTAAAGTTCTTTTGATTCTAAATAATGCCCCTGGGCATCCCAACTCTCTTAATGATTTAAATAACAATGTGAGGGTTATATTTCTACCATCTAATATGATGTCTTTACTACAACTTATGAGCCAAGGAGTCATTTCTAACTTCAAAGCATATTAAACCATTAAGCATCACATGAAGCCTTCTGGCATCCATTGATTACTCTGTTTAGCACAGGTGGCAATACTGTATGGAGAGTTTTGCTCTGTTTATTTCAAAGCATATTATTTGAGACAAATTTTTCTCAGGCAATTCAAGCTACAACTGGAGACAACTCGATCACTCTTGAAGAATTTTGGAAAAAAATTGATATTAAATAAGCAGTTGATAACATACACAAATTGTGGAAAGAAGTTACAGATAGCTCTATGGGGGCAATCTGGAAATATCTTTTGCCAGAATGCGCAAATGACTTTTTTGGTTTCAATAAGCCTGTCAACAGTTATTGATAAAATTATTACGATTGAAAAAGGCCTCAGCTTTGAAGAAATAGATTCAGAAAATGTGAGAGAATTATAGGAATCACATTCTAAAAGCTTAACTGATGATGATGATCTTGAAATTGAACATCAACATGCATATAAGGAAGATGAGAATGAAGCAGGAGAAAAGGAAATGGCTCTTAAAGAAATTTCCATTAAAAAGTTTGAAGAACTATTTAATACACTTGAAAAAACAAAACACCTCATATGCAAGATTGATCCAGATGATGAAAGAAACTTGAACATTTCTCAAAGGCTAGTAAACAAATTGATTGTTATTGCAAAATTATGGATGAAAGGAAAAAAGCTATGACTGTTCAATTGACATTAGATATTTCTTTTCTAAAAAATAAAATTTAAATTTATTCTTTTTTCCCAATAAATCAACTAATAATTCATTAATTGTGTATTTTAGTAAATCT
Source organism: Epiperipatus broadwayi (assembly GCA_028023455.1). NCBI lineage: Eukaryota > Metazoa > Onychophora > Udeonychophora > Euonychophora > Peripatidae > Epiperipatus > Epiperipatus broadwayi. Next base: position 6,423,888 of record JAQFVV010000037.1, read on the forward strand.
ATGTACATTTTGAGCAAATAAAAGATTTTTTTTTATTTTTTCCTGGATTCATTATAATTATTCCCATTGTTTTTTTTTAAGTTTGATTAGTGCAGTTTTAATACATGCGATATAAATGGAGGATTCATTAACTGCACTAATCAAGGGATTTTTGTACTAACTAATACAAATTAGTTAGCTGGGTTCAGTATGGGTTGGCTACTTGAACAAAAACATGAATTATTTTTACATTTTATCTAGCAAGGATTTAAACCTGTAATTGTGATTAAAGTTAGAAGAATGTGTTAACATTATTCATACATATTTATGAGTGTTCAGAGCATACTTTTCAAGAACTTTTCTTTTAAAAAACAAGTTGACCAAAAAGTGCATCTAAGTAAATATATATATAAATATTTCTTCATAGCTTATAATATATTGCAATACAGTGATGACTTTTATTATCACCACCTTTAATACACATTTATTTAAACAATATGAGATATTATATTTATTATTAATTTATTTAGTATATAGCTGTATATAGATGTTTTTTTTAGATAACTTAACAAAATATAAAGGAATCTGTAGATTCCAACTAGGAGATAGATTCATTAATGGTTTTTTAAAACTTTCAATTGTGTCATTTTGCCCTTCGATTCAACAGGAATTAACTTTGTGTTTTGTTTGTCCACGTCTACATAGATTATTAATATTAAATTCCATTTATGAAGTAAATGGGTGTATCAACTATGGTTGTCCTGACTCTGTTAATGAGATTCTAGTAATACTCAGAAAGATCAAATTCAGCTAGATTTATTGTTGAATCCAGAGGAAAAAAATTTTTGAAATGTCATAAGAGTCTATTTTTTATGCCTTAGTTGGAACATTCAACAGGTATCTTGATTTAAAAAAAGAGTCAGATGATGAAAGTATATCCTGGGTTATTGATAAGTCTGACTTGCTTAACAGCTTTTCATATGTTTTCTGTGAAGCAACTTCTCTTCTGACATCTGGCAAAAGAACAGGAATTCACTGCAAGAGAATAGATTTGATTGTGTTCATTATATTTTGCATAATATTTAAATGAATATCCAGAAATTTAGTGTGAAAACTTTTTCTTCAAACAAATATGCAGTATTTACCCCAGAAATTATGCCTATTTACAAAAAAATACAAAATTTTCCACCCCCTCCCCATTTGAAAGAAGGCCAAGTATTGTCCAGAAATCATTCCATCTCTTCAGAAGTAGCATTTTAAGGAGTATGTAATGATTAAAAGTAAAAGACACTATTACTATTACATTTTAGCATTTTTATTTGAGATTCTATATATTTTGATTATATGAAGTTTGTGATAAATACCTTTCAATCTCTTATCATATTTAAATGACCATTTCCACTTTCAATTTCAATTCTTTAAAATTGTATGTTTTTCCAATCATTTATTAATATTTATAAACATAACAAACATCTAAGTCACATTATTAATATAAATTTTAAGTTAATAAGTGAAATTAACCACAAAATAAAACTTGGTAAAGCGCTTTTTTTTTTTTAATCAATTCTTACATACGGATCTGAGACTTGAAAACTTAATAATTGAGTAGTATGAAGATTGCACAATGAAATATGAAGAAGTGTACAATGGAAGTAATAAGGAGGGACTGAAAGCGAAGCACATGAGTGAAAGGACAAATAAGTATTTTTGATATTATTGAAAGAATTAAGACACTGAGTTAAAAATATTACTAGAAGAAATGATAGTAGATAGATGTTAAACTGGATCACAAGAGATTGTAAGAGATCTAGAAAGAGACAAGTGTGATAGATTGATGGATAAATTGAGCAAGTTTGCTAGAATAACATGAAGAAAAGAGAGGTGGATTTGAGAAACAGGATTAAACTTGGAGAGACATTAATCCTGCAGTGGGTCATTGATTGAAATGATGACCTACCCTTTTTGAAAAAATATTTTTGTTATATCTAATAAATTAATATTTGTGATTTAAAAGTATAAATGGCTTTAAATTAAAATTTTCTATTGAGAAAATAAATGTAAAAAAAAAATAATAATGATTAATTGTTTAAGAGGTTATATATGATATTTGAGTATTCAAATGGCAGAATGGCAGGTTGAATACCAAATAGAACCTTTTTTTTTTTATTCAACTGAGAATTGATCAGAGAAACTTAGGGAACTTAAAATAAGATTATTTAAAATATACCAATAATTACAAACATTTTATCAACTATCTATTTTTCCAAATATATAAAAATATTAAAAAAAAAAATTCACATAAACAAAATTTAATATTTTGTAAAAACAGTGAACCAACTATACTAAAATGATAGACAAATCAGAAAAATTCTTTTTTATAGGTATTATCAAAACTCCCTACACTCACCAATCTAAAAACCTTTTGCTCTTAAGACAGACACTTTTACAATGATTCTAGCCTACCAAATACTGTATCATCTGGGATAGTTTTCCAGATTTTTAAAACTTCCAAAGCTGCCAAAAGATAAATATCCTTAAATCATTCTGCATTAAATCAGATTCAAATGTAGATCTCTGGAAGATATCAGATATGAATTTTGTCATATTCAAATGGCTTCAGTACTTTAAACATCAGATATGTTTTTGTGAATTCCAGAAAGCCAAAAACTACTCAAACACATAAGATATTGGCATACTAAAAAAATTTACAATAATTCTACAAGAAAAATAATTTTGTTACATTCTATGAATATTATTATTTATCTTTCTTATGGCAAAAGTACTTGAAATATAAAAAATAATGTAAAGATAAGAGTAAAACAAAATGTAAACAAAATAAATATTACAATACCATGTATAGCAATTAAAAGATAAGATAATCCATGGGTCCATAGAACTATGATACCCCCTATCCCCATCAATAATCAAATCATCAACATTCATCAGATGAAAACAGCATTTTCACCTGATTATCCTAGAAATTTTGACCTTCAATTAAATAAAAGTTAAATACCCATTTACTGACCAATAATAGAAAATTAGCTGGGTTGGCTATGGTCAATTAATTATCTGGATAAAAAAATTCTAAGTTTGCCTGTGATTCTAAAAAAATTTTCAAGATTAATTTGATGGTTGCAAATTGCAAGCTGTGGTAGAGATATACTAGCCATTATTCATGAAGATCCTGTCTATGGTAACTAAATTTAAAGATGATGATTAAAGAAAAAAAACAGTAGTGATATTAGGTAGAATAATCAAAAGGCACATAAAAAAATATGCAGTTTAGCTATTTGCATCAATCACCAATAGCAAAAAAACCGAAATCAAGAAGTGTAAAATTTATACATCTTTTGAAAGTATTTATTGCTTCAATTTTATTGATAGAAGGATTCATGAATGTACTGAGTTTATCATAATGTATCTCTCATTGGAAGATGTATAAATTAATTCTTTCCCCTAATCAGAATTAAATGTAGACTCCAAGGGTTTGGCATCTATCAGGACATAAATATCATTATAGTAGTCATATAATCTTCCCATTTACCAAAACTAAACATTAACCAAAAATTTCCATAAAAAAGATTTAAACTCTTACAAAATCTGGTGACCTGAAATATTGGTTAATATATAAAAGATATTTTCTAGTCTCTCACAAAAAACAAAAACGTTAATTTGATATAAGTGCTTGGAAACTCTGAATAAGAAAAGCTTAACAATAAAAATTTTTGCTGTGTCACCAACTATGAGTGGGCGGCCGGCAAACATGAATACATAATTAATATTAACATACAATAACATATATATAATAGTATCAAGACAATTTATTAATAATTAAACAGTTACTAATAAAATCTTCAATATACATATAAGTCCGCACTTGTGCGAGCATAATCATCAAGTTAAATAATGAATAAAATGTTCCTACAGTTTAGGTAAACAACAATATACCTTACCTTCACTACAGTCTATACTCTTTTAAAAAACAAAACCCTCGACAAGCCTCCTGAGGCATTTCATAAAACAATAATAAGTCTGAGATAGTCTGCTAAAAGTCCTAATTGGCTTGGTTATCTACAGGAGCCGAGATTCTGGGAATGAAGTCCACCAATGATGATCTTCACTGCAACTTCAACTTGTGGAATCTGCAACAGCAGGCAGAAACCACAGTCCTTTTCTCTAGCTTTTTATATCCCCCCCCCTCTTTTGTTTTCTTATCTTTTCTGGCATAATTTGACTTTTTTTTTTTTTCCCATATGTCATAGCATCAGCCGGGACGCGAACCCACAACCGTCTGAAACCAACTACTTGCTTGCATGGCGGCTGCGATACCTCTCGGCTAACAATGCAAGACTAATTTGACTTTTACTTGAATTAGTTCTGCTTAAACAATTTAATTATTATTAGACTCAGAGTTTCATTATCTGCTTGTAAATCAATAGTTATTGAACAATTAAACTTCTCTTAACCTTTTAATTATGCATACTAATTCCCTGTTTATCTTAGGAATTTATTTCTGTATAATCTAAGCTTTAAGATTTACACAATTAATTAATATATACATTTATTTTGTTTGTCTCTATTCAAAGTTTTTATTTTTAAATTAGTTTAATTAAACATTTCTTTTATCGATTTATTTCGCAGCACTATAACAGAATTCATTAAATTTAAATTGAATATTGTAGTTTTATTATAATATGCTGAGCAGTTCTCAATATCTTAATCCTCAGCATGATATCCAAACGCTTATATCAATTACAATTGTATAAGAAAATTAAATCAACATATTATATTATTAAAACTGTTAAAGCAAAATTAATACAAATTTCAGTGAAGCAAGAAAATTCTAGCATAGTGCAGAATAGTTTCTTCTCTTTCCAGAATTACTGTTATCACAAAGATGTTAACTGCATTATTCTGCACCTATTTTAAAGAATGATATAGTCAATTATTTAGGACACGATGTTTCAACACAACAATTCCATTCAACTGGCCAAACAGATTACTTTAACTTTCATCTAGGAACCTTCAGCCCCTAAACCCACCACTTTTAACCAAAAAATTGAACCAATTAAGGCATTGTATCTATTTCTAAACATTATTTATTTATTTATTTTTATTCTGTATCATTTCTGAAACTTTCTTTTTCCTTTCCATGCTATCTGGTTTTAATGACAAAAATTAAAAGGCAAAAAAATTTACAAATTTATTCAAATCTTGGGAAATGAATTTGTTCAATAAAGTGTATTTTTAATTTTTTTTTTTTTAAAATTCTATTTAGCTCTTACTTAACTTAAATTTTATTTATTTTTAATATATTTATTTGTAAAATAAGTAAATAATATTTTTTTTCTTATTTACTTTACAAAGTGAAATATATATGATGGAGAATCAGATGTAGTCATTATGCTATTTACTAAATAAAACTAAATTATTTGCAAACTACTTCCTTTCTTTTGTGATACTTTAAATAAATATACTGTCAGTAAATATTAGCTACTTTATCCTTTCATTTATTGTAAATATCACTAATAAAATGGACAAAAATGCAGGGATATGTTTGTTTAATAATTAAAAGTTAAAAAAATAATAATAACAAAAATGTTTTAAAATTTTATTCAAATTTAAATTTAAGTTTTAATATTCCATAAATTCCTTATAATCTCCAAAAAGACTTCATATTTTTTTAAGTTTTGTGATTTTAGTTTTAAAAAAACTAAATATCTTTTCTAATGACTTTTACATCATTTTTAATTGTATAAATTATTATATTAAAGAGCAGAAACTTATACTGTATAAAACAAGAACAATGAAATGCCCATTAGTAAGTTTTGTGTATTATACGCTAAGTATTGCAAACTTTCTATTATGCATCTAACATATTTATTTACATCACATGATCACTATCTCATACTAGCACATAATTGTTATTAAACAATTCAAAACAATGCAAAACTCTCCATATAGTAGTGCCATCTTGTGCTAACAAGAACAATCAATGGATGCCAGAAGGCTTGTTCATAAAATCCCTATCTAGTGCCTACTCATCCAATATCCCAGACTAGTTTCTGGCTTGTGGCCTTCATCAGTGAGGAGCCTTGGATCTGAGAGCACTGCACCAAGATCTTAGTATCTAATGCAACCCTCCAGCACCCAGCTTTTAACTCTATTTAACTACAAAACTATGAGAATGAAATTGAAAACACAATTAATATTTTCAATCCAAGCTCAATAGCTTATATAGTCATATGGGTCTGACCTCAATTCAGCACCCATACATTTTGGTGTCTTTGGCTCTTTAACAACCATAGCCACCACTATCCTATTAGGCACGATTGGTGTTAAACCACTAAACATCACATGATCACTATCTCATACTAGCACATAATTGTTATTAAACAATTCAAAACAAAGCAAAACTCTCCATATAGTAGTGCCATCTTGTGCTAACAAGAGCAATCAATGGATGCCAGAAGGCTTGTGCATAAAATCCCTATCTAGTGCCTAATCATCCAATATCCCCAGACTAGTTTTGTAGTTAAATAGAGTTAAAAGGTGGGTGCTGGAGGGTTGCATTAGATCCTAAGATCTAGGTGCAGTGGTCTCAAGGCTTCTCACTGATGAAGGCCACAAGCCAGAAACTAGTCTGGGGATATTGGATGAGTAGGCACTAGATAGGGATTTTATGCACAAGCCTTCTGGCATCCATTGATTGCTCTTGTTAGCACAAGATGGCACTACTATATGGAGAGTTTTGCTTTATTTTGAATTGTTTAATAACAATTATGTGCTAGTATGAGATAGTGATCATGTGATGTTTAGTGGTTTAACACCAATCCTGCCTAATAGGAAAGTGGTGGCTATGGTTGTTAAAGAGCCAAAGACACCAAAATGTATGGGTGCTGAATTGAGTTCAGACCCATATGACTATATAAGCTATTGAGCCTAGATTAAAAATATTAATAATTGTGTTTTCAATTTCATTCTCATAATTTTGTAGTTAAATAGAGTTAGAAGGTGGTTGCTGGAGGGTTGCATTAGATCCTAAGATCTAAGTGCAGTGCTCTCAGATCCAAGGCTCCTCACTGATGAAGGCCACAAGCCAGAAACTAGTCTGGAGATATTGGATGAGTAGGCACTAGATAGGGATTTTATGCACAAGCCTTCTGGCATCCATTGATTGCTCTTATTAGCACAAGATGGCACTACTATATGGAGAGTTCTGCTTTGTTTTGAATTGTTTAATATTTATTTACAATGACTTTGCTAGAGGGCCCTGTAGCACTCTTACTCAGTCTTTAGAAAATATGGCCTTTGTACAGAAACTTTTAAGTTTGACTAAGAAAGAAATTATTTTGCATCACAATACATCACAATTTTCGATTAATGCTATCTATTTTATCATGTACTGCAAAAAATAGTTAACAATTAACTATAGCAATTCTAATGTAGTTAAGCTGAGTGGGTAGATATTAATTAGCATAAATGAGGTCCAAGTAGTGATCAGTTAATATTTAACAATTACACAAAATTATAAGACTAATTTAGCATTTAATAAATAAATCACTCTTATTCTAAATTATTTATTTTACAAAAATCTATTTAATCTTTAAAAAAAAATATTCTCAGACTTACTTTGCATAATTCTTGAGTCATCGATGAAATGGAAGATGGTCTGGTTGCCAAAGAAGTTTTATCCATAATTTTTTCTTCAAATACTTTAATTAACAACTTCTTATTTACTTTACCTGTGAAAATACCATAAAAACATTTCAAATGTTATGTCAAAAAAATTTTTTACAAATTTTTTCATATCAATTCTACCCTGGGGTGGAAAATGTAAAATATTTATTTTAATGAAATGGAAGAATATAGATATTTAGTAATTTTCTAAATGGGAAAAGAAGTTATACAAATGGTTAGAAATTAGTTGAAAAGAAAAGCAGAATGGGATTAATTAAAAGCCTCAGATGATTTTCATAATTAAATAAAAGATAAAAAAATTGATGGTAGCTGTTTTAATATTTGGAAATGAGGCATTTTATACTGGTCCAGGAACTCAGAAATTTTTAATTAGAATACAAAAATGAAAGTAAATATGCTCTGAATGGCGAATTGTAAGCATCAAATATTCAAGGAGAAATGGGGTGGACTTCTTTTTTGATGAGAGAAATTAAAAGTAAATTAAAAACTTTTAGAAGATTACAATATATGAATGAAAAACAGACTAGAAAAAAAACACTGCTTAATTGTAATATGCAAGAGAGATAAAAAACACATTGGATAAGAAAGGTTATGTATTACAGAAAGTTAAACAAAAGAAAATTTATTTCTATGTATTTGTGTAAGAAATGGAATAAATGTATAAAAAACATACTACATGATATATAAATATGAAGAATAGGAAAAGAGAATAGATAAGTTGGTTAGAGAAAAAAAAAATTGAGTTATGAAAAACAAATATGAATTTAAAAAAAAAAAACAATTTGGAATTACCTAAGAATAAAAATTATTTTAATGAACACATAAATAATTTTATTGCTTATCAAATATGTAATGTTAAGAATATAATTTATTTCACAAAACAAACAAATCTGAACACATTAGTAAGACAATTTGCATGTAAGATTTCCAAAGAATAATTTAAATAAACCTGTAAATAACACTTTTCTTTCATTATATCTTTTATCTGACAAAATAGATAGGCATTGATATAACAAAAGTTGGTATTATTTACAGGTTTAATTAAATGATTCTTTGGGTATCTTGCTTGCAAAGTGTCTTAATAATATATTTGGACTTGCTCGTTCTGTAAAATACAAGTAAAAATATATAAAATACGAAAGAATGTATGATAATATTAATGGGAATTTACTAGTGAACAAAATAAAAGAATGTTAATACATTCCTATACTAAAAATTTTAGTTGATCTTTCAAATGTATCTAAAATGTTATAAAATATAAACAATAATAAAAATTAGGAATCAAAAAATATCTTTAATTCAAGCCAACATTAATGTCATATCATAAAGTGAAAGATTCCGATCCATGTATCCCATTCTATTAAAAATTGTGAAATCCAAATTTTCAAATACAAAACATGATAAAATATGGTAGAATATCATTTTCTTATCAGATGAGATCTGTCTTAGATCTCATCTTTAAATAGGTATATCAAAATTACTCAAATAGCATATCTTAATATAGTTGATTTAATGTAAGAAAAGGTCCATAAATCTTTAATGATATTCCATAGAACATTCGACATTTCTCAATGTGAACACATGGATCCCACATTTCTAATTTCACATTTATCACTTACAACATATTTGCTTAAAAGAATTGCAAGTCACTAAATCCTAAAGTATTTCTATAATTTCATATCAACTAAATCATAAAGTATTTCTGCAATTTCAAGTAAAATAATTTTATATTTATGTTATATATAAATCTTATCCTCATCTTACTTTTAAAACAAAAACCTCCATTCATTCATAATTTAGTCTGTGTTGTATGTATGTGTATGTACATTAGATTCTCTGCCTGAAGGCATGTTAAATAATTAGACAGCAAAATACTATGACCATCATAATGGTAATTTACCATTGCTTGCTACCCTCTTAAAGCTATTTATTATTTCATCTCAATTTTCCTTTATTATATATTAATTATAATTTTATATTAACTAAGATATATAGAATACATTGGCTCAACATGTGACTTACCATGTTTAGTTACAGGCAAACTGGATATGAAATGAATCTTATCGGGAACCATATACGTTGGCAATCTTTGCTTTAAAAATTTCAGAATTTCATTCTTACTGAAATTATTATATGCAGATTTTCTAATTAGAAAAGATAAAATTCTATCTCTGTGCATAAAACTGCAATGACACTCAATTTCCTTTAATTCTTGCAAAACCTGAAAAGCATATATAAAAAAATCAATGATTAAACCATATTACTTCAAATCATATATAATCCAGATGTACATCTTCCTACTTTTAAAATTTTATATTGCTAACAGTCTCATCCCACCATTCCTTTCTATTTTTAGACTTTATATTAATTTCTATGATCACTTTCACTTCGAGCATTCTGAAGTAAAAATAAGTGACATTAAAGTAGCCTTTAAAGAGCCCATCTCTCTAATAGCTGCTCACAGAAAAACAATAAAGAGAAAGGCACTATTCACTAGGTTTTCCAATTCTCGTGTGATGGGAAATAGAATGTTTTTCCATCCATGTTTATCCTCTAGCTAAGAATAACTGGATAACGATTTTCTTATCAATATTAGATGGTTAGTTAGCTTGGTACACGCAAAGTACTTTAAAAAAATTCTAAAACTGTTCAAAAAACTTTCAACTTTACTCAACCAAATTTAAACACAGGTCACAGGCTGACAGGCAGACTTGTTATAAAGCTTTTTGTTTTAATGTATCGTAGGGATCGTGCTTGCTTTTGGTATAAAGAAGCTTAAAAATTGCTAATTCAGAAACAGCCATAACAAAACAAATAAAGAAGTGAAATAAATATTAAAAGTGAAAACTATGTGACCAGATTATAACTTCCTGTGATTATTCATCAAACTAGAAATTAGAGTACACACTAACAAAAGAAAGAAAACAAAATATTAGAGCAGATAGAATAAGATGAATGTGGAATCTGATTTTCGCAAGAAAGTTGATGGTAATGATCTATCAGTCTATACCTTTGCATGTAATGGCTATCAATTAATCCAATGCTTATTTAATTAAGTCATTAATATATTTCAAAATGTACATTAGAAATATTAATCCAATGTATTAATCTTTTCCATAGTCGTTTATTGTAAACTTAATCAAAAATATCACACAGTTAAGCACATCAAATTCTCAATTAGTTTCAAGTCATCGGTGAAAAGTATTGGACTGCACATAAACATTTACAGGCTTGGGTCAATGCCCTTCCTCAGAGAACTGAATTGTTCCCACACATTCATCAGCCACTTTAACTTCTATTGTACTATCCACGCTAATGACTAAAAGTTTTATGACATTCTAAGGTTTTGAATAAAGTCAATTTGCTTGAATAGATGTATTAAACTTACATAGTTTCAAGAAAAATAGTGTGAATTCGAAATTTTAGGTGTTAAAAACTTTAATAAGATGAATATAGATGTGCAATTCAATTCTCCTAACTGACAAAGGCCAATAGAAAAGTATCCAAAACAATCTGATTTAATTGATTAATAATACTTATAACAGATGGTTTAGTAAAAGACTGATATAAACAATTATTGCTCTTAATACATTTAGATCAAAGAAAAGAATGATGAAACAGAAAACTGATTCTTCATTTGGTATATATCATCCTTCTGCCAAAAGTTCAAAACGATTTGAAGTTACTTTATATATTAAGAAAAGAATTCATTTTTATACAGATGGAAAAATGTAGCTTAAGTGCAAAACAATTGGATGTTAAAATTTCAAATTCATTAATCTGGATCAGAATATGGATTGCAATCATAAAATGGATAAAAAGAACACAATTCCTTACACTACCAATTAGGTGAAACTATTGTTTGCAGTTTGTTGACTTTATCATCTACTTTGATCAAATTTCAACGTTAAAATTTATTCATAATGTTGCCTTCTATATATAAAATTAAAAATAATCAATTTAAAACAAAATTGAAATAGCCAACTCACTATAAATAAAAAAATTATTATTTAATACATCAATCCGGCTTTCATTCCTTAATGGAAACATTTCAAGATTTAGGGTAATTGATCATGCGATTGTGTAAAACGAAACATCTTGAAACGGTTCTATTAAGGAATGAAAGCCGGATTGATACATTAAATAATAATTTTTTTATTTATAGTGAATTGTCTATTTCAATTTTTGTTTTAAATTGATTATTTTTAATTTTATCATCGATATTAATTAAATCAAGACTTAGTTCATAGCTGTGGTTAAGAACAGGGATTACAATTGTTGTAAAGTTGGAACTTAATCAAAAATTAAATCCTTTTTAATTTTTCACAAGTCTGGTTATGCCTTTAAACCAATCAATAATAAATCAGTGAAATTACTTTATAAAATAACTACATTAATTCATTTCAATAGTAAATAAAATTTACAAACTATATTACTGAAATGATAAATAATGCCCTATAATTATGGTGCAAAAATACACTAGTTGTTATCAGACAATGATATTAAATAATGATGAGTAATAATGCAGAGAAAAATTGTTAGCTATATTAAAAACAAAATTTAGTTAAAACTGCACTGATTAAAACAACAACAACAAACAAAAAATAATCTGAAAATATTGCACTATATCAATTGCAATAAATAAATTTTAATTGATACAATATGCACATTTTATAAGCAAATGGCCTCACCCCCCTACACCCACAACTCTGGTTTTCAATCAAGATGAAACTTTTTTCAAGCAAGATAAAAATACGGTAAAGCTAAACATAGTTAGCCATTCAATTACTGCTAAATAAATGGTTATCTATTTTTCATCAGCTAATACGTAAAACAAGGAAGAAAAAGGAAAAATTCTCCTCATCAAAGCCTGATTGTTAAAGATTTCCCCTTCACTGTTCCATTGTGAAGTGATATTGGAGAGACCCTTGCCTCGAAATGGGTTACTTAATGCTGTTTTAGTTTTAACCTGATGCCGTGTCTTAACTCGTTAACCATAGGATAAGAATAATAATTTACTGATCTGATTAACATTAATACTATAAGAAGGATGCGCATACGCACAAGACCTTAAACAGATGCGGTTATAATTATACACTTGCAATAAAGTACATATATATAGCACACATATAAAGTCCAAATGTTAATCTAATTGATATACGTACACATTAATATATATATATAGCTATATAATGTCAAATGCTAATAGAGCCTATATACATACAACAAATACATATGGCAGGTCTGTGACATTTAATTGCTAATCCAAGGCAGTCTATAATAACCAATCATACATTGACTAAGACTGTTCGCTATTTAATACCGGGTGGAAAATATTTATCTTTACTCTATAATGGATCTTCAAACCTGGGTGGCCCTTGAGGCATTTCTAAATAATAATAATATCGGTGCAATCTGTAATAACCCTAATCGGCTTATTGAACCTTCAGGAACCAAGATCATGAATGTCTAATGGTTTCTCCCTGCTGGTTTTCTTCCGTTGCTTCTTCTGATAACTCACTTGTCTTGAAGATGGCAATGAATGCACCCTCTATCTTGCTTTCTCTCCCCACGTTTTCGTGTGTTCCCTTCCCTTTTCTTTTCTGGAGTAGTAGCTATTTATCAGCACAATCGTTTCTCTGTAATTTAATTAGTATTTTACTAGTAGTAAATAAATTCCTTTCATTATCTGATTATTTATTTCTCGCTTCCAGTAATCTCTTTGTCAACTATACATTTTGCTTAATTGCATTTTTACCGAATTCTCATTAATCTGATTACGACTATTTTTATTTCCTCTCTAGATTAATCTTATAGCTTATTCAACATATAAATACATTTTAGTTTATTAGATATGTACATGTTTAATAAATACATATTTTACAATACCTCCCCTTATTCCAGAAAACCGGGTTATTATTTTTATACATAGTCTCATAATTTCATAGAACTCTGTTTATTATGCTGGGGCATGGGTGATCTGTTTGACTCTTGGCTCTATCAGTACCTCATTTTGTATGACCATTACTGCTTCCACTTCATTATGTTCTAACTGAGTCTGTTGCTTCTGTAGACTTTCTTTTTCTGGTACTGTGTCAAATATTTCTTGGTTTTTTGCAGATTAAAATCCTTCATTATCAGTTCGTAGAAGTGCTGGAAGCTGGATGTCTTCTATGACTCGTTAATGGATGTGGTTTATGTGTCTTCTATACTCTGTTCCATTCTGTGTTTGGATGGTAAATATTTGTTTGGATAGTTTGCCTGTGGTTCTGCCTTTGAACCATTTCTTTTTCATGTCGCATATCCAAACTGTCCCCGATTTCGTATGTATTGTCTTCACAATCATGCAGGATATGTTCTTCACTTTTGGGGAATAACATTGCTAGCTTTGTCCTTAATTTTCTGCCCATCAGCAATTCAACCGATTTCCTGTAACCATCGACGGTGTGGAGTATTGATGTAGCATCGCATCATATAAAGTGCTCTTGAATATCATTATTAGAAAAAAAAGGAAAAAAAAAGAAAAAAAGAAAGGAAAGATTGGTTTTTCTTAATGCCTTCTTTATTTGTTAAATTCCTTTTTTGGCAAATCTGTTCAATTCACGGTGGTATGGGGATGCACAGATGTGTTTATTCCTTTCATTTTGAAGAAATCTTGCACCTCTTGAGTGGTGAATCCGATGCCATTGTCTGAGATGATTGTTTCTGGAAGTCCATGGTTGAAAAAATTGAATTTAGACTTTGGATAATTTCACTTGCACTTGTGTTTTTCATGATGCGATATTCTTCCCATTTAGAGTATGCATCAATGAGTATAAATAATATTTTCCCATTTATTGGACCAGCATGATACTTGTGATGTCTCTGTGATGATTTAGTTGCTTTTGGTCACTGTATATACTCCTTCGGTTTCATGCTCATCTTGTACTGACAAGCTGTGCATTTTTTAATGGTTTTTCTCAATGTCTAGTTATTTTTGGCCACCAGATGAAATATGCACTAAAGCTTTTGCACAGACTACTCTTGGATGTCCTTCGAGCAATAGGCTTAACTTTTCTCTACCCTTAATATGCAACCCTTACTAACTGTTAAATTTTCATAACTTATTGAAAAAGTGGATGATAGGCATTGAGGTTTTTTAGATGGCCAACCATTTCTAATCCAGCCTATAGTACATCTACATCCAGCCTATTGGGAAATGTTACTTAGTACATCTACATAGGTGACTTCTATTTCATTAGTTTGAGGTTCATTTTTGCCCAGATTTCTAGACAAAGCATCAGCATGGGGAATTTTATTTTCCTTTTTTATATGATAGCTGGTATTTATATGATGTCAGCATATTTTCCCACAAGAGCATGAATGAACTCAGATGGTCAGGCGCTAGTTTGTCATTCGCAAATATACCCCAAAAACAACTTATGGTCAGTTACTATGTTAAAAGGTTTATGGAATATATATTTATGAATTTTTTTTTTTACTCCAAACATAATGGTTAAAGCTTCCTTATCAATATGACTATAGTTTCTCTTCAATTTAAATAGGGTCCTTAAGAGATAGGCTACAGCATGTTCGCCATTCTACGTAGCATGGATGACATAAAACTGTTCCAACACCCCAATTCCAAAGCATCAAATAAGTGCATTTTGAGATTATTATTGAAGTGCACCAGTAGTTTGTCTGAAGATAGGAGAGGATTAGTTGGTTTACCAGATAGGAGAGGATTAGTTGGTTTACCATTTTTGGATTTTTCTTTAACAAATCATAAAAGAGTTTTGCTACTTTAACTTTATTCTTTTAAAAAAAGTTTGAAATAATTAATTAAGCCCAGAAATGCCTAAAGCTCTAATGCTTTTTGGGTTAGTCACATTGCCCACGGCTTTTACTTTCTTGGTTGATAGGTGCTTCCCCTTTTCAGAGATTATGTGCCTGAGGAATAGCAATTCTTTCTATTCCACGTGCATTTTTGTGCATTTAATTTTACTCTGAACTTCTGCAATTTCTTGCATATCTTAAGCAACCTTTGACATAGCATCTCATTTGAGCATGCTGTTAGAAGTATGTTGTCGAAGTAAAGGACTATGCTCTCTGAATTCTATAATAAAGCATCTACTTTTACTTGAAAAATATTTGGTGCCATTGATATCCCAAACAGTAACCGATTGTATTTACTAATCCTACAGGGGTAGTTAGCATTAATATTTCTGCTGATCTCTCCATCATTGGTATTTGATGTAAAGGAGAATTTATCTAGTTTCGCAAAATGTGATACATTTTGCAGACTAGCAAATAGCTCTCTCACATTAGATACTCTCTCACATTAGGTAAGGATGCGCCCCATTATTTAAATACATAATTACTATCACATTATAATCACAACCGAAAAATTTATTTGCCCATTGGGTTTTGTAATTACAACTATAGGGGTAGCCCAGTCTGACATTTTTACTGATGACAAAATACTCTTATTGACCAATTTTTGAATTTTTTCTCGACTTATTCTCTGCACGAAAGAAAATTTTCCAGTTTACATATAACTGGGCATGCATTTTCAATTAACTCTATCTCTGTTGAGCTCATTAATATTAACCTCAATTCTACACTAAATAGATCTGGTTATTTGCTAAAAGTTCTTGCTCTATGGAGATTTTTTTCTCACTTTACTAACTTGTATTCCTATTGCTCTAACCAATCTCTTCCTATTATGGCTAATTTTCCTTTTAATAATATACAATGGTAATTTTATTATTTTCTCTCGGTATCTGATTGGGGCTTCTACTCGCTCCAATAATTTCAATGTGTTTTCACTCATATCCTGAGCCTTAAGGTCAGTTTCCTCTATTTTAATGCTGAGGTCACTGGCAAATAGTGCTCACCAATCTGCCTCAGACATTATGGGTATACCTGAGCCACTATCTATCTCCATAATATTTTTATTGCAGATTTTAATGAATTGTTGCGGTCCCTTAATTTCCATATTTTTTACTACCTGGGTCTTGAAGGGTTTACTTCCCCTACATATGTTCTCATTTGGGTTTCAGCGTTCCCCAATTTTCTGCATGTGTGTGCTAAATGCCTCTTAGTTCAACATTTGAAACATGTTTCCTTCCTCCATTTACAGTTTTTTTGCTATGTGGCCAATTTTCCTACAGCAGAAACATTTAATTTTGTCTTTCTTATTGAATTCAAGTTTATGTGAATTTATACATGTTTTATCCGTCTTAAAAAAACTTGTGTATCAATTTTTTCTTTAGCTTTAAAAGCCAGTGCTTGTTCTAAATATTAGCTCATAAACTATTCCTTTCTTTATTGCACTTTCATAAGTTAGACCGGTTTCTGTTAACAATGTTGACGGAGCCCATCATCAGACATGCACCCTAGTAATTGATCCATCAATATTTCTGTGACAAAATCCCCATATCTGCAATCTTTTGCTAGCGCCTTAAGGACTAAATTATACTGTTTTAATGTTTCACTCTTTAACTTTTTCAAATTTAGCTGTAGCTGGGCTATGTGGCAGGATGGTACATTCTCATTTACAAAGGGTTCATAAAACTTATTTACTATACCAATAACATTTTTTTCCCGAGAAACATAAGAGTGCTGTGACTTTACACTTATTGTCCTCGATACCATTTAATATGAAACAATTTTCAACTTGTGATATGTATAGTGGCCATAAATCAAACTCTCCAATAAAATTTTTCCCAAATGCATACATTTTAAAATTCTCTAAACCTAATTGACTTCAAACTACTAGTTTTTCTCTCTAGGCCAGATTCAAATTAACGAACTACACCAAATTTGTTATGTCTTAACTTATTAACCATGGGATAAGAATAACAATTTATTAATCTAATTAACATTAATACTACAAAAAAAATGTGCATACACATGAGACCTTAAATATATACAGTTTAGTTATACACACACAATACTATATATATATTGTAGACATATAAAAATTCAAATGCTAATCTAGTTGATATATGTACACATTAATATATATAGCTATATAAAATCAAATGCTAATTGAAATTATATATGTACAACAAATACATATGAGCAGATATGTGACATTCAACTGCTAATCCAAGGTAGTGTATAAAATCTGATCATACATTAACTGGCCCACAAGTCCTTTCACTGACTAAAACTGTTTGCTACTTAATACTAGGTAGAAAATATTTATCTTTACTCTATAATGAATCTTTAAACCTGGGACCTTAAGACATCTCAAAATAATAATTAAGATTGGTGTGATCTGTAAAAATCCTAATCGGCTTATTGAACCTTCAGGAGCAGTCATCCTGGGTATTTATTGTTTTCCCTCCACTGTTTTTCTTCCGCTGCTTCTTCTGACTGATTAGTTGTCTTCGAAGACAACAATGAACGCACCTTCAATCTTTCTCTCCCCACGTTTTTATGTGTTCCTGTCCCTTTTGTTTTCTGGAGTAATTTGGGGAAAATCCGGGTAGTATTTATTTTATCAGCACAATCGTTGCTCTATAACTTAATTAGTATTCTACTAGTACTAATTAAATTCCTTTCATTACCTGATTGTTTATTTCTCGCTTCCAGTAATCTATTGTCAATTATATGTTTTGCTTAATTACATTTTTACCGAATTCAGATTAATCTGATTATGACTATTTTTATTTCTTCTCTAGATTAATCTTATAACTTATTAAATATATAAATACATTTTAGCTTATTAGATACATACATGCTTAATAAATACATATTTTATACCTATAAACTTTAAAATACTATTGAATGATGAATAATATTTCCAATAATGAATATTTTTGTAGTGTAATTTTTACTACACCACTCTAACACAAGGAGGGGACTGGTTTCTATTCATTTTTATTATCTTATGGAAGGATGTAATCATAAACATATGATCAAAGACATGTTATTAATATAATAATGAATGATGTTTCTATTCTTCAGTAAGCAATAAGACGGAAAAAAAAATTAGCCAGAAACTGATCATACCATCCTGATTACACTCCCATCTAGTGCCCATTAAGTAACTCACAAATTACATATTTGATAAGTGGAAAATATAGAAGTAACAATTATTTAAAAAACAAGTCATGTGAAGAAACAAAAAATGGAACTAAATTTTGAAAGAAAATATTTTGCATTGGATTAATAATGATTCAAACCTATGACATATATATGTGCATGTGTATATGTATCAATTACTGAAATAATGTTTTATAATCCAGCAAGTCAATATCAGTCAAAATATTTCACCATAATGTTTTAATGTTTAATAATGTTAAACTACATTTTAATTATTTCACATTTTAAACTAAATGCAGTCTTCAGACTGGTACTTCTATGGAATGGGACTTTGTTAATAATGTTAGATAACTTGTTAGTTTGCTCACTTGTCAATTAAAAATTAGTGTTGTGATCAGCCTGACGTCAAAGCTAGTGAGTGCATATTGCAGTCAATTTGACTGAGTGGATTGTTAAACAATGTTTGAGTAATTGATTTATGTATTATTTTTAACATAACTGTATGCATGTTTGGATTTTTTAATCCAACAGGGATGTGTATAAAGTAATTATTTAATGATTTCATAAAACTTAATTATTAATATCAGGCAATTCAAACATTTTACCTTTCTGATTTGCTTAAAATTTATTCTTTTTCCGTGTCTTTTAACTTGATCATCTGTTCTTCTACTGTAATACATAGTTCCATCAGACTTCAAGTGAACAATATCTCCTGATGCTCTCATGACAGCTGTCACTGTTTCACAGCACTGTTCATCATCAACGAAGCAGAAACGTTTTTCTCCACCTAATAACCAAGTTAAAATAAGCTTTTTAAATATAACTACCAAGAGACATCAACACTATCACTTATTAGTTGATCTACATTGTTTTTATCCTACTATTAATTTATGAATACTACTTGGCTATCCATATTATGAGGGAGATATCCTAGTAACCTGAAATATCCTATAATAAAGTTTGTGATTACATTAAAAATCAAATAATGCAACAAATATACAATTCTAGATCAATCTCTACAATTTATTCCTATCTATTAAGTACAAAGGTAATATGTAATCCTCTAACAAATGTTAATATACTGAACTGAAAAACGGAGAATAACAATGATGCAGACTTTTACAGATATATATATAAATCAGAAAAAATATCTCCTCTCACAATGTATGAAACATTTGTTATTTGATGACTATATTACAAAAATAATTGACAAATTACTCTGCAGTATATATATATTTCAACAATTCTTTTTCACAATTGCGTGGAGTGAAGCCAACTACCTGAATAAATATAACAACTGCTCATTTTATATTAATAAATCAATCAGCATAGTATTAAAATAAGAAATCAAGTTAAACATTAACCAAAGTAAAGTCAGAAACTCATTTTCCTTGATCAAGAGATTTCACATAAAAATATGTAATTAGTAAATTTGTTTACATAAATTTCAAGATGTGTTTATCTATTAATTATATATTTCAATGTACATTTTCGTGATAAAGATTTAATTAATAAAATGAATTTATTATTCTTTCTTTGCTAAAGCCACATTAGAAAAGAATGACTTATCGAAAGCAATGAATATTCATGCTTTCATATCATGTTGGGTAATTTACACATATTAATATGAGAGATCATTATAAATGCACTGTTAGCGGGTACCATTCCAGGCAGCTGATGAGGAGGGATTCCTGAATGTATACATCCTACAGATTGATTTGTTGAATTTTGATATACCAACCAAATAATAAATGTTTCGAAGATTGTGGATCTGATTTCACTTAAAATTTATTTACATCTACTTCAAATTATTCTTTTATCTACAAATTACAAAATTTTTTAATTTAAACAAAAAAAAACTAAACATTGAAGTTATTGGTTTATTACAATCCAGCAAGATAGAGTCTTGTTAGTATCTTAAATATTTACTGTTTGGATATTTAATCAACATGTATGTATATATTTTAGGAAGCATGTTTTCGGGGTTAGCCATGTTTAATAGAATAAAATAAATTTACTACCAAAGTTTCGATAAAATAACACTTATCCTTTTTTGGAGAAAAAAAAAAATATAGCAATAATTACATGGATATAGTATATAGAGTTGTTTCCTGTGGTTGTTATATTATGTGGTAGTTGAATAGTCTGACTTACATTCAGCTGTATAAAATATCTGTCACCTATGAAAACAATCACTTCAACATATATATATATATATAATTATCAATAAAGCAAGTCATAAATATAGTGACATTGCTTTTATGAGCTTGTATTTACAAAAACCTAATACAGAGAGCATACCAATAGCTCAAACAAGTTAATTGATAAATGCGGTAAGAGAAAATATTTAAAATCTCTACCCAGAACATTCCTATCTCCAGACCAATTGTTTTATTGATAATTGTAATTTTATCTTTATGGCTTTGGCTATGCTGAGGCTATTAATATGTGGTCGATCTTAATTTGGTTCAGTCCCATATAGCTATTTAAGTTAGATAGCTGGAGTAAAAGACATTTTCATGTCCGAAAACTTCAGAGTTTCTACTTAAAGATTACGTATGAAATAAGTGCTGTGTTTTGAGTTGATATTTTAGATCTAGTTTCTGAATATTCTAGCTCTTCACTGAGGTGACCATAAGCTCGAAACCAATTGGTCTGGAGATAGGAATGTTCTGAA
The DNA here is from genome assembly GCA_028023455.1 of Epiperipatus broadwayi. Lineage (NCBI taxonomy): Eukaryota > Metazoa > Onychophora > Udeonychophora > Euonychophora > Peripatidae > Epiperipatus > Epiperipatus broadwayi. Next base: position 6,445,279 of record JAQFVV010000037.1, read on the forward strand.
TAGAGATTTTAAATATTTTCTCTTACCGCTCTTATCAATTAAGAGCTTGTTTGAGCTACTGGTACGTCTCTGTATTACATATATATATATATATATGCAATAAAATACAAGAATAATGACCAATATGCAGAGATCAGTGTATAAATTAAATTAACTGATGAGTATTTTAGTGGAGTCTTTTTGAGTTCAGTTTCATTATCACCACAATCCATTCATAGTCACCAACTCTTTCTCCTAAATATGCCAGACTTGGTTATATAGCTTCATAGTGCAATTTTGGCACATTTGACAAGTGTAGTAATGGCATACAACTTAAATCATAAACAAATGTTGCTGCAAATAATGCATAAACTCCAAAGAATTCCAAATGGCACTTCACCTGCTTCAATTTTAGAATGCCCATTATCTTTAGGCATATGTAAGCAAATAATATATCTTCTGATCTAAATCATATTTCTTTCTTGCATGGCTGGAACACTTCCCAATTTGTTTTTATTTCTTGCACCAAATAATTCATATCCATTCTAGATAGACAATAGCCCCAATGATGATTATGAATTTTCAACAATTGGCTACAAGTATTACTGTATTTTGATAATATAATTCTTAATATAATAGCTGAAATTATATTTAAAAAAACATCAAAAATCACTGACATCATTTGAAATAATTAAGAGATTGAAACAGATCTGGTGCGGACATAATGTTAGAAGATATGATAATAGATGATAGTCAAAAATTTTAATTGGATTCCAAATGATTATTAAAAAAAATCTACAAAATATCATATGTTAGATGGAAGGATGAAATTAGGAAGTTTGCTGGTGTGTTATAGAACAGAGACTAGAAAACAGAGAAAGTGGAGTAAAATTGGAGAGACCTTCATCCTGAAATGGGTCGATATTCATTGAAATGATCATGTTTACTAATAATAGTGAAAAAAAAAAACAAGAAATGATTTTCAAGTGTCTACGAAATATTATGTTTAATTTAAATCCAGTTTAAACAGTAGAAAATTAATCAAATAATGCAAAACATAATTAGAATGTCCTTTATGATATTTTGCTATTGTAGTCTACTGCCAATACATATTACTGAAAGTTTATAAATAATTAACAATTCCTCTGCACACACATTTACATATTGTTTTTTGATAAACTTTGAGTTCAATCAATATTTTCCTTAAATTTCATTGAAATTTGTAATTTTAGTTTTTGGTTGTTTTTGGAATTTAAAAATTTGTTTGTTATTGTTTGTATTTGTTTATATATATATTTAATTAATTAAAGAAATATCATTTATCTAGGCCCTCTATAAAAATTTTCTGGTGTTTCAAGCAATAATGTTTGAAGAAACTAACTTCTTACTAGACATAAACAATCAAACCTGATGTCATCAACAACTCAAGAATTCAGTTGAAGCTTCAACAAGCACAGACACCCAATTTCTATTAAATATACTCACAAAGTTCAACATGATCTTAGATCTTGAAGGCAAATTTAACAACAATTTAACTAATCCTCCACTGTAATGATTCAATATCATATATGTGTGTGAAGTAAACAGGCTAAATCACAGCCTCAATTGTTTACAATATTTTATCATCAGTTGCTATATGACATACAAATTAGACTAATCCCTGCAGAATTATCCTTATTTAATTATCATGAGAAAACATGACCATCACATCAAATATAGAAACTTCATTTCATTTAAATACTACTAGTATGATCTATTTGATTATAAACTTTGAATATTACACTACGTGTGTCTATGTATGTAACTAAAGTTTTTGAATTAAAAAAATAAATACAAAATAAAAAAATTTAGAAATATATAAAGTCAAATGCTTTAATATATTTAAAAAAAACACTAGACCAGAAACATATGAAGAATTCAACTATCATTTCAAAGCCGAATCAATAAACTTTAGATATAACAACTCATAGTTGTGTGCTAATTGCATTTACTGTATAATTTATTTATTACAATCCAAATTGATATCACTAATTCATTTAATCAAGTTATTAAAATTATAAAATTATTAAATATTACTTTGAAATATTGTCAAACTACATTACAAACCCATACAAAATATCCGGACAACCATTTATTGAAAGAAGGGCGAGATGTCAAACATAATAAAAAAATATGATTTATTTAAAATATAATTTATACAGAGATGTAGTATTTAACATGTATGAAAAAAACAACAACATACATTTTGATAATAGTATTGATTTTATCTTGGACTAATTATGAGAAAATTGAAAAACTGAAGAAAAATAATATATATTTTATTCTGCCAATTGATAGTTTTACATCCTATTTATATGTCATTAGGGTTTTCAATTATTAGACTATGGGATTGCTCCAGTCATAATATTACTTCAAGATCTACCATTGATAATGTAGATCCATGTATAATAGTGAACACACTACAATATATATTAAATTTTTGTTTATAATAAAAATGTTTTAATACAAATATACAAAGAATATTATTGTATGTACATAGATCTCTAATATGTTTTAACTTTAAAATAAGTAATAAAAATACAATAAATAATCATTTACAATTCTGTTTTCAAAGAACATTTACAAAGGATTATTTTTCAATAAAAATAGGCTAAAAAGTTTTTATTTAATGAAGAATCTTTTTCTCAAAAGAAATTAATAGAACTCTTCCAATGCTTTAAATTCTTTTAATACTATTAAAGATATTTTTTTTTAAAAATTGAAAACTTTAAGGACTTTCAAATAGGAATACAATATTTATATGATTTTAACATTATATATCAGAATGTAAGCAAACATTTTATTAAAATGAAAAAGATATAATATCTAGGTGATGGTATAATAAAAATTGCATTTTTTTTACTAATTTTTTTTATTATTATATGTTTTTAAATTGTGATTAAGTGAATCAGTAAATAATGATACAGTGTTTGTGATAACCCATTGTATTCTTGTTTACTTAAGTGGTAAATTTGAACTACTGTTTTTTATTATATAACATAATGGTGAAATGTAATATAATCCTTTCTCCTTAGAAATCAGAAGTTTCTGTCTATAGAAAATATGCCTAGAAAAGTCACTGTTATATTCCAAAATTGACTCATCTACTTCTTATTCTTATTGTCAAATCATCCTTAGGGCTCCCTCTATCGCATTTTAATAAAAACTGCTTTGTTAATTTCATCATGCTATTCTTGTATTTCCCATTTTTTGGTTACAAAAAATATTTTTAAATTTTTCATATTCTTCTTACAAATTCTCCTGATCATCTTTCAGTGTCCTGTACTCCCAAAATTATGAATGAAAGCGCTTAAGAGTTCTTTATTAGCATGCTGTGAAAATATTTATATATAATATTCTCTTTAAAAAAAGCAAGTAAAATCTCTACAATAAATAAGATTCAAATATTTACTGATTTGTAATTAGTTGTGTTTAGATTTTGTAACAGCAGATGATGATATTTTCTCAGAGATGATTCTTCTATTATCATGCTTTATAATTCAGAATTTTGCTATCATGCATAATGTTTTATATTTTATTTTCATAACGAGCTAATAGAGAGTGCTTAAATATTCTTATTCATAATATTATAAGTTATGATACACATTGTCTTATTTCTTACTTTCACAATGAGGTAACAGAGAGCACTTAAATGCAATTATTCTATTATTACATATACAATAAGGCAGAAGCTTAAATTATACGTGTTACAATATTACACATTAAAATACTGGAATTATATTCTTATTTAAATAAAAATTTATATCTGACAAAGATGACTAGTAATAATGAAATATTTCATATCTAAGCCCCAGATTTGACTAATTATGAAAATTTGTTTTATTATTTTTAATTTTTCAATACGTTACAATCTGTGATATGTGATTGTTTTTGCAATTAAAGAGTTAATAATTATGTTAATGTGTTTTGTTCTCTTAGATGGTGCTTGTTAAACACAAAGTATTTTAGAAATGATTGTTATTGTTGAATATTATGTCATAGTGATTCTTGTGTTTTCAAATAGAATATTGCTTGATGGATTAATTTAGATGTAATAATAATAATAATAATAATAATTTACACATAGTAATCAAATTAAAAAAAAAATTACCAATGTATAGTTCTCCTTCACCACAGTTTACAATATTGCCATCTTTATTTTTAACAATGAAATCAGTGTCTTCTAATGGTTTTCCAAGTGAAATTAAATCATTTCCGCAACTAAAATACATTACATATATGTAAATAACCCCAGTGCATAACACTAAACTGAAATAAAAATCCAAATATTAAATCACAGCACGATTAAAAAATTCATAATTGCCCTCTGTGAAATAAATATATTAAAGTCTGTTATTTCAAAATAGTTGACTATTTTGAAATATGAACTTTAATATATTTATATATTTATTTCACAAAGGGCAGTTCTAAATTTCTTAACCAATAGGGAGATTTAATATTACACATTATGTAAAGACATTATAAATGAGCATTTAAGCACCATCTATTAGTTCATTATTTAATTAAAATAAGGAAGTTATGGAACAAATTTAAAGGCAATGTTAATAATATCTCTACGCAGAAAAAAAAAACAGAGAACATTAATGCATTTGCAATGCTGAGCATTCTTGTTAATGGTATTGCTAAATTCAATTTAAATAAAAAAAATGATAATACAAAATTATAGTCAAATTCTGAATTGTGGAATTATGATTAAGGTGCTGGCAGCTACTTGGCATAAGGTTCCTGTGCATATGCATGATGAACAGCGCCACCTAGTGGCTGGAACTTGCATGGCTGCTTTTGGCCTCCTACTCTGAATATTTCTGTGGTTGACACGGAAAACAGCGCCTCTTGCGGCCACATGGGGCGTAAGTTGAAAGTACCATTAAGGTAGGTGTGATGCCTTTGAAATGCTCTTTTATAATATTATAAGATATACTTATGATTAGTTAAAAATATACACACACAACACAATACTAATTGTTTGTCAATCAATAATGCAAAACAGCAATTTCTCTCCTTCCATCAAAAAAAAATTACAGTAATCCTTCCTAGTGCACTTCATGGTAGTGAAATATAATTCCTGATGCTTAATAAATGTAATTTGTCATTGAATGTATTGCTACTAACTTTGCAACCATTTCCTAAATCAATTATTGTCTTACATTTCACATTTCAAAATATAACATTAATAATACTATGAATAATAATGTAACTATAAACTATTAGGTATTCTCGTCAATGCTTCTTATTAATAAAACAGACTTCTGTTCTAATTAGTTCAAATATTCGATTTAGTAATCTATAAAAAAATAACAATGTCATGAATGCGCTCAATTAATCTTCACATTAGTTTTAAAATAGATCTATCATGACTTTGAGTTGGTCATACCATGGTCATATCTGTGATTATTCAACTGTTATTAAAATGTAATATATTTTGCAACAAATTTGTAAAAAATGAAGTATTTCAGATTATAATCATTCATTCATTGTACGTTGCGATCCGAAAAAAAAAAATTGTTTTATCAGAAAATACATAAGAATTATTGATGTAAATATAATTTTAATCTACAAACACATATTAAAAATTTAAATGAGAATTTGAATTTTTTTTAAATGCTAATGTTTAATTAACCTGAATGTACATAATCTAACTGGACAAAAAATAAAAATAAAAGAGAATATTGAGATTTAAAAAGTGAGTATAGACAGAGGAATTAGAGAGAAAATCTGCTTGTCACCTGTGCTTTTTAATGTTTATTTAGAAAACATGTTACGTAAATATTTTGCTGTGGAAGAGCTGATGCTGGAGGAATAATAATAAAATGTATAATATTTGCAGATGATATCACCCTTATAACTAAGAATGAAAAGAATCCCCAGAATATCTTGAATAAATTGGAGGAAGGATGAATAGAATAGAAAATAAAATTAATGTTGAGAAGACCAAGCATTTATGAATAGGAAAAGATACAAAAACAATATAAGTTGATATTCACGATAATATAATTCAACAGGTGAATATTTGGTTAATTGATTGAACAAGGATGGAAGAAATGAAGATGAAGTTAAAAGAATAGCATTGGCAAAGGAGACATTTGTTAAGAGAATGAAAATATATTGTAGTACTTTGAAGAGCTTAATTAAATGCTATGTGTGTAGTATGTCACTGTATAGCTGTGAAACATGGGAATGAGTAAAATAATTAGGAACAGATTGGATACCTCTGAGATGTGGACATGGAGAAAAATGGATAGTTAGTTGGAAAAATGATAAATGAGGAAATTTTGAAAAAAATGACTGAAAAAAAGATTGATTGAGGAAATTAAAAATACAAACTGGATTGGTTATATACTAGGAAGAAAGAATAGTTTAATGAAAAATATTTTGAAGGGAATAGTGAATGAACATGAAAAAATGAAGAAAAAAATGACTTTGCTGGATAATATAAAAGATGGGAAGGAATATGTGGAATTGAAGTTGTAGGCAATGAACAGAAATGAATAGAGAAATGGATAAGTTGTATGTGTGATTGCTCTCTGTGTCTGTCCACAGGTCAGAAGACTATTAAAGATTATAAACTGCCATTCATTTTCATTTTACTAGTAATTTTTCTTTCTCAAACTTTGGAGATATTATGTTATATTAAAAAATTTAATGCCATACATAAGATTTATTGTGAATATATTCAAGCTTTGAAACCAGCCAGTATGCAATGCAGTCTTTAAACAGAAATTCGGGCTATATTTCTGATGAAAATTATACAAGCATTTAAAGTTCTAGTTCATCTATTGAAGAGTTATTACTATATATAAATATTGCATTTTTTAGTAGCTAATGAGATTAAGAATGCAAATCAAAAATATTAGGTATTAATTTGACCACTTTTACTTGTGAAAATATTCCTCTACATATATATATATAACTAAATATTAATTAATTAAATACCACATACATAAGTAATCTATTAATACCATATACAACTATGTTTTGATAAAAAACAACTAACCTCTTTTAAATGATATGTTTCTTTCAATCAACCCTTTAAATCATCAGCTACTCAGGAAACCAGCTGATATGAACTCAACTGATTCCCAAACCGCTGATGACTTTGTGTTTGATTGACAGAAATATGTCCTGCAAGAGTTTACTTGATTTTTTTTTTATCAAAATGTTGCTGTATATATTTCTCTAAATTTCTAAACAATGTGTAAATAAATAATGTTAATAAATTACATATTTAATTTATGCAATATTTAATTAAATATTATTTTCATATTTAAAATATTTATTTGAATGCAAGATCATTTACAAATGAATTAGATTATAAGCTCTGTCTTATCATTTAACATTAAACTGACATAAATAGGTTGCTTTAGTTAAATTACTGCTAAAATTCACATTCAAGCTGTAATATCAAATTAAGCCTTGCAAGTCTGTTGAAATAGATACTTAGTTGGTATATTTCATATGATCTCAATTAGTCTCCTAACCAGAAACACAAAACATGGTGTTATACTATCACTGTGGAACAGAGCAAAAGAAGTTTGTTCAGAAACTGGTGATTTGGAAAAAGAAAAGATCTATATAGCACAAACTCTTAAGAAAAATGGTTATCCATCAGCTGTTATTAAGAAAACATTAAATAGACAACAAAAATAACCATCAAGAGAAAAGACAATTATTGGTATTGCAGTGTACCCATACATTCCAAAAATAGCAGGCAAATTAAGGAAATCTGCAATCAGTATAACATCACAACAGCTTTCCAGAGCCATACCACACTATGAGGAATTCTAACATTTACAAAGCCTAAACTTGAAATGCTGCAAAGAAAAAACTGCATCTGTGAAATACCATGTGAATGTGGAAAAACATTTATTGGTGAGACCAGCCGTCCCATTCAAAAGCGCTTGCAAGAACATAAACTGATGATTAGAAGAGAGAAAACAAATGTGTCTAAGGTAGCAGACCATGTATGGACCAATGAACATATGTTCGATTGGGAAAATACAAAAATACTGGATAAAGAAGAAAAGGTACAAAGAAGAAAATTTAGAGAAGCTGCTCACATGACAATGGCAAAAAATCCCATAAGCCAACCTAGTGTGACTATACATAATGTATGGAAACCACTAATCAACTTTGCTCTGAGGAAAAAGTGGAGAAATCAGGAGGAACCTCATAGATAAGTATATGAAATTACTACATATTGTTGACTTTGGCAGGATGGCTCAGTTGGTTAGAGAGTTACCTTAAAATTCAATAATCAAAAATCTAAGGACCCAGGTTCGAATACCATGCTAGTACTGTCACTGGTCAGGCCTGCAACACCTGAAGAAGAGGGGAGAAAAATACCTCTCGAAACGTTGTGCATATACTAACTTGTTTGCTGTGATATTACTAACAGTTAGTGTATATACTAACCTGTTCGCTGTGATATTACTAACAGTTGAATGCATTTGGAATATTTAACTAAAATTAAACTTTTCTAAAGACATTCAACACACATATTAGATGATGGAAATAGTCCAACATAAAAATACAGCTATTATTTAAGATATTTTCATATTAAACAAAGCAAAACTCTCCATACAGTATTGCCACCCTGTGCCAACCAGAGTAATCAATGAATGCCAGAAGGCTTGTGCATAAAATCCCTATTTAATGCCTATTCTTCCAATATCCCCAGACTAGTTTCTGGCTTTTGGCCATCGTCAGTGAATTTCATTCTCATAGTTTTGTAGTTAAGTAGAGATAAAAGGTGGGTGCTGGAGGGTTGCATTAGAGCCTAAGATCTAGGTGCAGTGCTCTCAGATCCAAAGCTCCTCACTGATGATGGCCAAAAGCCAGAAACTAGTCTGGGGATATTGGAAGAGTGGGCATTAGATAGGGATTTTATGCACAAGCCTTCTGGCATTCACTGATTACTCTGGTTGGCACAGGGTGGCAATACTGTATGGAGAGTTTTGCTTTGTTTATAAACAAATTAGTGCTAGTATAAGAGATAGTGATCATGTGATATTTTCATATTGCTACTTGATTGGCATCTCATTTGCAATTTTCTTCACTTTTATCCGAGCATCATTGTGCTGAGTGATTTATCCCTAACCATCTTTTAACTATGTTATTCTTTAAACATACAAAAATAACAAATTCATAAGTGTTCTGTAAATCAAAAAAACCATGAAGATAGATTTTTGAATTTGCTGTTTAATTTTTTTTTAAGAGATGCATATGTATCAAAATGTCAATATAAAATTATTGAAAACTATAGTAACAACAGTTACAAATATCGCAAATTTTACATACTGCCATTAAAATATTAAAAATCAAAATAATAACAAACAATATTCAAAAGAAACCTAAAAAAATTCTAGCTAATATTTTAGGAATTTTTATATCTTGAATTTAACATAGAGAAATATTAACTACTTATAATTTTTGATCAAAGAATCACTGACATCTGTTATTACTAATAAACTTGACAGATCAGCCATTTGGAATAAACAGACAAAACTAAAATTAAATAAGTTTATTTTGCAAAGTTTCAGGCTACTCCGAAAAGTTTAAATGCTAGATTGAAAAAAATATATTTTATTGAAATAAAAGATTAACATTTAAAATAAATATTGTTTTATTTTTATTGTTTGCATATAAACAACCTGTATACTACGTCCCTATAAATCAACTATAGTCTGCAAAGCAAAATGAATGGAAATAATTCCAACTACTAACAGTTAAAGCTCACCATCTTGAAATTACCAGTAATAAATTAATCCCAATACAAACCTAAAGCATCAATTAACCTCATTTTAACATTTAATAATAGCAACTAATGAAAAATTACTACCAAGTTCAAATCATTTCTGTTATGTTATGTTATGTATATTGCTGTTAAAATATAATTTTAACAAATATTTAAAACATTCAATAGTTATAATGTCAAAAATTTACATTTTTTTATAATTTACTTGTTAAACAAAATCCAGTAGCTATTTAAATTATATACATGTGTGTTACTTTCGCTACGTTGAGTTCTTATTTCTTTTCTTCAAAACCACGGTTATTAACAGTGAGGCATTTCCAATCAGTCTTTGAAAAGTATCTTCATAGAAAATTTTAACTGAATTTTTGTTCTCTCTGTAATTTTAAAACTTACTTTATTATAAAAGTTTAAATATATGTACTATGTAAGAAAAAAAACATCTGTGAAGAAAAGTTTCTCCATTAGCTTTTCATAAAAACAATAAAAAAGAAAGCAATATTCACCTAGCATTTCAATCACAAGATGTGAGAGTTACTGTTTGTCTATTTTCATTTTGCTCTCTAACTAAAAATAGTTAGATGCTCATTTACCGACCAATATAAAATGTTTTCTGGATTGGCTATGGATCTGATATTTGAAAAAAAAATCCTAAGCTTGTAAAAATATTTTTAAATTTACGTAGCTCGGATTTGAACCCAGGCCATTTATATAAGAGGCAGGGTACACCATCTTTGCTCACAAAACTGTTCAATGCTAAAAGTTTCTTAATTTTAATTAACTATTCTGTTAACAGAAAGTAGAAGATATTAAGAATAGAAATTCATCTTTTTTTAGCATTAACCATCTATTTAAACACTTGGAATAAAAAATATTTCAATTCAAATATTTAAATAAGTAATGAAAATAGGATCAACTGATTGCCGATTTTTGAATTAAATCAATGTGTAAATAAGTGACTGAAAATGAATATAATGATCATCATCGCTAATTGCAAATTCTTAAAACAATGGAACATGATATTGTATTTGATTTGGAATATATGTATAAATAGCAATGTTATATGCACAGATGTGGGTATACTGTATATAATAAACAAAAAAATAAAAAACAATTTTACAAGGAACTAGAGCGCCATATTCGGGGCACACATGCAAAAAATATAAAGTGACATGATATTAGAAATTCACTTATATTCACTTGCACATACGATTAAAATACCTTAATTCCTCTTCGGTAATGTGATGACACGATGCCCAGCATGAAACTTCAGTGATACCGTACAAGTTATAAAATTGCGTTTTGTTTCCTTTTTCTCTCCAACTACTAATAAGAGAACTTTCAGGACAGATTTCTCCTCCAAAAGCCAGAATTCTCAAAGATGATGTGGCACTCAGCAAAGTAGATTTAAGTAATGATGATGAAAATTTTTTAATAAGTGTTGGAGTAGCCTAAGATCAATATAAAAAAGAATTGATAAACAATAGATCGATAATTATAACTATGAATCAACATCAATATTCTCCCTCTGATCATTACTATAGATAGCAAAAACTATGTCATAATATAATTATGGATTTCTTTTATGGTCAACATACCATCATTCAACTAACACCATAAGATTATCCTGGGAATTTAGTCTGCAATTAAAAAACAGCTAAATATCCATTTACCAATAAATAATGAAAAACTAGCTCAGTTTATTGCTTGACATATTTTCATCTAATGGAGAAAAAATTCTACCTTTCATTATTTGATAGCGAGTATAGTGTATTAACTATTAATGTCCACACCATGAACATGGTCATTATTATGAGAAATTTTTCACTTAAAAGCAAAATAAAGTAGAAAAATAAAAGATTACTTAATTATTCTAATTTTAATAATAAATTCATTCAACTAACATTTGTAAATACATATAATGAACTTGTGTTCATGTTCTTGTTTTTTCTCCTCAAAGCTTTGTGCAGCTTCATGCCAGAGTCCAACTTGGGATTCAGAGGTCCCAGGGTCAATTCTAGTGCTAATAGGTCTGGCATTTGAACTTCTTATGAATCCCCAGTAATAAAGCCTTTTTTTTTTCTCAATGTGAATTAATAAAATATTTTTTTTTAAATTTTTCACATAAACTAAGACAATAATTATACTGATTTGCATTTAAAAACCATCAAACATCACTTATTGACCATTTCATATGCTTACACATGCTATTAATAAGAGTACCAAACTCTCCATGCAATAGTGCCACCAAATGCAAGTCTTCATAATCAATGGATGCAGGAAGGTTTGTACATAAAATCCCTATCTAAGTGCCTACTGCCTACTCATCCAATGTCCACAGACTAGTTTCTAGCTTGTGGCTTTCATCAGTGAGAAGCTGCCTTGTATTTGAGAGCATTGCACCTAGATCTTAGGATCTAATGTAACCCTCTAGCAGCCATCTTTTATCTATTTGGTTAACTATAAAGTTAGGAGAACAAGATATAAACACCATAATGTTTGCAACTCAAGCTCATTTACTTGTATAGTCATATAGATCTGAACTCAGTTCAGCAACTATACATTTTGGGGTCTTGGGGTTTTTCAAAAAGCAGTCAGCATCAGCCTATGGACAGGATAGATACAAAATCATCAAAACATCACATGATCACCATTACATATGCTTGCACATGCTGTTAATAAGAGTATCAAACTCTCATATAGTAGTGCCAACAAGTGCAAATCTTGTAATCAATGCTACTCATCCAATGTCCACAGACTAGTTTCTAGCTTGTGGCTTTCATCAGTGAGGTCTTGTATTTGAGAAAAATGCATGTAGATCTTAGGATCTAATGCAACCCTCCAGCAAATGAAAACCTTAAACTAGCAACTAGTCTGGGGATGTTGGATGAGTAGAGACCAGATAGGAATTTTATGCACAAACCTTTCTGCATCCATTGTTTATGAAGTCTTGTATTTGGTGACACTAATGTATGGAGAGTTTGTTACTCTGATTTACATTAATGAATTTGATTTAATCCTTCAATATCAACAAAAAAACTAAAACCAAATTCCACTCTAAAATTTAATTTGACACCTAGAAATTTTCTTCCATATTCTTTAACATTATAGTAAGCCAATGTTATTAAACATGATTTTTGAGTAATTTGAATAAAATCTGGTAACTGTCATTATTAATTACTTATCAGCATAAAACAAATTGATTTTTATGATTTCTGTTATAAAATCTGGATTCCATTACCTTGGGTGATATGATTTGAAGTGATCATATTGAAAATCAATTTTGAAATGTGTGTTCCAGTGAAAAGACGATTGGTTTTCTCTCCAAGCTACCTGCAGAGCCATCTTTAATTTAAAGCATCTATTACATGATGACCCACCCAGCTTAACTATTAATTTTTTTAAAATTTTTTAAAGACATTGGTATGTCTGGATCATGAGTTATGACATGAAAAATGAAACAGAATGTTTGTATCTTAACCCATGATGGAACAAACTGCTAATATTAAATTTTGTTTTAAATCGAAATAATCAAGCCATGTATTCCAGTGAAGCCATAAATTGCAATAAAGTTTTCCAAGTGATTTGCAAACTTTTATAATGGCATAGAGAGCATTGAAATTATGAAACACCGTCGCATTTCATATTATAATTTTTGATCCAGACATGGTAGCATCGTAAAATTTTTACTGTGAATATTTAAATTATGTCACTATATAACATGTATTGATTAGAGATGGCTTTGCATGTAGCTTGAAGAGAGAACTAGACTTTGGAATATACCATATCTATTGTTAACACTTCTGCTAGTCCTTTAAAAAGTAAACTATTTTTCTTACTATTATTCTATATGTCTTCACTTTTTATTATTTATTTTCATAAATATTAAAAGTTAATAAAGAGTTCATATCTTTTTTCTATCTCTCCAAAATTTTTTTACCATTTTCATATTCTCATCTTAATCTAAATGTACAGATATAAAATTATCTATCCATAGCATTATTTACAACTTTTATTGTCTGTTTAGTTGCTTCTTCTTTCCTTATCAAAAATTAAAGATTATTTTTGGCTAATTTGCTATTATCATTACTTTTATGTAGATTAAATTTCAATAATTCCACAAGATTAATAATAGAAAAAAATTAAATAGTAATATGTGTATTATTATATACATATATTTTACCTGAAGAAAAGTAATTTCATTGCGATGATAAATAATATTTAATAACTGGGAAGATACAATTTTAAGTGCTACAGGAACTATAAGAAGAGATGCGCCACTAGAAAGACTAATGAAGATCTCAATAATGCTTGGGTCAAACGTTAATGGTGAGCAGAGCAATATACAATCTTCTGAAGTAATTTCAAACAGAGACCTTGTAAACAAAAATATAAAATGTAGTAAACAAAAAATCTGAAATTAAATTAAAACAAGACAGCGTATATGCTAGTCATTTTAATTTCATAAAAAATATATTAAAAATAAAATATATAGTAATAAGATTTATTTTAATATATAGAGAGAATATAATACAAGTGCACACATACGAAGGATTAAAAAAAAAGATAAACTGGTTAGACAAAAATAAATAAATATGAAAAATGAATATAAATGTTAAAAAAAAAGTTTAAAATTAAATAATACTAGAGAAGACCTGATTATTATTTGATACAAGGACAAAAACTTTGGATATCAGAGAAAAAAGGCAAAACAAAAAAAAAAATGTAGAATGTAATTGTATGGACAGAAGAAGAAATATGAGGGTAAAGGGAATAAAAAATATGTAAATTTTTTAGTTTTTTTTTTTGTTTACGATTTCATGATAAAAATGATAAATTGAGAATAAGACATTCGAACTAATGAAACAGATTTTATTAAAATGGATAGAAATGGAAAAAAAAATGTCGGTGATATATAAAAGATTTTGGGACTAGGAAGTAAGAAATAAAAGAGTTTACTATGATCTATAACATTTAAAACAGGCAAAACTCACAATACTTATTGCCACACACAGCAAGCTAGAGTAATCAATGGATGCCAGAAGGCTTGTGCATAAAATCCCCATCTAGTGCCTACCCATCCAATATCCCCAGACTAGTTTCTGGTTTGTGGCCTTCATCAGTGAGGAGCCTTGGATCTGAGAGCACTGCATCTAGATCTTAGGATCTAATGCAACCCTCCAGCAATCACCTTTTATCTCCATTTAACTACAAAACTATGAGTCTTAAACCGAAAACACCTGGTGCAGTGCTCTCAGATCCAAGGCTCCTCACTGATGAAGGCCACAAGCCAGAAACTACTCTGGGGATATTGGATTAGGAGGCACTAGATGGGGATTTTATGCACAAGCCTTCTGGCATCCATTGATTACTGTAGCTTGCTGTGTGTGGCAATACATATAGTGAGTTTTGCCTGTTTTAACAACAGTTATACACAAGCATAAGAGATGGTGGTCATGTGATGTTTATTGATCTATAACATTCGATAGAAAAAGAGCATTCTGGAATATAACCTACACATAGAAATTTCTGACCTCTTCTAAAGAGAAACTATTTCAAATAGCATCACATCATAATCAATTATGTGTAATAAAATTTTAAAATAGTATCTACAAATATCAAGATATGAATGAGTATAAGTATTTCACAGATGTGGAAATGTAGGTTATCATAAATATTTTAATATCTAGATATAGGGAAAGTGATTTATATTGCCATAAGACTTTATAAGTTCATGAATAATGTTTCAAACATGCTTAGGTCAGTAAAAGTAATTAGTTTGTTTTACTTTTGATAACTACAGATTAATATGACAGTAGAATCTCTTAACAGAATTAAATCTTTAAAATATGCAGATTTTATACATCTTATACAAAATAAAAATTCATACAATACTAGCCAAAATAACTAAATTTTATTAAAATTCTTCCACAATCATGGTTTCACCTATTAGTTTTTCAAGTGAAATTCAACTAATATACCACACAAAATAGCCTTACCATCATTCACTTCAAAATCTAACTTTCTTTAACATCAAAGGATGTCTTTATGAGATTGATGGCCTCAGATTCAAAATATTTTATACTCTTCTTTGCTGATAATATATTTTGGATCTGAGGCCATCAATCTCATGAAGACATCCTTTGACGTTAAAGGAAGTTAGGTTTTGAAGTGAATAATGGGAAAGCTATTTTGTTTGGTATAATTATGTGGTATGTTTAGTCGAATTGCACTTGAAAAGGTCTATTTGTTAATAGATGAAGCCATGGTTGCAAAAGAATTTTAGTAAAATTTATTAGCTAGTATTGTAATGTTATATGAATTTTTATTTTATTTATAATTACTAGTATAATTATTTAATAAATGTTGAAAACATTTAACAGAAGACTATGTTTGTTTTATAATAAAGAAATTTATTTTAAAGTTAAGCGCTTTCAAATGCTGAAAAGTACCATAATCATAGCTTTTAGTGACAGTTGAGGTCTAGTTTTAAAGTTATTTTGCATATTATAGAATAAATTAGCATAAAATTGAATATTTGTGAGTAAATTTACATTCTAATGACAGAAATAATAGTTACAAATGCCATTTTTTAGAAAAAAGGGACTATTGGCCTTTTTATTTATGACATGCATATCTTTAGCTATAGGCCATGCCTCCTTCACCTTTCTCTTTCTGTCATTTCTCTCAGAGTAAACAATGTTAACCCTAGAGAGATTAAAATTGTGGACTGATTGCAACTTGTGAACCAAGAAAACAGAAGAGTGTTCACTGCTTTTCTTAGCCCAATTATTAGATATCTATGCTGGGCAAATCGTGTGGATAGTATTATCAAATATTTAATCTTAGATTGAGTTAGGAAATTAATACTATTAAGAACTATGAACTTAAAATAATAAGAATGAACATTTAAGAGCCCTCTGTTGTTCATTACTTCATTAAAATCACAGTTCGTAATAACTAATAAAGGATGTTTAATAAACTGTCCCATCCATACATAAACAAAAAAAAAAAACCAATCCAGTTTAACTAACAATGCCACTTATTTATAATTACTTAGCACCAACTGGGAAATAATAGTTCAAACTTAAACTAAATTGGTGTAAATATAATTTTGAAGTTTTAATAATATTTTTGTTAATTTAAATTTCACATTTGCTTGTGACTGTTTAAATATGTCATCTTTATATACCTACAAGCTATTTTAAAATAGACCATGTTTTTTTTAGTCATTGCTAAGCAATTATAACAGGCAGCACTTTGTTGAAGAGGATGGTTTTATTTACATGTAAGATAGTCATATGTTGGATATTTTCTTATATATATGTACATATGAAAGTGAGTTATCTCTAATGATGATGATGATAATGATCAATGGGTTACCTCTAATGCTACATAAAAATACTTAATAAAAAAAACGAATTTAAGATTTTACATAAAACCAGATGAAACTAATTTACTTCTCCATTTATTTAAGCATGCTCTATTATTATAATTTTTATATATGTGATTCACACCCTTTCCTTTGTTCTTATACTTTAATTTTTGTCATTAATGTATTTTTCAACTGTATTGAACAATCATGATCAATCTATATTAAAAGAATAAAAATGAGATTCTTTACAAACAATCATAATTATTAAAACATTGATAAAAATAAAAGTCATATCCATAAAGAGAGATATTTCTGGAGTCATAAAAACAATTTACCTTAAATGTGTTATGTTTGGTACTATACACTGGTGAGGAACTTTGATGATTTTAGACTGTCCAGTGGTTCCAGATGTTTGCATAACATAAGCGAGTTTAGGTGAGCTGGGTTCTTCATTTTCTATTGTAATAATTTCACAAACATTTACATTAAGGCCATAAACTTTATCGCACTTCAATATTTTAACAGAAATTCCAGAAGGATCAACAGTAGCAAGAATCTAAAAAATTAAAACAAAAAAAATTATGGACAAAACATACAATAATTAAAATTATTGCTAAAAAAAAAATAGTACTTAATTACTGATGGAAAAGGCTCCATTACTTAAGTTATTCAAATTTAAATATTACAATTCATTAATAAAGTTTACAATGTGTTCAAAATATGAGCTGCCAGAATAATTAAATTAAGAAAAAAAGCTAAAGATGATTTAAAACTACAAAAACTATAGAAAAAAAATATGTGTAAAAGATCTTTTTCAAATTCTAATATAAAAACAATTTATAAATAAAGAGTAATCAAATAGATTTATTGTTCAGGAGTTCATAAAAAGTTTGAGCACCCGAAGTATCAGAACTGGAATGGATCCAAAGATCTTAATCTCTGGTCTGACAATCTCGCATTGCACTAAACCACTATATACAATAGTTTTGAGATATAAAAATAATGATGAAATTGCAGTTGTTGTTAAAAGTTTTTGCATTCTTTGGGTCCTTCATCAACAAAATATCTAGTAATCAAAAGATACAATGCAGTCCAATACTGAAAGAATCACAGTGAGAAGCTTAAGACGGTATTTATATTTAGAAGTGTAACTTTAAAAATTTGCCCTATTATATTTCCTGTGATTCATTATGGGTGTCAATAATATTTCTAGAAGCAGAAAAAAAATAACATTTTTGAACTATAGTGTTGATAAAGACTTCTGATACTATTTCAACAAGTTAAATAAATGACTGAAGTCTACATCATAGTAATCTTTAAAATATCACTAGAAGCACAAATGATCAGGCTCAAACTGTCTTATGATTAGATTATGAGATAATCTATCATTAAAAGAATGCACACTGCAAAGAGCTGAGGATGATAGGAAGATAGCCGGATAGGTTCCATCTCCACAATAATAAATAGGTAGCTGAGGATAATTCTGGAGAAATACCATTTATATAATGGACAAAAGCTGATGGTGGCTAGATGATCTAATAGTAAATGTCTACTTAAAAACATTTTTCTTTATTTTAGTAAAATAAAAAAATAAAAAGTTGGGATTTAGAGTTACATTAAAATATTGGAAAACAAAAAATGGTAAATTAATAAAATTTTAGATGAGAAAAAATCTCAAAATGGTATCATTTATGAAACTGATGCTCTCTAGTTCTGATACATTTTAAACTTCTACGTTTTTATTTATCACTTAAATTTCTTCAAACAAATGAAGAATTATAGCTTTAAAAATTGTCTGCTTATGAGTTCCTAAATGAATTTCTTTTTTCTGGATCAAACAATTACCAGCTAGATTTAATCTTTCTAGATGTTAGTATAGTTTCATCAACAAATTCAGGGCAATCCATTACCAATGTGTTAATTAGTTTCATAAATGAAATTTAATAGAGGCGTAAGAAGTTTGAGCGCCAGTACTGGAATCAATCCTAGGATCTTACGCTCCAGAGTCTGATATCACTGCATTAAACTAAGCTAGTGTGGATAAATATAAACAATGAACTGCACAATTAATTGAAGGAATTAATTAATAAAGCTGACACAAAATCTATTTCCTGGTTGAGATCTCTACAGGTTCCTTTATAATATTTTGTTAATAGCTCAGCTACCTAAAAAAAAAAATCAATACACTAAATAAAAAATAAAGTATATACTTAATGTTTATGAATTATTTGATTCTTTTTTTTCCCCCATTATTAAACTTTTTAAAAAGGTTGGTAGAAAGTGAAAAAAGGATTGTTTTTTTTTTTTCAGTAATTTTTTTTTTTTAATATAGTGGTGTATAGAATTTCTATTAATGAACTGCGATTATTAATAAATAACATTGGTAAAATTTACAATTGTAAAAGAACAAATATGGGATGTATTTAATAGTTATTCTATTATCATGCAGAAAGCAAAAAAGAAACTACTTTATCAAATGTCCTCACCTTTTAACATCTATAATTTTGTTTTTATATGGGCAAGTGTTCAGGTTAAGCAACCTTTCAACATAAAAATGGCAGGTAGGACATAACTCTTTCATTCGATTTGCCAGATCAAACTTTTTTTTTCAATTTTCCTTAGTCAAGATTCAGATATCTTTTATTCCACAGCCAACCACTTTATTACCAAACCAGTGATAAATTAATATTATAGAAGGGGAGCTTCCATATAATTTCACTTGTGCATTATTTAAAAATATAACTCCATTCTGGATTTTTTTTTTTTTAAAACGAATTTAAAAACTTTACAACAATTCTGAAGATGACTATCAAAAACAGTCAAAACATTTCCAAATGCTAAAAAAAAAAAGTATAAAATAAAATGCGAATAAAATAATACTCATAACTAGTTAGTAAATTATTTTATTTCACGACTGGCATGATGATCTGCAGTAATGAAATTTGAATTATGAGATGTTTGATGAAGAATTTTCTCAATTGGTATCTTATTAAAATCTCTTACATGATGTTTTTTTTTTTTTTTTTAATATATGAAGACTTGTTACAGTAAGAATATGAACTTGTTATCCTGAACTATCACTGGATGGTAAATCGTAAATTTTACTATTATAACATTCATAGTACTTGCACTCTGAGATATCTAAAATTCTGATATGAATAGATTTATTTCCTAAAATCCATTAATAAGCTATGGAACTGTATATGCATTAGCATTAGTGCTTATGTTTTTAGATGCATTTACAATCTTCTATTGACCAAAAGACTGCACTTAAATTACTTTAATTTGCAAAATTGTACAATGTTTTGGAACTCGAGATGGGTGTCACAATACATGGAACTAATAACGGCCCATGAAATATTTAAACAGGGGTGCTTTATTACAGTATCACCACCAAAAGCAAAGCAAAAAAAAACCAGAGCACTTCTAATTTTGCAACCATATAATCATTTTATTTTTCCATACCAATCATTGTTAAAAATTCTAATATATTCTTTGCTTTTACTAACAGCTGTTTGACAAATAGTAATATTTAGAGTAGATTGACCTTGATTTTTTTTTTCGATTTTTTCATGTAATGATAATTGGAAAAATATTTTTTATGGAAAAATATAATAATTTTTATATATTCAACACTAATACCCATCATGATAAATGTGTAAAATATTTCTTTTGTTATTTTGTTATATTTTTCTGTAATAAATATTTATATGTTAATTTATAGGTGTTAATTACAAGGAAAAAAATAGAATATTTTATTGTTCATCCTAAATGAAAACAATAAAAATGTATTCGCTCTAAAGAGAAACCAGGATGTACAAACCTACCATCCTCAAATAACTATTGATGCTGCAGCAACTGGCAGCTCCAATGGCAATAATTACAGCCATTGATAGCAGTAAACAAATCTTGGAATTTGCTGAAATTCACTCTTTATGATATTTCTGGCACTGCCATGATTAGCATCTTTGAATAGAATCTCAAGTATTGCTTAAAATAATTCCCTTTAAAAATGGTTTAATTAGTTGTATTTAACATAATAATTATACAAAATATTGAACGATTGTTATATTATTAATATTTTCAAGCACAAATTTAATAATTATTTTTTGGGGGAAGGGGTGCTGTAGCATCGCAATGCTTATGGACCAGCTGTCATTGCATAAAACACAATTTCTAGATGTCTGTTTAAAAAAAAGTTGATAAAACTTCAAAATACTATAAATTATTAGTAACTCTAGATCTCTACCTTCACTTGCAAACAATTATATAACCATGAATTTAGTCAATGAATATTAACAGCAGTTAAAGACATCATTGTCTAATTCGGGGAAGCAAAATAATGGTATAACGATTCTTAAAATCATATGCCCAGAATTGTAACTATGAAGTATTAAAATAAAATTATCAATATTGTGGAAGTAATATTAAATTTGAATTTTAAAACAAATTAACTGTTTGTAAGAGTAATTTTTACAAAAAAAATTCTTTTTCTTCTTGCTGAAAGATAAGTCACTGGTTATCTAATCAAAGTATCTAACTAAACAAAGATGCTTACTTTTTTAAAATATACTTACTTTTTCAGGTGGTAAATTTGACAATATATATTTTACATGGAGTCTTTGAAGAAGATTGTAATTCAGGTGAGCATTTTCTCCCACATCAATTGATACAAATGCTGCTGAATACTGCAAAATTCTGAAAGAAATTAAAAACCTTGTTTTTAGAATATATTTATTTAAGATGGCATATATATTTTCATATAAAAGATATTGAATGTTCTTTTAAGTTTTCCCAGGTAGAGAAATATCAGTAGGTGGATGGTCTTAATTGCAGGCTATCTAAAATTGTTCATTGATATTTCAACAACTATTGTCATGAAAATGGCAGCTTCTAAGTTAGTAAAATATCAGCAAGCAAATTTACAAATAAACACAATAATCATTAGAACATCACACCTAATTATGCAGAAAATCTTGAAAAAAACATTTGCTATATACATACACACACACACACAAACACCAAAATGCTCAAATTTATATACAAATAAAAAGTAACAAAATTTTTTTAAAAAATAACAATGATTATGAGTAATAAATTATGAAGGATATCAATATTTATAAGTGTACACATCTAATATTGAATTAATTCATAAAGATCTTGAGACCAACAATCTATTTATTTATATATACATATTTTTAAATTATAACAAAAGTACAAATAAACAGTAATAATATATAAGTTATACAAAAATAATTTTAGTAATGACTGGAAGGTTGCTTCCACATGCACCTTACAATTACTTTCAGACAGACAATAGCTGTTAAAACAGCGGTCTGAGGAGCGATCAGGCCTAGACACATGACAGATTTTTTGACAAGAAAAGAATGATACCACTCTTCTCTTTTACTTAACTTTTATATATATAAGCCAGTTTTAAGCATCTTGGCTTGAAAGCATGAATATATAAACATATACATTTATTACTCACTGAGTTATTAATTTATGATATTACAGCGCGAAATCTTAGATTTACTACACCTCAATTTTCTAGATGTTAATATAAGTTATCAGCAACATATGTAAATAATATTTTGTTTAAATCGCATGTTGTTATTAAATTAGTAATGACTGGAAGGTTGCTATTCTTCCACATATGGATAAGGAACAGATGCCATATGATTTTCCAGTAATTATATATTTCAGATTCTATAGTAAGTAGACAATCTACTAATACTGAAATACATCATGTCACATCTGATTCTCATTCACCTAAATTCATTTGATAACAATTACAATCTAAAAAAATCAAAAATACTTCTGCATAAGTTTTGCATTATTTAATTATGTGGTTATCACAATGTTAAATTATTACATATTGTATATTTTTAGTAACTTATTTACATTTATATACATTGAACATTTAAATAAATAGTGGATTTACATATGCACTATATATTTGTAACTTAAAACTGAGTGTTTATAAATTGCCAAAACTTCATTTATCCAATTTCTTCATTATATATCAGGCTTATAAATGATAAACAATACAATATGGCATCAAGTAGACTATTAGATTGAAAAATGAGAATGAAAGTGTGGCAATCATCTAAATTGGTTTACAGATAATAAGCAAACTGCAATGACAAGAATGGAACCCATATCGAGTTAAAAAAATACCATTATCTTTATAGATTGCTACATAGTGTTATATAAACAAAGTTTGATAAAAGTGATTCATTCAACAAATAGCAACATCATTTGTCAATAGCCAAAAATCAGACCTCATACATCAGCCTAAACTGCTTTTCCCAAATGTTATTTTAATTGCTCTGTTTATCAAAAGCTCATAGCTTCCTCCTTAAGATCTTTTTCTCTCTCTCTCCATAATATCAATGTCCTTTGTTTTTCCACTTCGATTAAGTAATGTTCAATTCAATTCCGATATCTTCAATAGTGTTTTTCATTTACACTTTTCAAAAATTCTATGCTTCTGACTTTGTGCTACCAAATAATTTTTAATTCTCTTTTAAATTCACAACCTTAGAGCATCCAATATTTTCTCTCTTTTATCACTGTCCTACTCTCTGTTCTATATAAAGCCATAATCCAAACAAAATGTTTTAGTCTTTTTATATATATAATTCTAACTTCAAAAGATTGCATAAATAAATCTTTTTAAAATACTCTTGTTTACCATTGCAGTTTGCTTCAATTTTAAAATTATTTCCAATCAAGTTAGTCAACTTATCAAATATTTATAAGATTTTCCATTTCCTAACTTTTATATTTAAATGTTTATTCTCACCACTTATTTTCAAAACAATCATAGTTGCATCTGTTCTCATCTCAGACACTACAAATTTCATTTTTTCTACTTAATATTGTTATATTCATCCTTACCTATCCAGAAGCATTGCGATATTATCAGAAAATCTGTTAAACTGCTACCAATTTTAACATAATCCGTACCAAATCTATATTCACTTAACAACTTATTTGAATAAACAAATCAAAGAAAGAAAGCATTTCTACCTTACAGCTTCCCTTACATATTGTAACACTTGTCAAATGTTTTTGATTCATATGCTAATTTCCTAGCAGATGTTGCTCTCTGCTGTAAACTTTTTTTTTTTAGAATATTTACCAAAATAATCGAATTCAACCATTCAAAATCTTTTCAGCATTAACAAATATTAATTTCTCTCCTTTTTTATATATATCTCAATAAATTTCCTTTACTATAACTATTATATCTAATTGCTCTTTTAAATCCAAATTATTCTTCAAATATAAACTATTTAATTTATTAAAAATATGCTCAAAACACCTTAAAAGCATTTAAAATGTTGTTTTTTTTTTTCCTGACATTTCGATTCCCAATTGTCACATTTTTATGTTCATCCATAAATATTCCTACAAATATCTATCTCTAATCTATTTATTTCTTCTTTCCAACTTCTTTTTGGAAACCTCTTTTTGTCTTTCCTAATATTCAGTTTAGTATTCATTTTGGTCATTTTCCCTGAAATATCTTTCATACATTTATATATCATTCCATTTGTCTTATTCTAATGTCATTTGTTCAACATTATTTCTCAAATTTTTATTTCTTGTGCACAAATGTCATTGACTATCCTGCAAATCTTCACCAGAAATCCATTTTTATAGTCATCAATTCCCTTTTCTTTTTTTCCTTCAACTATTAAACTTCATTTTCATATTTTCATTGCCGTGTCATGTATTTTGATATATTTCTGATCCCACAA
Organism: Epiperipatus broadwayi; assembly: GCA_028023455.1. Classification (NCBI taxonomy): domain Eukaryota; kingdom Metazoa; phylum Onychophora; class Udeonychophora; order Euonychophora; family Peripatidae; genus Epiperipatus; species Epiperipatus broadwayi. Next base: position 6,470,213 of record JAQFVV010000037.1, read on the forward strand.
TATCCCATTTAATATCACTACATTTTTTCTACTCGATACTCTTTCACTTATAGCTTCATTTGTTGTACCCTTTGTATGACCTTTACACTTAGTTACTTATATTATTCACATTTTCCAATTTATTGAACACCTCTAATCATTATAATCTGCTGTGTTTCACCAATACACATATTTTTTGTTTTGGTTATATCTTATTCTAAGCTCTATTTCTTATACTTCTCTATTAATTTTCTAAAATCTTCACATTATATTGCATTAATAATTTTCTCTAATGGGATTGCAATCTACTGATCTTTCTCCTGAATAATAAATAAAGAGGAAACTAATTATTTTAAATCTTTTATATTGGAGATATTTAGTAAATCATCTGAAACCTTATCAATTCCCATAGTTTTAGTAAATTTTATCTCACACTTCTACAATTTTTTTAATTATTACTGTAATGCTTATTTCATTCTTAACTAGATGTTTTTAATTTTAACAAAGGCTAGTCATCTCTGTTATACATATATATATATATTTCACACCTTTTCAATATTTCACCTTCTTTACTAACAATCTACCACTCTTTTCATTAGTAATTATTTCATTTCTATGTTTGTTTTTCTTATCCAAATATTAATTATACATACGCGATTTTTTTGCATGCATTAGTGAAGTTGTAATTATACTATAATGTTTAATATGCCTGCTTAGCGCTTTCAAGATTTAGTATTCTAATCTCATACTCATAGCTTTACGAATGAAGACTGTTGTAATTTATTGTACAGATATGCAAATGAGTTTGAATTTTTAATTAGTTAGTCCATTGTTTGGAGACAGCAAAGCATCTTCTATTAATGGCACTGAGATCATTTGCTATGTAAAAAGCTTCTTTGATCTTTCTTTTGTCATCACTCTTCTCTGTGCAAATTATGTGGGCAGAACTGGGTTCAAATACATAGCCTGTGGCTGCTTGATGATCCCAGAATATATATTTTTATTATTACTTGTAATTCCACTTTCTCTACATTTATTTTCTAACCATTTTTTTACTAGCTACAGCAGTTTCACATCTATTTCCTATTAAATTTCATGCATATATTTTTGATTACAACCAGAATTATATACATTCTTTTTTCTATTATCTTACTATTTTATTTCTAAAAAACATTCTGGATCTTTTACATTTTTTATTATTTACTATCAATATCTGCAGAACTTCTTTTTAAAAAATATTGATAGTAATTATCTTTGGTTTAATTCTGGGTTTTTTATTATCTATACTTAATATATTTGAAAATTTTTCCATAGTATCCTCTTCAACTTCTCAATAACCCATTTCATCTTTGTTTTCATTGTGAAAAGATAATCTCACTTTCTCCTATTATGTTGTGATCCAAACCATTACTATCGCCAAGATATTCTCACCCCGTTTTAATTTACTTCTATACTTATTTTGAATCAATACGTAATTTAATTAAAATTTTTTCTTGGGAGTTTTCTTATGAAAGTAATCATTTTAAAAGAAAATTAAAATTATAAATGCCAATAATAATATCTTATGACTTTGTCTACTTATGCATATGATTCCAAGATTAATTCTCTTGATTCTACTCTAGTTATCTACTCTAAGCTTGAGTAGACATCAGATAATATAATGCTATAATTTTCACATATCCAGACTAGTTTCTGGATTTTTTTCTTCTTCAATGAGGAAACTTGAATTAATTCATTTATGCATTTAGCAGACATCTTTTATATTATTCAAGCGAATCGCCTGAAATTCTATACGAAATGACTTGGGTTTAAAAATCTTGAAGATTTTTTTTTTAAATTTCATACTATTAAATTAAATAGTATAAAAAAGTAAAAGGTGACAGCTAATTGCATTAAACCTGTATTTGAATTCTAAGTCCTCACTGGCAAAATCTATATATCTATCGAGGGAAGTGGCTTTAATAGCACTAAATCAATTGGTGTCTACTAATTACTTAAGTTTATAAAAAAAAGAGCGTAAGACTAGAGAAAGAAAGCTAAAATCTTAAACTTATGTATTTATTAAAAAATTAATATCAATTTTCTTACCACATTTCCTGTATTTAATATATATATATCACTTCTTGAAATTAAGTAATGGGGAAAAAAAATTTAAATATAAAAGCAAAAAATCAGATTATTTTTTAATAATATATCCCAAAATAATTAATAATCAATATCTTTGATTGTAATTATTAGAAAGAAAAAAAAATCAGACATATTTAATTTTAAATAATTTCCAATCAAGAAATAATATATTTAGTCTAATTACTTCTAATAAATAATAAATTTCAAGACTGATTGCAATATTTACGTTTTAAAATGAAATAAAAAAAACCACAGAAGCAATTTTCCTATTATATGTTTCTGTTATACAAAACTGAATTCATATATTTTAATAAATTATTTGACATCAATTTGAAACTTATTAACTAATTTTAATACTATAATTCTAAAAGTCATTTAGGTCAATAAAAAAATATGTTGGATAATAATATTATCAAATAACAATAAAAAAAAAAAAGACAAAAAATTGTGTTGAAGAAATTATGGGGGGGGGGGATAGATATGGCATGCATTTTAAACCAAAGAGATTATAGAAAAAATGTTAAAAGGGTTTGTGAATGATAAATGGAAAGAAAGGTAGGAGAAGCTAAAAGTGATAAACTAAAGGAAAGGAATAGTTATGAATATTTAAAATAAGAATTAGAAGGATTTGAAAAAAATGGATTGTTTTTGAACATGATATGCTTTTTGGCAGATAATTATTATGACTTCATTTAAATATTAAAACAAAAAATTTAAAATGTGTACAATCTAAGATTTATCATAAATCCATTAATATCTTATAACAAATTTAATTACAAAAGAAGTTTAAAATATTTAAAAATATAGAACACAATTATTATTATTATTATTATAGAAATATGCTGAAAAAAAATAATTATGATATTTTCACCGCTTGCAAAGTACGTTTGCATTTCTTTGTCCATATAATGCATATAGATTGGTTTCAAATCATTTAAAAATGGGCAAAAGGTTAGCTTTCTGCCAAAGATAATTGTTAAACGATATTCTAGAACAATAATGCCAATACCTTTCAATATAAAAACCAGACCACTTAAATCTATCTCATGGATCACATTTAAAAATAATTAATGAGTGCTTTATTACAATGTGTTATTTTGAGTTATAAAAAAGAAATCTCTTCAAATGGGAGATTACGGGAATAAATGGATAGTATGTTAATATGCAGATTACTATTTTAAATATTTGAAAATTGAAGACAATGGCAACAGAAAAAAAGTAGTATGAAAATTGCAAATGGCGACTAAAACTTATAATAAGATTTTATTCTGAGCTCACTGACAAAAGCTTATTAACAATTGGTGGTGGTATGACAGAAATTTGAAAGAATACAATAAAAAGAGAAAAATGGAGATAAAAATGCTGATTTAGAAGAAAAGGGAAAAGATAAATAGAAAGAATAAAATGGCAAATATAGAAATGTTGGAAAAAGTTTAATTTTTTTTATTTAATTAAGAAATAAAATGAATTATAATGAAATTATGAAAAAGATTTTAAAAAAGACAGCTAAGTTAGAGATTATGATTTAAAATGATATACTATTTGCAGATAACTTTGTGATTATGTATACAAAGAAATTTCTATTTAAACTATTTTTATTTTTTATTTCAGAGTTATACAATATACTATCTAATAACCGAACCATCAGAAAATTTATATTATTTTAATTTTTTCTGATTTAAAAATTATTTCAATATATTTGGTGCTGAAATAATGAAGCTAAACATACATACATATAAGCGAATGGGATATTTTTACAAAATTCTTTTTTAAAAATTCATATATTAAATTGTAATTAATCATATGATTAGTTGCTCGGAATGCCCAGTAATGGTGAAGCATCAAGTGAAAGGCCAGACACAATAGTTCCATTCAAAGGATAAAAAAGATATTTCACTTACTTCGATGGAAAATAAATGCAAAGCACTTAGTCCTTAAATCCAGTATTCTAAATATTGCAGAACAATTATATACGTTAAAAATAGCACACATATGTATAAAGATTTCTTTAACTCCACGCCCTTTTTATTCATATATATATATTAATTAACTAATTACCACACTTTTTATCCCCAAAAACTTTATTTTAAAAAAATATTCTGATAGTTTATCTATGTAAACATAAAACACATAAAACAGTAACAAAATTTATTTTTCTTTAGTTTCTCTGATTAAGGCTGTTAGTCATTTAATACTGTCAGAATATTAAAAAAAAAAAAACAGAACTGGGAAAACAACAATATGACAAGATCATTAATTTCTGGAAATAAATAAATAAATATAATTTTATTCCAGAAAAAAATGTGTCTGTTATTGAACAGCAGTATTTATATACCCTTTCAAATAAATATTTTAACTTTATAATCTTTTAATATAAAATGTCACTAATTCCATTGACGTACCATCCAGAAAAACTAGTCCTATAAGACCTACGAGTGCAAGAATAAACATTTTTTTCTTGGAGTTTTTCTGATAAAAAGAAAAAATGGTAGCTTTACATTGACAGCATATGAACCAGAAAGTCCGTTCCACTGTTTTACATTTAATTTGGTAGTGCTACATTTAATAATATTTATATTCTTAAGTGTTTGATCAACACTGTCTCGACTATATTTTTAAATATTTCTAATAGAATTTTCTTGAATATATATAAGCTTTAGCCATTTGATATATGCATTTATATATCTAATCATATATTGATTCTTACCCTTCCTTCATATTTGTAATTCAAATTTGCAAATGTTTACAACTTCACTGAAAATGCACTTAGCATTATGTTATAAAAAAACACAGTCGACAAACATTTGCAAATTTGAATTCTAAACATATATTATACAATAACAAGAAAATGGTGTGATATCTTGATATTATCACTAAATAACTAATCTGTGAATATTTAGTTGATAATATATGCAAAAAATATATCTTTGACACTTTTTGTGTGTAATAAATTTTATATGATTTAGTTTTACATTGTATTAAGCTAAAATATATTTATTAAAAATTGACATTTTATTAAAAGTTTAAAAGAATTTTTACAAAAAAAAAAACAGATGTACCTTTAGTTTACTTCTCTCTGTTTTATTTTAGTAAAAAGACCTTGTAACCAAGTGGTTAGTGTAGCTACCAAATAAGCCCACAACCTGAAGTTCAAATTCAGTCCATATAAATTTTAACTTTTTTTCAGATTAAAACTGGCTTAGGATTTTTCTTTTGAATAAAAAGCTCACAGTCATCCATCATAAAAATAAAAAATACGATTGTAATATAATGTAACCTCCACTATTAGTGAGAGAGGAGTTAAATCCCTTCAAAAATATTTACCTTTACCTATGCAAAGTACTTAAATTTTAGTGCAACTTCCTACCTGTGATTCTAGAAATTACTTGTAACTGATAGAAATCAGGATTTTTTTTTTACTTCAGTAAATTTTAAATCTTATTAAAATTATAAAAATATTATTTAATTCCACTTAATTTACTATTACAGTCAAGCATTTGATAACTAAATCAGTTTAAGGTTTTGAACCCAAGTCAATCTGCTTGAACAGTCAAATAAATCTGATTCCAATTCATTATCTATATGTATCAGTATTCTCAAATATTAATAATTAAAGAGCAATAAAACTCAACTTTATAGTAGATGGTACTACAATAGGAAATTGCTTTTGTATAATTATATTTTATAAGTGGGAAAATTAAATAATTTGTAAAAATTAATATTAATTAATTATAGAAAAAAAAGTACAATATGCAAAATTCATATTATATATATGTAATTCATATATACTTTTATATGCTCAATCTAAACAATAACGTTTTTAAAACAAAAGTTTGGAACAATAACTTGTAATACAAGCTATTTGGATTAACTATGTTTTTTTACAAAACAATCTGTAAAGTACTTGAATTGAATATGAAGTTGTTATAGAACAGAGCTCAATCACAAAACTACAGAAAGTCAACCCTGCAATTACAATCTTAGAAGCAATTAACTCTTGAATTCAATCTTGTTAAGAATATCTTCTTTATGATTGAAGACAATTTTATAAAAGGATTAAAGAAATCAACTCAAGAAAAAGAAATCAATAAGCAAACACGTGCATTTATCCTCCCAAGCTCTACTTGCAGTAGATACCAAAATAGTTTGGAGCATGCTTCAAGTCATCTGAACTTTTATTCTTTTAAGAACTTTTGGACAGAGTCAGGTAATAAAAATGATATTAAGTACATAACAGTAATCAATATATTCTTTTGAATTTGTAGTACCAGAGTTAAATAATTCAATAAGTATAATATTTGCAAAACTTTAGGATGCAAAATAAATCTTGATAAATTTTTATTTACTTAACTTGCTTAAATACTAAAATTTAAATTCTTGAAATAAAATTTTAAATGAATTTTATTTCATGTTTTGTGAACTTTAAAACTTGTTTAAAAATAAATAATTAGTCTAAATTATAAAAACAATAGAAATCAACATCCAGAGAAGTTCTGGGAGCTTCTCTGAAGTATCTGCTATCCAAAAAACTAAAACGCAATCTAGGAAGTATTACAAGTCACTGGGATTGAGGATAATAATATATGTATAATTTTGGACTATTTTAACAGTCATATGTTGACATGTATAGAAGTGAATGATCCTATTTTTATCAGCTTCTGTTTTTAAGTTGTAATATAAAAAAAAATCTATTTTATTTGAATTCTCCAGTGCATAGAAGTAGTGATATAACTGTTTAATTTTTTTATTGACTTCATCTTAAAATATAAAATAAGAAATTTCAAAAACCAAACAAATTTCTACAAAATACAATTCATATATTTGTATGACAATGGCACCTATTTCTACATTCAAAATCCAGTATTGATGGCTATCAGCTGACCAACAATCAGTGGTTTAACATGCATATTTAAATGAGAAATTATGCAAAACAAGGCATAGACTTATTTCTTAACTGTTATTAGTATAAAGCATTCAATTTAATAACTAAATACTCATACAGAAGCATATATATAAGAAAGACTTGATTCTTTAATAGTAACTTTTACTAGTCATTCATTAGGCTACAGATTATCCATTTAATGAATAACAATTTTGTACTGTAATTTTCACTACACCATTCTCATGCAAGGTAATGACTGTTTTCTATCCAATTATGAAATATTAATTTTCTTCTTCTTCTTCTTCTTCCTTTTCCTTTGTATTAATTTCTACTTTAACATATCATACCATTTACCACTTTCTTACACATTATCAATACTCTATTTATATCAAAACTAATAGTTTTGACTGTCCTGCAGTCATCATCAGAACTACAATATTCAAATATATAATTATATAATTAATACACTTATACACATATTCATATACATAATTAAATACACAAAATAATCAAAAATAAAATATACATTTTAACTTGACCATTATAAATAATCATTTCCCATTTTATTACTTTATTCTTAAAAAATTCTATCAATATTTATTTTATATCACTTTAATTTATTTTATTTTTTTTAAAAAATTATTATTTATTATAATTATAAACTTTAACATTTATTCTACTATTTAACACATATTACTGTCATTTTACGTATATTATAAATCAACTTCAAACCTTTCCTTATTTTTATTAAATATTTTAAAATTATCAATTAACTTTTCCCACATTACAAATTACTTCTTTTTTTTTTTTTCTGTAATGTAAAAAAGTAATTTATAATGTGGGAAAAGTTAATTGATAACTATAAAATATTTAATAAAAATAAGGAAAGGTTTGAAGTTGATTTATAATATAAGTAAAATGACAATAATATGTATTAAATAGTAGAATAAATGTTAAAGTTTATAATTATAATAAATAATAATTTTTTTTTAAATAAAATAAATTAAAGTGATATAAAATAAATATTGATAGAATTTTTTAAGAGTAAAGTAATAAAATGGGAAATAACTATTTATAATGGTCAAGTTAAAATGTATATTTTATTTTTGTTTATTTTGTGTATTTAATTATGTATACAAATATGTGTATTAATTATATAATTATATATTTGAATTTTGTAGCTCTGATGATGACTGCAGGACAGTCGAAACTGTTAGTTTTGATATAAATAAAGAGTATTGATAGTGTGTAAGAAAGTGGTAAATGATATATGTCATATCAAGTTGATCCTTTAATATCTATTTCTACAATTTAAAAAATATGATTATTAACTCTGAAGAAATATCATAATGGTTATTAGTACGTGTATACATAAATTATTCTAATAGTCAATACACATGTTAATTTTTCATTTGCCACATTGACAGTGAAATAATCTAGACTGAGGTAACCTGTTATTAATCTGAAGTCAGTTCTTTTATCTCCAAAAGCAAGAATTCCTGGATTTATAAGCAATGACTCTTTATTTCACTGAAGTATTACAATTTGTCCAATTAATAGTAGGAATCAAAAGAATCAAATCCAAATTAAATCTACTTAATTCTGTTTTCATAAATATGTTTAATTTGACCTAAAACCACTCTGCTTTCTTGAAAGTACGCTGCTTATTCATATATACCTAAGTTGTTTATTCATTAATTTCAAAACAATCTAATTTTATTTAACTGATTTATATAATTAATAACATTTACTTAGTATTTCTGTCATGCCAGACAAAAATAAATCATGGCCCTTATTCCCAGGAGGCTGTAAAGACACCAACCAAGGCAGCGGTTGGTGGCCCAAGGCGGAGGGTGCTAAGAATCCCCTGATTGCGGACCCAGGCTGCCATTTGATGACGACTTTTTATTTAGGTACTTACAACTGCAGATCACTTTCAAGTGAAGGAAGATTGCAAGAATTAGAAGAACTCTCTTATATTAAATGGGACATTATTGGACTTTGTGAAGTTAGAAGAAAAGGTGAAGAGACAATTGATTTAAAAAGTGGACATATACTCTATTATAAAGGCACAAATATTGGAATTACAAGTGGAGTAGGATTCATTATAAATAAAAAGTGGAAGAACAATATTGTGGAGATTTATGGTGTATCGGACAGAGTGGCAAGATTAGTTATACAACTTAATATCAGATACCAAATGCAGATAATTCAGGTTTATGCTCCAACGAGTTCTCATAGTGATGAAGTAGTAGAAGATTTTTATATGGATGTACAAAAGGCTTTTGATCAGAGTACACAACATTTTAAAATTGTTATGGGAGACTTTAATGCTAGAATTGGTAGACAAATAAAAGATGAAAGTGCTGTAGGTAATTTTGGTTATGGTAATATAAATGAGAGAGGACCTAGACTTGTGGAGTTTGCAGAAAAAGAAAAACTTTATATTATGAATTCTTTTTTTGAGAAAAAGGTTAAAAAGAAATGGACATGGAAGTATCCAAATGAAGGTACAGCAGAATTGGATTATATTTTGACTAACAGATAATACATATTTCAAGACTGTAATGTTCTTAATAAATTTAATACAGGAAGTGATCATCGATTAGTAAGATGTAAGATATATGTTAATGTAAAACTAGAGAGACAAAAATTATTAAGAAAAACAATATTTACAGTTGATATTCCTAATGTTCAGAAACATTCTAATGAATTTAAATTAGAACTTACAAATTGGTTTCAAGTATTAATAGATTTTGAACACGATTCAGATTTGAATGAAATTAATAGAAAAATAACTGATACACTTTTAAAAACTGCAACAAAGATAGCTGGTAGAAAAAAGCAGCAATTGACCAATAAAATTTCTACTGAGACTAGAGAATTTTTGAAGAAAAGAAGGAATATGAAGATATACAAAAATGATGCATTAAAAAGGATTGAATATCTCGAATTTTGTAAAATGGTGCGGAAAAGAGTTGAAAATGATATAAGAAAGTATAATTGTGAACTAGCAAGGAAAGCTGTAGAAGAGAATAAAAGTCTAAAGAGTGTAAAACAACATTTTGGTATTGGTAGGAAATTTATATCTGCAATAAAAAAAAAAGATGGCATTATTACTAAAAAGAGAGATGGCATCATGGAATGTGTAGAAGACTTCTATCAAGAATTATATAGTAATAAAGAACAAATACCTCCTATACCTATTTTATCTTCTGAATTGCCCAGAATTTTGAATGAGGAAGTGAGATATGCAATTAAATTTATGAAGAAAGGGAAGGCTCCAGGTAATGATGGATTTATAATTGATATATTAAAAGAAGCAGGTGAAGAAATAGAAATTTTTTTAGCAAAGTTATATTCCAAATGTCTAAATGATAAAGATGTACCAGATGATTGGAAGAATGCAGTATTAATATTAATATTTAAAAAAGGTGATAAAGAAGATATTAGAAATTACAGACCTATCAGTCTTTTATCGGTTTTATACAAAATTTTTACTAAAATAATTACAATTCGTCTACAGAGAACACTGGACTTTCACCAACCAAAAGAACAAGCTGGATTTAAAAGTGGTTTTAGTACAGTAGATCATATCCAGGTATTGAGAGAAGTTATAGAAAGGACAAATGAATATGAGTTGCCATTATGCTTAGGATTTGTAGATTATGAAAAGGCATTTAATTCTATAAACATTTCTTCAGTGATTAAAGCATTGGATCATCAAGGTATAGATCCAGGATATTGTCATAATTTATAAAAATGCAACAGCAACAATTAGATTACATAATGATAGTAGGAAAGTCAACATTGAGAAGGGTGTAAGACAGGGTGACTCCATATCTCCAAAACTTTTTACAGCAGTGCTGAAAGAAGTATTTTGAGGATTAAAATGGGAAGCTAAAGGAGTGAAAGTAAATGGAGATTATTTAAGTCATTTAGATTTTGCAGATGATGTAGTTGTTTTTGCAAATAATGCTTTAGGGTTACAGGAAATGTTGCAGGAGATATCAGATGAAAGTAGGAAAGTAGGCTTAAAGATAAATGTTAAAAAGACTAAAGTAATGTTTAATAGATTTTCTCAAAATATGAAAATAAAGATTGATTATGATGAATTAGAAGAAGTTAACAGTTATAAATACCTTGGTTAGATTATTAATACATATGGAAACATAATGGATGAAATTAATCATAGAATTAAACTTGTTTGGAGTGCTTTTGGTAGAAATAACTTGATACTAAAAGGAAATATGCCTATGTGTTTGAAAAGGAAGGTTTTTAATAAATGTGTTTTGCCAGTTCTTACTTATGGATCTGACACTTAATAGAAGAGCAATACAGAGACTTCAAACCACTCAAAGAAGTATGGAGAGATGCATGTTGAGAGTAACAAGAAGAGATCGAAAACGCAATGTATGGTTAAGAGAACAAACAGGTGTTACTGATCTCCTTGAAAAAATTAAAAGACTGAAGTGGAGTTGGGCTGGACATATTGCTAGAAGAGATGATAATAGATGGACAATTGAAATTTTAAACTGGATTCCAAGAGATTGTAAAAGACCCAGAAAGAGACCACATGTGATATGGATGGATGAAATAAGAAAGTGTGCAGGGGTGATGTGGAGAAGAGAAGCTAAAGATCTGAAAAGATGGATTGAACTTGGAGAGACCTTCATCCTGCAGAGGATTGATAATGGTTAATGATGATGATGATGATGACTTAGTATTTAAAGTACTAGTAATCCATTAATAAATAAACAAAAATAGCAAATTCCCTTTCTTCTTTTCAAAATGATCCATCCATTAATAAACATCTTATAAAAATTCTCTTTGCTTCACGTTCTTTCAAAAACTTTTTATAATCATATAATTTTTTACAAATTCTATCCTATGTTCTAACAATATTTTATAGTCTCTATCAAAGATTATATGTCATTAGATTATTATCTTTCCTTTTCTTATGTTACTTTAACAAAATATAATTATTTAATGGTATATAATCCTTCATAAAGGCAACAAAATATGGTTGAAATATAGGTTACAACTTTATCAGTAACAATTTTTTCCATACAATAGTGTCACCCTGTGCAGGTTCTAGTAATCAATAGATGCTAGAATATTGTGCACTTTGATTCCTAACCAGTGCCTTTTCATTAATATCCCCGGATTAATTTCTAGTTTAGGGCTTTCATCAGAAATATGCTTTGGATCTGGGAGCAGTTCACCTGAATATTTGGATCTAATGCCACCTCTCCAGCCCCAAAGAAAAACATAATAATGTTTTCAAGGCAAGCTAATTTGCATGTATAGTCATACAGATCTGAATCCAGTTTAGTATCAATATACTTTGCATTTGGTTTTTTAATAACCATAATCAACATTATCCTTTGGCTAAGATTCGCATTAAAAGATGTGATTATTTAATAGGATAAAACATAAAATTTATGATTAACATAATTGTTAAAAGAAATGAAGGATAGTTTTTACACGATACTTAAATAATGTTAAGCTACTATAAATAAAAGTATAGATATGCTTTTTTCTAAAGTTTAAGCAGATTTTGAAAATAGCTACTAGGAATTTTTTTTTCTCTTATAATAATTAGGTCTTTTTAAAAAAAATTATAAATGACATATACAAATAATTGCTATCAATTCTGATTTTGAAATATAAATTAACATAAACAACTTATAAATATATATACCCTAAAATTCCTGCCGGCAATAAAATATCTGAATTCCATAGAAAACCAATAATCCCAGTTGTGATTACATGTGTTTTTAATAATTTGCAAATTGTTTCTGTATAAAACAATAATTGGGAGTACGTAAGCTTTTCCATTTTGACATTATCATCATAAATAATAGCTACTTTATCAGAATTAATAAAAGCACTTTCAGTAAATAACTGGTTTAATAATACCATAATAAAGTATCAGTAAACAACTGTGCTACTTTAGAATAAATACATTTCAAAACTTTATAAATCAGTACAAACAATCGCGAAAACAAATTTACTTCTGGAGCAGCTATTAAATTATTGTTATTTGGCAGCCATGTTGAGTATATCTTCATTTTCATAATTAGTTTCTTTATAATGATTTTTTTTCTTCCCGCATAATAATAGTACAACTTTGTCTTAATACTAAAAAAACAACCGACTGTAATCTAAACTTTTAAAATTATTAGATCTATCAATTTTAAATTTATTATTACTACAAAATAGTTTTCTGTTGTTGTTAATATCAGTTTCCGACATCTTGAAAATACGCTAAATAGTTTCTGAACGCAATCTTATTTATGTTGTATTTCAGTTTTTGAAGAATATTATTACTCAAATTCTTTGTATATAAAATTATTTATGGTATACTATACAATTATTATTTATTTAAATTATTCTATTATTCAAAATAAATGAGATTATAGTTTTTTATTATTATTATTGACCATCATTCTCTCTGATGTGGCTGATTCAAAAATACTGTAGTATTTTTAAAGTTAGCATCCGGTTACCGAATTGACTTAATTTTTTTAGTTAGTGTAGTTTGTTAATGGATGTTAAGATTTGCGAAGATGTTGATCCAACAAAAGACGAACGTGCAGGAAAAGTGAGAGAAGTTGGCTCACAAGCTGTTTGGTCTTTATCTTCCTGTAAACCCGGTGAGATGTTTATATTATAATAAGCGTTTATAGTTTGGATTAGAGGGGATATTCTTTTGTATATCTTTCTCTGATTTTGATTCTTTAAGCTAGTATTGAACCTCTTTTTTTAATTTATTTAAAAAATAAATATATGTTGAGTTTTGTATTTGAAGTCGGACAAGTTAATAATATTTCTGAAATAAGTTTTACAGAATGCACTATGGTAGGAAAGAATTATTATTTGTTTTCTTATGGTCATGTGTTTTTGCACATTCTTTGTCCTTTATTCTATTCTTCTACTAAGTGGAATTTAGTTGCTTAGGAGTTTGTTTGTTTTTATACGAAATGAAACTCGCCACTATTCCAGATTTTTTTTGATAATCCTGTTATCAAGTATTTAATAGTTTTTGAAAGATAAAAATAGAATAAACGCCGTGTTTATTAATCCAGCTTCAATATGACTACGAGAAGATACATGTTACAAATTTAAGATTTGTTTAAATACTGAAGCTAGAAAATGGAAGTTGACTAATACAATACAAATCAATTACATATGAAATTATTATTCAATTAGTCGTTATATATAATTTTATGTCCCAGCATAAAATATATTACATTTAAATCTATCATTTACATATATGTGTTTATTTATTTATATGATGTCTTCATAAATCGTTCAAGAACAGTTGAAAAAAAGAAGTTAGGAATTGAATATTTTGATAAACAGCTTCTTTCATGGTCAAATGTTTTAATGTTTAAGCGGAGTAGTTACAGTATAATTAATTACTAGTTATTATACCTATCAGGTGCCGCTTCGTGTAATTTTTATTTTATCTCCCAGTGCTTTTTCAAAGGATGTTATGTTTTGATGCAGGTTCACTTAGTGGAACTAATGGAAAAGCTTTCAAAGAAATATGGTTGTCATCATTCATTCTTAATACCATTCTGCATGGTTTGTATAGTGACAGAATCTCAGTCTGGAGCCTAGGTCCTCAGTTCGATTCCATTCTGGCATTTCCAATGTTTGAACTTCTTATGAATTCCCGAGCAATAATGCTATCTGATTATTCTTTATATTCTTAATACCAATAAATCATTACATGACTTTCTCAATTTACTTACATGTTTCCAAGAGTCTATTAAAATTATTCAAGTTTAGAATAAATGATTCTGAAATAGATTAAAAAGAATTTGCTCTTATCATTCAGTTTTCTGACATGAATCAACTGCTTTAGACTTTTGCTGCTTACTGCCATGAGGGATGGGACCTTATTGCAACATTCTATCTCTGATTTTCCCCTTCACTTTTGATGTTCAGCATTTTTTGAAAACAATTCAAGTTAAAGAATTTTAAATACATCTATTTTTGTTTTTGCCCTGAGTATTGTTATCAAGATGATATTGTAAAAGCATGCTCATATCACAAATATGATTTCATTAGAATCAATTTTGATTTGTCAATGCTCTTTTTGATTGGTATCAAATATAGGATCTGTTACCAAACATAAATTTATTTCTTTATCAGAGTTTGAGGAATCGAGATAGTTGAATGTTTATACAGTGTAATAGAGTATATATTTAAAATGATAATCAAAATGTTTATTTTTGCATCATTTTTCCTGACATTAATTTTTAGTGACAAAAGAATACATAGTCTAACCTCATTGTAGCTACAAAAGTTGCATTATCAACAAAAAGGAAACTGATTTAATTTGTGAGGTTTTTAACATGATAATAAATGTCATCGTTGATATTTTTACATGCATATTTCAAAATGATGATCAAAAAGATACCAAAGAAGTTAGAGGCAGACATATTTGATTTCATATTTGACCTTTAAAGATGTTAGAAATATTATCAAAGTGAATGGTATATGCATAAAAGAATTTGATCTATTTAAGAGTCTGTGTTTAAGTTTCTTTACATGATGTTCTGTTATAAAATATAGGATGTACTAAAAGTTAATGTATGCTGATATTTTTTTTTCTACTAAAAGGAGTAGCTAACTTCTATTTACAGGCCTCATGGTATGATATTATTATTGCAATTTGATCTGTCTCCCACATCGAGACCTGGGATTTGAGGCATCAACCAGATAAATCTTGAAAATTTTTTTAGATAACCGACAAGATTAGGATTTTTTTCACTTCAAGGATTTGAACTGTATTCACATTATTTAACTATCCATTATCAATCTGTAAATGGGTATGTTATTAGATAGAAGGTAAAGATCCAAATTAATCTGGATCAGTTAGATAAGTTTCATTATGCTGCCAGAAAAAAACAAAAAATAATTATAATATAATGTAGTCTTCAGTATTGATGAAGATGTTATATTTCTAGGACATTGATTTCATAATTCAACTTCATTTAAATGATTACTTGTTTTCTGTAGCTTTATTGAGTCTGCTAGATACGTTGGATAAAATAGTTGTTTAAGTTTCATCTTTCAAACCATTGTGTTTAATAATAAAAATGTTTCATGTATTTATAAATATTTTTCGACATTGACTAGTCTAGGTCTAGCTAATGATGATAGTATTATGAAATCAGCTCAAGAATTTGATTTTTTTTTTTATTACTATTGAGCAGAATTCAAATGAGAAAAGTAACAAAAATGAATTATTTTTGGGAAGCATGCAGATACAGTATTAAGAAAAATCAACAATGCAAAGAACTGGAAGAATAATTGTCACAAGCTATTTTTGGAAATGGATAATAAAGTTGTTGTTTTTTTTTACACTGTGTAAAATATATAAAAAAATTATGTTAATATTGCTTATTTATATTCTACATTGCTTAGAAAACAACAACAATGTATCCCTTTATCTGAGATTTGACAGAAGTAACTTACTTTCATTAGCATAATTTTACCTTTGTGCTACTTATTGGACGCTTTAGTAACTAATAGATGGCAGATGATAGTGCTTAATAAATCTCTATCCAGCATTGTCCTATCCAAATCTACCCAGTCTAGTTTCAAACTTACAGCTTTTGTCAATGAGAAGTTTTGTATCTTGGCATAGGGATACAAAGAAAAAATTATTATGCTGCTGAAACAACGAGTAAGCTAAAGTCATATGATAAAAGTCATATAATGAAATATTTTATTTATTGTAATAAATAGTTTACTAGTTTTCATAATTATATCTGAAGAATAAACTTGCTGGAATATAATACCTTTCTAAGGGCATTGTTGATTGTAACATCATATTATATTTATGTTTTTGTTTATAAATAGTACAGTTTTACCAATTCAAAATAATCTCTGTAGATAAAAATGGTTGGATAATCCATTTATTGCCCATTAATTGGATGACTAACTGTGTTGGCTGTTATAAAAAAAAATCTTAGGATTAATTTAAAAACCATTACTCGAAACAATTTCCAAATTCTTGCTAAAAATACACACCCACAAATATCCTTGCATTAGATATTATAAATTGTATTGCACAGTTGTACTTGCTTATAAAGACTAGACAGTAGAAAAACATAAGTCAAATACATTTTTTGCAATAAATTTACTATAGCTTATTATAGCCTTTACAAAGCATTGATGTACTTTATTTAACAAAAGAACTGATTACATATAGATAAAAATAATATTTAATAAAAATATGTAAGTGGACATTTTTTAATAAATAAGTTATTTGTGTTGTTTATTATTTGCTTATATATATATCTAAAAAAAATTTAGTGTATCTTTTTTAGCACATATATTGAGTACTTGCATCGAGTTACATATCATTATCTTCCTATATTCTGCTAGATCATGAAGATATATTAAAAATGAATCAAAAGTTTGAGAACAAATATGGCAGAAGTTTGTAACATCTAGATACAGAAAAATTGTGAAATAGTAGTTGTGTTTGATAAAAGATTACTGTATTAAGAATTTTATTATAATATAGACACTCAATGTCCAATATATTTTTCTTCGTGTATGGAGTAAATTAAAAATTAATGTCAACAGTAATTTATTATTATTATTAAAATGTTCTGAAATCTAAGTGTTTAATTAATGTTTATCTGTAAATAAATATTTCTATACTTGTTAGGTTAATAAATTGAATTTTTTTGTTTTTAAAAATATATTATTTGATATTGTATTCTAATACTGTACTGTTTATCAGGATTCGGAGTTGACCAATTGCGTGATGACTGTTTGGATACATATTGGCAGTCAGATGGGCCTCAGCCACACTTAGTCAACATTCAGTTTCGAAGAAAAACAACAATCCAAGATGTCTGTATTTATGCTGATTACAAATCTGATGAAAGCTATACTCCAAGCAGGTTTGGCTTTTTGTGTTTATATGCACAGACAGTAGAATTTTTTTTTTTTCTCAACCCCAAAGATTGTTGGGTAGCATAATTCTTCAATCTTTTATCAATTATTTTTCCTTAATTTTGTCTAGATATTCCACCTTAGGTCTGTTCTACTCCATCATTCTCTCCAGTAACTGTGCACCATTTTGAATAGCTCATCAACTGACCGACCATATTGTTTCTTAATCTCTAGTATATTTTTATTTCTTCAATAAAACTTGACACCTTTTCAATTCAATCCTAGCCTCCACAGTTTCTTCATGGAGTACCAACACTTCTCAAAAATTTCATAATTCTTTTTTATTAAATTCAAGTAGAGTCTGTATGTGATACATAAAGGGCTACATTCCAGATGTATTTCTTAATTTTTTTTAACAGAGATATATTTCTATACATTAATAATCTTTATTTCTTATTAAAAACTCTTTGGCTTGTGCAATTCCATCTGATGTTATTAACCTTCCCAAGTATTTAAAATCCTGACATTCTCTGACTTAGCATTCTTTTCTTGAAGGAAAAAAAAGCTTATTTTTAAAACTTTAATTAGGCATGTGATAACTTAAATCTTTTATTTAAAAATATAAAAAAGAATTATTTATCACTGATAATAAACAAAATTTAAATATCTTTATTTTATCTTTTAATTACTTTTTATTTTCTATATTAGAAATCTACTCTTCCTTTACATCGCTTTTAGAGTTCAATTATTTTAAAATGAAATTTATCATGTTTCTAATTACTGATTTGTTATATAATTATAAATAATTTCAATGTTTATTCATAAATGTATGTAAACATGTCTTTACAATAAGTAATCATCTATTCATAATTTTATGTAATGTGAACAATTTATAATATGCCAATAAACATCACATGATCACCGATATGTATAGAGAGTTTTGTCTGTTTTAATTTATAATAGGTACATTATATTTAAATTTTAAGATTTATTATGCAACCTGTATGAGATTTTTCTGCTTAATGTCTATAAACTTATTTTTATCTCTGAATGCTTATTTGGACCATATTAATAAGTATTTAAAATTATAATTATTGATACTAATATAATTTTTATATTTGTTTTTTTATTACAAACATATATTTTCACATACCAGTCTTACAGACGACTTGCATTTAAACTAGGGTTACATACCATAAAAACTATTTCACTATATAATTAGCTCAAGAAGGAAAAGGAATTACTGTTTGTGAATACATTTTATGCTCAAGATTGATAGTTAACAGAAAGAAAAGAAAAAGATAATAGTCTTCTGGAGTAATGTATAAACAGGCAAGATAAGTGAAATGATGTTAATACAAATTAGTATGGGAATTATCTCCCAACCATGTCAAAATTCTTCATACTATTTGGTGAACAGCAAAAAGAACAGACTGGATTTAAAAATGGTTATAATATAGTAGTTTACATTTAAGTGGTAGAAGTTATAGAAAAGAGCAATTAATATTCCATGCCAATTTTGCATTAGATTATGTAGATAAAAGAAAAGATATTTGATCCTATAATCATTTCTAAAATGAATCAAAGTTTTGAATATCGAGATATTTTCACTTTTCAGATTAAACTAATAAAAACAAATTGAAATTATTTAGATGTTATAAATAATGTGATTACTTTCAAGAATAAGGCTTAAGTGGAAGTTAGGGTATGTAAAAAAATAGATCTAAGATAAATGCTAAAAAATCTGAAGTAATGTTCAATAACTTGTCAAAAAAAGAAAGATTGAATAGTAATGAATTGGAAAAATTAATAACTGTAAATATCTTATTCAGAGTATTATTACAGATAGAAACATAACAAATGAAATTAATCATAAAATTAAACTTGAAAGGATTTTTTTTAATACAAATATCTTAATTAAAATACAATAAAGGAAAGGTTTTTCATAAGTGAGTTTTACTAATATTTACTTTTGAATCTAAAACTTAAATATTTAATTGAAAAGCTATACAAAAATATAGAAAAATGTGTGTGTGGATCTAAAATGAAATACTTGGATGAAAGACAAACAGGTATAAGTGACATTTAGGGAAAAATTAATAAACTAGAATGGAGCTGGGCTGAACACCTCATTAGAAGAAATGATAAATGATTGATATTTTAAACTGGATAACAAGATAAGTGAATAGATAAGAACATCAATGTTTCCTCGATATGTGTGGAAAAGAGAAGTAGAGATTGGAGGAATTGTAAATAGCTCTTTACTAATTAAGTTTTCTATTTTTTATTAAGCTTAAATTTTAAAATGTTTGAAAAAGATTATTATTGACTTCAATGAAGGATGTAAGATCAGAATATCAAACACATAAATGGTATAGATAAACCATTGACTCATTGCTATCATAGGTATATAATACAGTCATCTTTTTTCTACTCCTTTGATCATATCTGATTCCTGTGAGGCCTTTATTTTTTTAATCAATAATAACCAAATATTGAACAATTACACTTTAAAGAAAAGAATTATTTTCTCATGATGTGAATAAAATTTGCCTATTCAAATTCAAACTCCAGTTTTCGAAATGTGCTATGAGACCCTTGAATATAAAAAGTAATTGGAAAGTAAAATAAGAATTATAATTTTTATATTATTAAATTGATGCAACATCTTCAAGAAGCCAATTTTAAATATTTCTAAAAACAAGACTAGTTGTATTAAGGCACCAATAATTAATATTCTAACAAACAAAACTATTTATACCTATTGCCACTCAGTGCCAGCCAGAGTAATCAATGGATGCCAGAAGGCTTGTGCATAAAATCCCCATCTAGTGCCTACTCATTCAATATCCCCAGACTAGTTTCTGACTTATGGCCTTCGTCAGTGAAGAGCCTTGGATCTGAGAGCACTGCACCTAGATTTTAGGATCTAATGTAACCCTCCAGCAGCCAACTTTTATCTCTACTTAACTACAAAACTATGAGTCTTAAGTTGAAAACACTATAATATTTTCAATTCAAGCTCATTAGCTTATATAGTCATATAGGTCTGAACTCAGTTCAGTACCCACACATTTTGGTGTCTTTGGTTCTTTAATAACTATAGCCACCACTATCCTATTAGGCGGGATTGGTTATAAGCAAGCATAAGAAATGGTGATCATGTGATGTTTATTGGCTTAATTATTATTCTAATTGAGGATAAATAGCAGATAGCTTTAAATTATGCAGTACTGTATTTTATTTGTGTGTGAAATAGATAAGGAGACATATTTGGATAAGTATAATATATTCAAGATTGAGATGATTATCTATGAGGATTACAAGGCTGAAATATTTGTTTATTTCTCTTAATTTTTTTTTTTTGTAATATTAAATAACTGTGGCATGGCTAGTGATGATACTCTATCTATCTTGTTGCTCATTGTCCTCTTTTTCGCTTTAATTATTAATCTTTCCAGACATTTCCATTATTTGAAAATTCATTTAAAATCATTTTTGAGGAATCTGTTTTGTGAATTATTATAGTAACAATTTCGCACTCGGTTGTCCTATAAATAGGCTTTATATTATCAGTGCTTCTTGTTTAATAAGATATAATTTATTTATGCGCTTATTAAAATTATTAGAATTTCAAACAAATTAAATTGGTTTATAATGATCAAAAAATATACCGATCAAAATAAAACAATGTCCGTCTGGTAGATTTATTCTAATTGAAAACCATTTATTCATTTTCTTTACTGCATATATTTTCAAATATCTTCATAAGTCAATCTTTTCCAGCATCAATAGTTTTAGTTTTCCTCTTTTTTCATTGTTTAAATTTTATACACGTTTGTCATTTCTTTAGAAATTTTCTGTTATGATGCATTTATTTATAATTTGAAAAAGTGTTCTCTTGAAACTCACAGTTGTTTAAATTTATTGTTCACTATTTTATTTTTGGTTTTTATTCATTTCTACAATGTTGAGATAATTCGTATCATGATGATGCATTGAATAATTATTTGCAATATCTTTACAATGTATTATTTTTCTTTTATAATTGTTTGAACCATACATTCAATCTGACTATACTTTTTCTTCTTTAATGCCCCATTTTCTCTAATCACTTGTATGTGGGGGGTTTTTTTTTTTTTCAGAATAATCCAGCTAGTTTTCCAAATACTGATCAATAAATGTGTGTAGCTATTATTTGTTAGAGTGCAAATGAAAAAAAATGTCATCAAAATCTCCCTATTCAACTATTAATTAACCTGGTGATTATTGTCTCCTTTAAGTTCCTATGATAAATTTTCAGAAATGATTTTTATCCTATTATGGTCCATTTAAACTTTTTTAACTTTTATATTTTTAGATCTTTTTTATTTTTTAAAAATATAAAAATAATAATAGAATTTAGAAAGATGTCATTTTAAATTATTAGTGCATATTTCTAAATAGCATTTAGAAAAATTAAAGTATGTATTTCATAATGGTGAATAGCATCTGGTTTAAATCCAGAGTCACAATTAATCAATAGTGTTCTGTCCTATGGACTAGAGCCAGAGAGCAATCATACAGCTAGTTTATTCTGTTCTGTTCATTGTCCAAATCAATTCCACACATTTCTTCCTATCTCTTATATTAAGCAGGAAGATCAGTCTTCATTTTTTTCTTACTTCCATTCACCATTCCCTCCAAAACTTTTGTTAAACTATTCTTTCGTCTCAATATATGTCCAATTCAGTTTCTATTTCTAATTTTTTCAATAAAACTTCTTTTTTCATTTACTCTTCCCAAAATTTCCTCATTTGCCATTTTCTTCATTCTTCTCCATGTTTTACAACCATACAATAATACACTCTACACATAGCGTCTCTATTCAAAAGACCACAAAATATTTTCTTTTTCTTAACAAATGCCTCCTTTGCCAATGCTATTCTTCATTTAACTTCATCTTCACTTCTATTTTTGCTAACCAATTAACCAAATACTTAAATCCATTCATCTGTTAAACTATATTATTGTGAATATCAACTTTGTATTTTTTTTGGTATTCCTTCCTATCCATAAACATTTGGTTTTCTCAAAATTAATCTTCATACCATATTCCATACATTTTCCCTCCAATTTGTTCAAAATATTTTGGAGTTTCTTTTTATCCTCAGCTATAAGAATAATATTATCTTAAAATCTTATACATTTTATTTTTCTGCCTCCAATATTATAGCTCCTTCACAAATTAAATATATGTCTAACATGTCTTCTAAATAAAGATTAAAAAGTAGAGGTGGCACACAGCATTCTTGTCTAACTCCTGCAGACTTTTTTTTTCTTTTAATCTGATATTTATTTTTTGCCCAGTGTACACATTCTAAATTAATCTTTCTCTTTTTAAAATACTCTTTTATTTTCCAATATGATCTTTAGTTTATTTCACATTATTCTATTAAATACTTTTCCAAATTCACAAACATATAGGAATTTCTTTATAGTTTTCAAGATATATCTCTGCAATTGTTCTAACAACTGCAGTAACTTCTCTTGTATTTTTCCCTCTCTGAAAACCAAATTGTTTTTTTTCCAATATATTCCACCTTCCCATAAATTCTTTGAGTCACATGATTCATAAAGTATAATATAAATATTACTAGTATTAAATCACTTCAAATATGCCCTTTATGCCAAGCAGTTTCTTTATTCATTTACTTCAGGCTAATAGTTTTATGCTTCTTGGCATTTGAGGTCTGCCTTGGAAGAGAAATCATTGATAGTGAATTTTAATTTGATTTTGACTAGTGATTCAATTATGAATTGGTGCATTTGGTTAAATTTATATATCAAATTTAGATTGTTAATGAAAATTTAATACTAATTAGCAAATTATATATCTAAACGACTTTTTAATTAATATCTTATTTTGAATGTTATAAATTTTATTGTTATTGATATACATTTTTCTATTTCAAATAGGTCCACAAACTCTAATCAGTTTTTATGCAGGTTATTTTTCTTTAATTATTCTATTGTAATTAGCTTTTCAAAATTATGAATGTTGCAATTTGTTGTTTGTGTCTGAGCATGCTTTCGGCCAGTTAAGCTAGATTCATAACACTCCTAGGCATTTGGGAATGTTGTAGTATTTATATGTAAATGCTAATTTATTAAAATTAATGATTTACATATTCCACTTGGAAGTCTATTTTTTTGGAGCAAGAACAACTAACTATCTGGCCACATTTTCAACCCAATAAATATAAAAATGGTCTGCATTTAAAGAGATGATAGAAAACACAAAGTGAAAGAAACTGGATTTATCACTAACCAGAACCATGCCATTAATAAAAAAGAGAATAATGTACAGCTCTCCAAAAAGTGGAATATGTAAATCATTAATTTTAATAAATTTGCCTTTACATATAAATTCTACAACATTCTCAGGCACCTATGAGTGCTATGAATCTGGTTTAACTAACTGAAAGTGCACTCAGCCACAACCAACAAAATAAATGGACTAAACCTTTACTTTGTCAATATTCATAACATTGAAAAACTAATCTGTTTTTAATATTTGTAGAGATTATAGATTTTGAACTCAAAATACGTAAGAAGCAGAAAAATTGTGTTATTTAAGAGTGTTGAAAATAATTATTTCATAATTGAATCAAGTATGTGTGCTAGCATACAGAGTACTTATATTGCAAAAGCAGTTAACTTAAGAGCTAAAATTCTTGGATCACTACCCAATTGAGTAGTTCTTACGAGCTAGAATAACCATTTTTGTGTTTAAATGTCACTCAACAGTCAAATTCTTTAACAACAATTAAGAAATCTCAGAATATCACATGATCGGCAAAACTCTCCATACAATAGTGCCACTCAGTACAAGTCAGAGTAATGAGTGGATGTCAGAAGGCTTGTGCATAAAATTCCTATCTAGTGCCTACTCATCCAATATCCCCGGACTAATTTCTAGCTTGTGGCTTTTGTCAGTGAGAAGCCTTGCACTGAGTGGCACTACTGTATGGAGAGTTTTGCCTGTTTTAAATCTCAGGATACTTAAATGTTGTATTAATAGTTTTGTGTTGATTGCTGTTTTTAATTAATACATTTTTAAAGTGATTTTTTTTTTTTTTTTACATTTTTCAGAATATCTATTCGAGCAGGAAATCATTTTAATGATCTCCAAGAGGTAGAAGTAATTGAATTAAATGAACCATCTGGTTGGGTGATTGTCCCTTTGAAAGATTTAAATGACCATCCAGTTCGAACATTCATGGTTCAGATTGCTGTGCTTTCAAATCATCAGAATGGAAGAGATACTCACATGCGTCAGATCAAAATCCATTCTCCTCTACAGGATATGTCAGGAACAAAGTTCCCCAACTTTTCCACTGTTGAATTTTCTCAGTTTAGCTGTATACGATGAAATATAAATACTACATACAGCCTGTAATTAGTTTTTAACTTCAAATTAACTTTATAAAGTTAATATTGTATTATCATGTATTGTAAATTTTTGTTAATATTTATAGTCATAATTTCATCATCTTCGCTCATTTTCTTTTTTTTTTAACTTTATGAAGTTAGTATATTGTACTGAATAATACTGAATTTTGTACATTTTTTGTTTAAAATTTAAAATCATTTGTAAATTATCAAATTTTGGAAATAAAACTATATTTACAGCATTGTTTTTAATAGATCATGCATTTTTTTTTAGTTTTAAGGATTTTAAAAAGTTCATTACATTGTGTAGGAAGAATTTTTAATATCTCTTAAAAGAATAATATATCTGCTACAGTTTATTTTAAGTGTGTATCTCAGATAATAATATACTACTACATAATATTTTAAATGTAAACTATTTAGAAATACAGCCATGTTACTGTTTATCTCTCTCCCCATGGTTTAGCAACTTTGTCATTTAGACAAAATTAAGAAAGGCTCTTTAAATTCTCATGATTGCCATATTTTTATCCAATGTTGACTATATTAAACATTAAAAATAATAATAAATGTAGCATAGTATGCAAATTTATGTATGCAAATATTTAAAAATCAAATTTTGAAGGAAAACACACACACACACATTTAATTAAATACTTATAATTAATTAGCCTAAATGTATAAGCATCATGTTTCTATTTATTTATTTTTTTATGTAAGAGAATTGACACAAAATTTGCAACAGGTTTTAATAATAAATTTCAATGGGGAACAAAAGGTGAATGGGGAAAATTAGGCAATAGATTATTATTAATGTTACATAAAAGCAAATATGTTATGTTTTTTTTTATTTGACTGCAGAAAGAACTTTGCTTTTAACTGATAAGAAGATTACGAATAGGGCAAATTATACCTACTTCATATGTTATTGTTGTTGCAGCTGTTATTACTATGTTTTATTCATATAGCAAATAAACATAGATGATCTGCTCACCAACATAACAGTGAATGCGATGAATTTATTGGCTTTTACTTCTGAGTTTAAGATCAAGAAACAATGATTTTCTTAATTGCATTGCAAGATAGTTTTTAATTGAAATATCAGTTGTGGCTTTTTGAATGCAGAATGAATATGTATGTGATTGATCTCTTCTTCTTTTTTTTAGTAATAGATTTACAATCATGACAGACAAAATTAAATTATGGGTCTTAATCCAGAAGGTTGTAAAATTGCCAACCAAGGCAGTAATTGACAGCTGAAGACAGAGGGTATTAAGAATTTCCAGTATGCTGGTCCAGGCTGCCTTTCAATAATGATCTTTTATTTAGATGTCTACAATTGCATATCACTTTTAAACAAAAAAAGATTGCACGAATTGGAAGAACTATTAAATATTAAATAGAACATTGTTGAATTTTTTGAAATTACAAGATGAAGAAATGATTGATTTAAAAAGTGGATATGAAAGGCATAAATATTAGGAGCACAATAAAAAGTGAAAAGAACATTTATTGAGATTGATGGTTTATCGACAGAATGGTAAAATTAGTTATTCAAATTAACAGAAGATAACAAATGCAGATAATTCAGATTTATACCCCAACAACTTCTCATTATGATAAATAAATAGACTTTTTTTATAAGTGTATAAAATGCTTTTGATCAGATTAAATATTTTAAAATTGTGGAAGACTTTTTTCAAAATTGTAATAATTGAAATATGATAGTGCTATGGGTAAATTTGCTTATGATAGAAATGAGAGAGGACACAGATTTGTGGAATTCATAGAAAAACTACATCATTAATTCTTTTTTTGAGAAAAATGCTACATGGACATGGAAGTATCCAAATAAAGGTGCTGCAGAAAATGGTTCAGACTTGACTGATATCAATAAGAAGACAACTGATATTCTATTAAGAAGAAAGAAAGCTGTTACAAAAATGCATCAACTTGCCAGTACATTTTTTCTTTAAATAAGAGAATATGTGAAAATTTACTAAATGATTCATCAAAAATGTTGAATATCTTAAGAGTTTTGTAAAATTTGATAAAGTGTTATTAATGCTATAAGAAAATATAATTATAAATTGCCAAAGAAAATTATAGACCAACATCTTAGTATTGGAAGGTTATTTCTGCAATAAGAAGAAAAATATTGAAAAAAGAGATATGAAATGAATGGAAAAGTTCTATAAAAAATTATATAATAATAAAGAACAAAGAAAAGTAAATATAGCATTTATAGTTATTTACTGAGGCTATAACCTCGATAATATGCGTATAAAATGTGATTTCTTCCATAGCGTAAGCTTGTGGTTAAACACCTGTAGAGGTCCCCACTATCGCATTTTATACGCATATTATCGAGGTTATAGCCTCAGTAAATATTACTTAGGTAATCAATGTGTGTTTAATAAATTTATAATTACATTTATAGTTATTATAAATTCTGAATTATCCAGCATTTTAAATGAAGAGATGAGACATTCAATTAAATGTATAAAAAAAAGGGAAGACTTACTGTATGGAGAGTTTTGCCTCTGTGAAGAGGGAAGGCTCCAGGAAGTGATGGAATTTTAATTGGTATTGTAAAAAAGTGAGTGAAGAAATAGAAAAAAATTTTGGCAAAGTTATATATCAAATGACTAAATGATAAACTTGTATCAAATAATTGGAAAAATGTAGTAGTAATATTGATATGGAAGAAAGATGATAAAACAAATTATCTTTTATCCATTTTATACAAAATCTTTACCAACCAAAAGACCAAAAGCTGGTTTTAAAACTAAATGAATAAAAAGCATTTCGCAATTAAAACATTGGAACATCAAAATAGACTCAGAATATTGTCATATTTTGATGAATATTACATTGTGATACTAAGAAATATGACATTAAGAAAGGTTTAAATCAGGTTGATTCTATATCCAAAACTATTATAGCAGTTTAATAAGAAGTAATTTGTGGATTGATGGCAAACTAAGGGAATAAAAATATGTGAAGATTATTTAAGTCAATGCTTCATGAAATATTGCAAAAAGTACCCGATGAAAGTAAGACTAAAGATAAATGCTAAAAAGTCTAATGTTCAATTAATTTTCTCTGTAAAAATGAAATAAAAATTGATAATCATAAATTAGAAGAAATTAACAGCTACAAATACCTTGATCAGATTATTAACAAAATATAAAGATGAAATTAACGGTAGAATTAAATTTGGATGGACTACTTTTGGTAGAAATAACTTACTATTAGAATGTAATAAATAATCGTAACTTTTGTAAAGTGGAAGTAACTATCACTTAGTTACGTAAAGTCAAAAACAAATGAAAAGATAAAATGATACAATTCTATATTTGGGCTCTGTTATTATATAAGTTTTTGACTTGCAGAACATTTAGTCTGTACATAAATTAAAACAATAGACAAAATTCACTTATAATTTAAAAACTAAGCTTATATAACAACAGAGCCCAAAGATAAAGTGACAGGTTTTTGACTTTACATAACTGTGAGAGGTAGTTACCTATGCTTAACAATTATTAATATTAGAATGAAATATGATTGCATTTGAAAAAGACGAATTCTTATGCTCTGAGATTTGAACACTTAACAGATGAATATAGAGACTTGTGACTATTCGATAAAGTGTTAGGAATAATGAGAAATTGAAAATGAAATATATGAGTAAGAGAATAAACAGATATTGATGTGATTGAAACAAAAGACTGAAATGAAGCTGGGCTCAACATATTGTTAGAAGATATGAAAATAGATGGATAGTTGAAATTTTAATTTAGATATCAAAAGATCTAGAAAGAGACCTCATGCTTTTGCTGTGTTTTGGCGAAGAGAAGCTAAAGATCATAATAACTGGATTAAACTTGGAGAAATCATTTTGTAATGAATTGATAAAATGTTATTCCACAGTTAATAGAAATTTGATTCATAAAAAAGGTTTACTAAAAGTTTTGTTTGGAGTGCAACTTTATAAGAAACAAAAAGATGAATAAAGGGGGGGGGGAGTATGAGACTGAAAAGATGTGGGTTTGAAGGAAAATTAATAGATAATTTGGAATAATAAGATTAGAGATGTAAAAGTATTGAAAAGAGTAAGTGAAAAAAAATTGTAAATGTACTTAATGACAGAAAATTATGAAAGACATTTGTAAATTACTGTAGAACATATGAAAAAATGATGTAGAAGAAATAAATAGATAGTATGGTCTGGTTTGGCATGTGGAACCTTGTTTGATAGAAAGCCAAACATGATAATAAGGTTGAACCTCTCATTCTTCCTCATAGAAAACCAAACATGATAATAATGTGCCAAAAAAAAGTTGCTTAGCCTCTGCTGTAATTATTTTTCTTAAAATGTCTATAGATGATATCAGACATACTAGAAAGTCATATCCTATTGCAGTGCAACTTGATATCACTACAGTCTTTGATTCAGTTCTTATTGACAAGCTTCTACAAATCCTTAAAGAATATAATGAATCTACTTTTATTTTCTACATATTAGCAAATTTACTCAACAACGGACAAATTCACATTACATTACATGGACAAACCTCCCCCAGTTTCTTCCCACACTATTTTATATCACAGGGTTTCCTCCTAAACTCACCTTTTTTCTGACATATTAATCCATTATTATCAAGCATTGAAAATAAACTACCAGGAATTTATAACTCTTTTATAAATTAAACAATCACATAGCATATATAGATGACTTAGTCATCTTATTAGCATCAAAAAAATATATAGCAACTAATTCACATTCTAAACAATTATACAGAAAAATACTATCTCAAATTCAACAAAGAAAAATCCTCTTCTTGGAACATTCTCTCAGATAATAAAAATTAATATTCCTTTCACTGCCTCACCACATAAATTTTTAGGTTTCCTCATTTATCTTTCTGCAAATGCTATGAATTTTTGGAGCCCTAAGTTTTTTTTCTATACTTTTTTTTGCTGCTAATATGCTGGCAACAAAACTAAAATTTTCTATTTTTAAGGGTGATATATTATTTTTTATATTTTTTTATAGTGATTTACTCCGACTCGCAAAAATAAAATTAGAATTTTACTTTAATTACTATTATTTTGCCTTTTTTTTAAAAAAAAAAAAACGATAATTTTATATGACTCGCAAATGATATTATAAATATCTAAAATAACTCTTGGTAGAAGAAAGTTAACTAGCCTAATGCATGCTCATAATCATTTTCTTACAATCCGTACTTCCGTATAACCTCTTTTTCATTGACTACGATTGCAACCGTTTTGTTTATCTATCTAGGTGAGATCTTTTACAAACAATTATTAAAGTTTGTGTGCGAAGGAGTTGAATCATGATATCCGAAAAGTGATAATTTTATGAAATTAAGTGAGTAGTGGTATTATATTTATTTCGTAGTTAGTTTTGAAAAGTTGGCCGGTTTATTTACTTATGATTTTTGGTTTTGGTCTCAAAAATCTTAGGTACGTCGCTACTTGCGATACAAAAACAATCTGCTAAGACAGGTTGAAGATTGTGCATTACTTTCAATAATAATTTGAAACAAAAAATTAAAGAAAGAAAAGTTATTAACTTAGTTAACAAAATAAATAAAGTGATTTTCGAAAGAAAATGTTTTCGTAGAATAAATCGGTTATATTAAAGTATTAATTAAAAATGCAAGTTAAAATAGTATTTATAAATCAACGTTTATCAGAGTGATAATTGTAATAGTTCTATTTAATAGAAGTTACTCAATATCATGAATTAAGATTTATGCCCAAACAAGTTCATTCTCATTAAGAAGAAGGGATTTTTTCTTAAATGGATGTAATTTAAAATTATCGCGGACGATTTAATACTAAAATTGGAAACAATCGAAAGATAAAAGTGTTGCGAGATAACTTAATTTACGGGTGTAGACTTTTAGAATTTACAAATAAAGAAATTACATGGAAGCAACTAAGTAAAAGTACAGACGAGTTGTAATGTATTTTGTCAACACGGAAATAATAGTCAATAAGTGAGATGAAAGGTATGTGTTAATGCAAAGCTAGAGAGAGAGCGAAGCTATTAAAAAAGACATCCATTGATATCTCTCACCTTTAGTCAGTGCCTCAGTCTTGAATGAGATCAATAAAAATGTAAATGATACTCTTTTAAGACAGCCGATATTAAAGAACAACAATTCATTGATAAATTTTCATTTTAGATGAGGCAATATACGAAGAAAAAATGAATAAGATGTTTTAAAATGTCAAGCGTTGGTAGCAGAGAGGTCAGTGCAGCTGCCTTGCAAGACAGTTTTTGCTAGTTCGCTTCCCGGCCGATGCTTTGACATATGAAAAAAAAAACTTGAATTCTTATAAAATGGTACAAAAAGATTTACTGATAATTCAAGAAATATAATTGTGAATTGGCAAGAAAAAATGAAAAGGAAAACCAATTTCTTTATAGTACTTTTTTTTTTTTTTTTGCTTAAATAAAGTGTTTATGATAGCATGTGTTGTATAAAAATTCAATAATAACAGACAGTTTGAGTTCAGAAAACTATTGCCATAAGTTTCTAATAATTAGAATATAGACTATTATTGTAAATATGTTTGTGCATTAAAGTCTTCAAGAAGAAACATTTTGTCTTGCAATCCTGTTAATACAATGACATTATACAAATACAGCAAAAGCTTACTTTGAATTTTCTGAATGTAATATTGGAACCTAAGTATCATTGCACACAATAGTTTTAATATTAGTTTTTCATTTTTACATCTAGAAATTCCAAGTGTAGAAGAAAATATTACTTCTCATCTATAATTCAAAACTATGCAGCCTCTTTTCACTTGCCAGCATTTTTATTACTGTGATTCTAAATATTTTTATTGTTTTAAGAACAACCTGTCCTGTCATATACAGGGTGAATATAATATAATACAATCAAAGGAAGTGAAGGATTGATGATTATTGAATATTTATATACTATTGTACCAATCGTAATGTAATTAACTTTCATTGTCATGAATAATAGATCTAGATCTGATCATCTTAACTAACAGAAGAGAAAATAGATATTGAGTGGGGAAACTGTCAGTAATAGTGGGGGAAAAACTTCTGATTTTATTATAGCTTTATATATATATATAACCTATGAAATATAATAACTACTCTTTCTTATTGCATTGCCAAATGTATACCATATAATACTAAATTGTCCATGCACTTTACGACTTTTACACAATGCTTTATTTACCATCCTTTTTTCAGTTTTGATTGCCCCAGCAATCTTCTTCAGAAATTTATCTCTCCTAGCCTCAACAAGTTATGAAGAAGATTGCTGGAGCAATCGAAATTGTAAAAAAGGCTGGCAAATAAAGCATTGTGTAACAGTAGTAAAGTGCATGGACAATTTAATATTATATCCTCTGAAATATAAATGTATATTGTGTACTAATTATATACTATATACATAAATATCAATATTTAGGTACCAATTAATATTATAAATTATAATATCACAGTTAATACTGTACTGAAATTAGTACTATGTAATTAGTTTGCCAATAAGAATTACTTGTTGGCAAACCTAAGTTACTGGTTCTATTCATCTGGCAATTTCAGATAGAAATATTATTTTACATCATACAATTAAGCCAACAGTCATTCAACTATTATTAAAGTCTCTTCCATATTGGCAAGAAGTCACATTCATAAATAATTGTCTTTTAAAAAAAAAGTACGGTTTAAATTCCATACTACCTGATCAACATGGAGTGACATTATTCAGGGATAACTTTATCAAGGCTGGTGATAGCTAAAAGAATAACTGTAAACAGTGACTTTCATGTTCATTTAACAGCAATGCAGAAAGTAATAAATTTATATCCTTGGGAGGATATAACTTTGAATCTTGAAAAACTATTACTGTCATTATCATGTTATTGTTAGCAATTACTTCTAAACAAGTGTAGTCATTCTAACTAGAATAAAAAATAAATAAACATTAAAAAATAAGTTTCATGATGACTGTATAAATCAGTCTGCGATTATAAATACATCCATGTATATTCTGGTCCTTTAATTTATTTATGAACATTTTGCATTGCTAATTTCTCCCACCGTTTTTTTTTTTTTCTGAAAGTTTTCAACACCTAATCTAATTGTAGTTATCTCTCTTATATTCTGTCATTGACCATATTTTCTTAACAAAATCAGTATTGCATCTTTTTAGAGTGTTGAGATAATCTTTATCCCCATGAAAAGCATATTCAAATTTTCCATAAAGTATTTTTTTTACAAATCTATTACTATTCCTCTCTTTCATGTGCTCAATCCAATAGGGAGACATGCTCTTATACTAGTAGTTTTAATATCACAGAATACGCCAACTTTTTTTCAGAAATTTTAAAAGCATCTTCAAATCAATTTTTTTCACTGATCCAGATCTCACTTTATTACAATAAATTGGATAAACTTCCAGATATATATACAAATAATTTAGATTGAGTTTATCATTATGATGGCATACATTATTTTTAAACTTAATACAAATGCAACAACAGTATTTGGTGCTTATGATGTATACTGACATTAAAGCTTGTCTTTCTATCTAAAAAGCCGATTGAGATAAACCAGCAGATAAAGCATTCGAGAATTTTGGAATATTGTTTACTGAAAAATTCTTTATAACATCCATTCAAAACATTAATAACTTTGTACATTATCCTTTGAAAAGAAATGAATTATTAATGTGTTGAAAACAAATAATCTTGTAATTGATTGTGTAGGAGGTCATATGACATTTGAACACCAAACTCGGAGAAGTATTACTCTATTTAGTTGACCAAATTTAGTTTGTTTGTTTTTTTACTTAACCATAAATCAATCCAGGAATCAAATTGATTACATAAATAGCATTAGAATTCTTGGAATCAGATTTCATTAATTTCTTTCTGTATTTCTTTGAGGTAATTAATGCTTGAAATATCTCTATGAATTGGATTCATAAATCAGTAAAAGCACTGGTATAATAAATATTTTACTAGAGCTTAAAAAGAAGTAAACCTTACTTAGATTATGTAGACAATCTAAAAATATATAATGATATTCTTCCAAAACTTTTATAAATATCTCTGCCATATTTTCTCCTCGTAAACTGGTTATTACAACAAAAATGGATAGAACATTGCCTCTCTCACATATACATGTCTATGTGTGGACAAACTTTAGTCTTTCAACTCATAGAAGTGCCAGCCTTGGATGAATTGCTGATAACTATTGCCAATATAATTCTTAGCGCAAGTCCTGCTATTCGCACCAATAGCAATAAGATAAGTACCCTTTGCGAGTAGAGGAAGTGGATAGATTCTGTTAAGTTTAAAATTAAATAATACAGAGAGATATGCTTTTTTATATATTTGTGATATATCATTAAACAAGTTTGATTGGGATAAAAAAAATACCAAAACAAGGAATAGTTAAATAATTTTAATTTTTCTATTGATATATTTTCTACATCTTGTGATTTTACAGAGCAGTAAAGTATAATATATATATAATAATTGTATGATTAGCATCTTAGAAGATCATGTGACTTTCAAGCACTTTTATAGCAGGTTGGGCATAAAAGTTTCATTCAACTGGCTAAATAAACTTTTATTTAATGGAGAATCTATCTAAGTACCATTACCGCTTGAGTCTGCTACTGTGTGAAGGATTAAACTGCACAGTGCAGATTGAAAACGATTTTGAAAAACATGCATATAATAATCAAAGGGTTAGAAAGTAACAAATATTTATTAAAATAATTTGTATCTAATGGCTTTACTGCTCAGCACTGGCAGTGCCAGAACTAGAGTTAATTTGAAGATTTTATGCTCCAGACTATTATTGCGCTAAACCATACAAGTCATTAAATGTATAATGACTGATTTAGAATTAGATCTCTTATAGCCATATGAGATATTTGACTTGAATTCAAAACATGTAAGATATTTAAAATTTTAACCTCTTAATTTTGATATGGAGATTTAACAGGTGACTCTTGGATGTAAAATATTTGATGCTTACTAGCAGAAGAATTAGCCAGAAAAGTTTAAATGCATCTGAATGCATTGCCAGTTATGTTATTGGCTTTACTCAGTATTTACATTGTGTTTGAAAGAAATATAATTGAAGAACCTTGGAATATTTTGTAATGGCTATTAAATGGGTGTTTTTAATCATATAAAATCATAAATAATGGATAAGAGAATACCAATAAATATTATCACTAAATAAGCTGTTTTTAATTATATAAATCAAAAATAGTGGGTAAGGGAAGATCAATAAATATTATCACTAAATAAGCTCATCAAAATTCGTTGACATTTTTTATCTCTATAAATGGGTATACGCTGCAGATCACGACTAGCTTACATTTCATTTGCATTTTACAGCAGTAATAAATACCAGATAGTAATGCTTAACAGATCCCCAGACTAATTTCTTGCTGTTAACATTCCTCAAATGGGGATAGTCAAAAAACTAGTTTGGAAATCTGACAGTACCATTTTTATCTGTTGATGATTTATAAAGGAATTACTACAATTATATAAAGTTTATTGATTGAAGTTATTGAAATACTTATTCAAATGGAAAATCTTAAAGGTTTTATTCTATAGTTTGTTCTATAGAACCCAATGTACTTTGGATAAGATTTGATTTTTTGTATGAGCTAAGCTTTACAGGTGTATATCTTTAAATCCTATTGTATACTTTATAATTCCATGTATATCTTGAAATCCTATTGTATACTTTATAATTCCATCTTTAATATTTGAAATTTTTACCCATTTTTCCTATTTGGAAGAAACTTCCACTAAATGTTATCTTGGAATCACTCCACAATTTGAAATAACTAGAATCAGATTTTTGTGGTGGAAATTTTAATAAATGTAGTCAGTAATGTTATAAATCTTGTATAATTTGTTCATAACATTTGTATCTGATCAAAAATCTGAATACTTTTGACCATCTTGATTTATATATATATATTTAGGAGAAAGGTCTTACGATGTAATGACTAGCATATACATTTAATAAGATCAGATATTTGAATTCAGATAAAACCCTAAATATTTTTTCAGATTCCAGTCATGTTTAGGCCTTTTTTCAGACAATTCAGATAACTATCTTATTATTGAACAGTAAATGAATATCTAATTACTATTAATTAGAAAAGAAAACAAAGAATGACTATTTGACTAGCCTGTCTAAACATGTTTTTTACATTTCGAAGTAATCTGGAAACACAAAATGAAGCCTTTTAATGCCTGCATCATTTTTTTTCCCCACCATTTCTAACTCAGCAAAAAAAAAATTTGAGGCATTTTTTCATTCGAGAGAATAAAAAGTCTCAAAATTAGAGATCAAGCAAATATGACTGATAGATAAGCTGGACCATCTTCACTTTAATTAAAAATTGTTTCACACTCAGGATTGCTCACAGAGGAGTTGTCATGGTAAAGTTGCACTTCTCACTTTGCCACAAAACAGGATGTTTACATTTTACTGTGTCATGCAAACATTTCAGAACTTGTAGATAAAATGTCTGATCATTAAGAATTAATTTTGAAAAAAAAATTTTTTCATTTATTTTTTGTTTCACTTTAATTTTTTCAATAAATAATCTCTTTTTACTTCATTTGTTTCAACACTCCCATTTCTAATGTTACTCTTTTAACTTATCTTTATCATCATTCTTTTCAAAACTATATTTCTACAGTCTTTTTTCTCTTCTTTTTTTTATTTGCTTAAATATGTTTTATGTAAAACAACATTTAACAATTTTCTGGATCTTATTTTAGTGACTCACTAGATAGTCCCTCAGTTTTCAATTTATTTTATGTCCAGGCAAATAATATATTTAATGAATAATATTTTTGTAGTGTAATGTTCACTACCCCATTCTCACTCAAGATAGGAACTGGTTTCTTTCAACTCCTTTTACGGAGCAATGTATTTATAAACATATAACCAAAAACATCTGAAAAACATGTATGATCGCCAAGACGCATATTTTGTGTATCAGTTTACCCAGATCACAATCTCTTACATATATCTTTATTATTGTTCATTGTATATAGATAGTCAATTACTACATTTTATTTGATAAGTGTCAAACTTACTGCCCTCACAACTTTGACACAAATTACTTGATTGAAGTATATTAATAATTTTTATTAGTCATTAACTAATCTAGAGATTATACACTATAAATAATATTTCTATAGTGTAATTCATTAAGTGGATAATCTCTAGTCTAATGAATGACTAATAAAAATTATTAAATAATATATTTGTTCAATGGTCTTAAAACATAATGTAGATGGGGCTATTGTTAACACATAAGTAGCCTATGCTAGGATAGGTTTTTAATTTTTTGGAGTGTAAATTTATAAAAAAAAAAATCAAATTAATATTCCAGTTAAGTGAGCCAATACAATGCAAATATGAAGACAGTATATTTATGAAAGAGTGTTTTGTGTCTCTTGTGTATTCAAAATGCAAGATCTCCGAATACCAACCAACAAAACAATAAATAATAATAATAGCAAAGAGTTATTGCTACATGCACAACACAGTATATATATATAGTTCACTTTGGTTCACTTCCCACGATGAGTTATTGTTACACACACAACACAATATATATACATAGTTCACTTTGATTCACTTCCCCTGATGCACTTCACGATTGGCTGCTTATTAGACAGTTTCCTTCAGCCTCATTTTCCCCAAATTCTTGGGCTCAGTTCAACTGCTGCGTGCAAAACCTAGAGTACTGCCCTGTCACTTAAGCTTCTTTCAGCTACACGCACTTCCATCTGTCTGCATCCACTTGGTAACTCATTGGAAGTAGAACGATGCACTTTGTTGCTCAAACTTTTTATAATCCTCAGTTGGCCTCTGGCAATCCAAGGTTCATCCTTGGTGTTATCAGTCTTGAATTCCTCTTTGCGTTTTTAATTACGCATACAATTAATTAATCTCTTAAGATTTTATTTCCACATAAGGTATGTTTTAAGGTCTTGTAATTAGCAAATATTTCCTGGCATTTATTGAATGCAATGTTCTTATCGCAAATATGTAAATTTAATCATTAATTCAATTTAACACTTATCAGTTAGCAATCTAATGAAGAATACATATATTTCTCTAATGTATTCTTTACTTTTTCTGCAGTACAAAACTTATACTTAGTTGTCATCCTGTCTTACACCCTTCTCAATGTTGTTTTCCCAGTATCATTATGCACTCTAGTTGTTGCTGTTGCATTTTTATAAATATTCTTTAAAATATGACAATATCCTGGATGACCCAATGCTTTAATCACTGAAGAAATGTTGCCTTTTCATAATCTACAAATCCAAAGCATAATGGCAATTCATACTCATTTGTCCTTTCTATAACTTCTCTCAATACCTGAATATGATCTACTGTACTAAAACCACTTTTAAATCCATCTTGTTCTCTTGGTTGGTGGAATTGTAATTATTGTGGTAAAAAT
Organism: Epiperipatus broadwayi; assembly: GCA_028023455.1. Taxonomy (NCBI): domain Eukaryota; kingdom Metazoa; phylum Onychophora; class Udeonychophora; order Euonychophora; family Peripatidae; genus Epiperipatus; species Epiperipatus broadwayi. The sequence continues at coordinate 6,509,117 of JAQFVV010000037.1, forward strand.
TTTGTATAAAACCGATAAAAGGCTGATAGGTCTGTAATTTCTAATATCTTCTTTATCATCTTTTTAAATTTCTAATATCTTCTTTATCATCTTTTTAAATATTAATATTGCATTCTTCCAATCATCTGGTACATCTTTATCATTTAGACATTTAGTATATAACTTTGCTAAAAAAAATTCTATTTCTTCACCTGCTTCTTTTAATATATCAATTATAATTCCATCATTACCTGGAGCCTTTTCTTTCTTCCTACATTTAATTGCATGTCTCTGACAGTTCAGAAGGTGCAATAGATATAGGAGGTACTAGTACTATATAATTCTTGATAAAAATCTTCTACCCATTTCATGATGTCATCTCTCTTTTTAGTAATAATTACATCTTTTTTTCTTATTGCAGATATAGAATTCCTACCAATACCAAAATGTTGATTTACACTCTTGAGACTTTTATTCTCTTCTACAGCTTTCCTTGCTAGTTCACAGTTCATTAACATCATCAACCATTACCAATCCACTGCAGAATGAAGGTTTCTCCAAGTTCAATCCATCTTTTCCTATCTTTAGCTTCTCTTCTCCACATCACCCCTGCACACTTTCTTATTTCATCCATCCATCTAACATGTGGTCTCTTTTTGGGTCTTTTACAATCTCTTGGAATCCCGTTTAAAATTTCAATTGTCCATCTATTATCATCTCTTCTAACAATATGTCCACCCCAAATCCACTTCAGTCTTTTAATTTTTTCAATGAGGTCAGTAACACCTGTTTGTTCTATTACCCCATGCATTGCGTTTTCGATCCCTTCTTGTTACTCCCAACATGCATCTCTCCATACTTCTTTGAGTGGTCTGAAATCTCTGTATTGCTCTTCTATTAAATGTGCCAAGTCTCAGATCCATAAGTAAGAACTGGCAAAACACATTTATTAAAAACCTTTCTTTTCAAACACATAGGTATATTTCATTTTAGTATCAAGTTATTTCTACCAAAAGCACTCCAACCAAGTTTATTCTATGATTAATTTCATCCATTATATTTCCATCTGTATTAATAATCTGACCAAGGTATTTGTAACTGTTAACTTCTTCTAACTCATAATAATCAATCTTTATTTTCATATTTTGAGAAAATCTATTAAACATTACTTTAGTCTTTTTAACATTTATCTTTAGTTCTACTTTCATCTGATAACTCCTGCAACATTTCCTGTAGCTCTAAAGCATTATTTGCAAAAACACCTACATCATCTGCAAAATCTAAATGACTTAAATAATCTCCATTTACTTTCACTCCTTTAGCTTCCCATTTTAATCCACAAAATACTTCTTGCAACACTGCTGTAAAAAGTTTTGGAGATATGGAGTCACCCTGCCTTACACCCTTTTCAATGTTGATTTTCCTACTATCATTATGTAATCTAATTGTTGCTGTTGTTTTTTTATAAATATTCTTTAAAATATGACAATATCCTGGATCTACACCTTGATGATCCTTTCTTATATCATTTTCAATTCTTTTCCGCACCATTTTACAAAATTCGAGATATTCACTCTTTTTTAATGCATCATTGTTGTATATCCTCATATTCCTTCTTTTCTTCATAAATTATCTAGTCTCAGTAGAAATTTTATTGGTCAATTTCTGCTTTTTTCTACCAGCTATCTTTGTTGCAGTTTTTAAAAGTGTATCAGTTATTTTCATATTAATTTCATTCAAATCTGAATCATGTTCTCTACTAATACTTGAAACCGATTTATAAGTTCTAATTTAAATTCATTAGAATGTTTCTGAAAATTATGAATATCAACTGTAAATATTGTTTTCTTAATAATTTTTGTCTCTCTAGTTTTGCATTAACACGTATCTTACTTCTTACTAAACGCTGCTCATTTCCTGTGTTAAATTTATTAAGAACATTACAATCTTGAAATATATATTTTCTGTTAGTCAAAATGTAATCCAATTCCACTATCTCTTCATTTGGATGCTTCCATGTCTCTTTTCTTTTAACATTTTTTTCAAAAAAAGAATTCATAATATAAAGTTTTTCTTTTTCTGCAAACTTCAAAAGTCTATATTCTCTCTCATTTCTATTACCATAACCAAAATTACCTAAAGCACTTTCATCTTTCATTTGTTTACCAATTCTAGCATTAAAGTCTCCCATAATAATTTTAAAATGTTGTTTATTCTAATCGAAAGCCTTTTGTACATCCATATAAAAATCTTCTACTACTTCATCACTATGAGAACTTATTGGGGCAAAAATCTGAATTATGTGCATTTGGTATCTGCTATTAAGTTGCATAACTAATCTTGCCACTCTGTCCGATACACCATCAATCTCCACAATGTTCTTCCACTTTTTATTTATAATGGAATCCTACTCCACTTGTATTTCTAATATTTGTGCCTTTGTAATAGAGTACATGTCCCTTTGTAATAGAGTACATGTCCACTTTTTAAATCATCTCTTCACCTTTTCTTCTAACTTCACAAAGTCCACTAATGTCCCCATTTAATATAAGACTTATTGAAATTCTTGCAATCTTCCTGCACTTGAAAGTGATCTGCAGTTGTAAGTACCTAAATAAAAAGTCATCAAATAGCAGCCTCGGTCCACAATCAGGGGATGCTTTGCACCTTCAGCCATCAACCGCCACCTTGGTTGGTGACTTTACAGCCTCCGGGGAATAAGAGTGATAATTTATTTTTGTCTGTCATAATTGTATATATGTATTGGGAAAAATATTTATCATTTACACAACATTCATTCTGCCTTATCAGGCATAAGGCAACTGAGAAGAAAGACCATGGTGTTTTTTGATCTTAAACTCAGAGGTAAAAAGCCAATAAACTCACCACGCTGGCTAATGCATGTTAGTGAGCAGCCCATCCATGTTTGTATACTATATGAATAAACACATAATAATAACAGTTGCAACGACAAGAACATATGGAGTGGATAGTAGGAATTTGCCCTGCTCGGTTTCTTTAAAGCCTCCAAGAGGAATCAAAGGGTCTCCTTTCAGTTAATAGCAAACTTCTTTCTGCAGCCTGGCCTTTAATACCATATATTTTATATTTTTTTCATTCTTAAATCTACATACCTTCCTCATGTGACCAATCCTACCTCAACAATGGCATGTAGGTCTATAACTTGCAGAGTTGTTAGGCAGCTTTTTCGTTAAGCTTTATTTACACTTGCCAGATATCTTTTCCCATCTGAAACCATTTTAAACAAGCATTTTTCAACATGGCATCATGTGCTATATATACACTTATTGAGGCTGCTTTAAACATTAAATAGCTTCACTAAGCTAAATTTTCCAAATATTATGATCCCATATCCTGTAAAGCTGTTGGTATAAGAGTATGTCTTCAGGATCTGGTGTGAAATTCACACTGTTTTGCTAAATTTCTTAAAGCTAAATTATAATCCTGATAACTCTCTCAGGGTAATTTCTTTCTCATTCGAAAGTGTAAATGTGCCACTCTATATGTTATCGCTTATTGAAAATAAATGTTTAGATTTTCTAGTAGTTCATTATAAGGTACATTTAGAATACTAAGGTCACACAATACATTTGTTTCAGCAAAAAGCAACAATGTGGAAACTTTCATCCTGTTTTCTTTTTTTTTTTTAAGTATCATATAGTGATTTATATGTTCCACTTAAATTTTCCATAATGAGGGGGGTTACTTATAGTAAACTCCCTTAAACTTTAACTGGGTAATGCCATTTTCTTTTTCTTTAATCACTGTTGCCTCTCACCATCCTTTGCCAACTGCTGTATTTACAAGGGGTCTCTTCCCAGTCATGATAGCACAACTTTAATAATGAATAAACAGACACTTTTATATTTCAGTGAATTTTTTCTTAAGCTGAATTAACAATAATATATATATATTAAATATTAACATATTGCTAATTAAGATGGCGGAATACGCCGAAGCTGGCTATAGCAAAGAATTTTAATCTTTAATTTTATATAGGTATTTTTTAAAATTTTGTAGTTTTTATTCTAGTGAATATTTTTATATATATATTATAACGTTTTCCGTCTTGCTAGAGCTCTATACACATTATAAAATGCATGAGTTGATCAAGTTATGTCAAAAAGAAGAAAGTTGTATTTCTATTTTTAAAAACATAACTATATTTCCTGATCAACTCGGCCTAGAATTGTTAAGAATTGTGCTATTGACGAAATCAGCTTTTAATTTATTTGATCTGGGCACCAGGATTCCTGTAAGAATCCGCTGAAATCTGTCTCCAGAACGTCTCGAAAGTTAAAAAGAAAAAATGCTTTTAAAGAATCAGTATTAGATTTTACCGTAACGAAAATTATTTTTCAAAATATATTTTTCCTGGAACTTATTCATAACATATTGGCAAAGGTAAATTACATTTTTAAATCTTATTAAACTAATAATAAATTTAATAATAAACACTAATAAATATTATTAATAACGTACAAATGAAAATTGCTATTAGAAATATTTTTATTCTAACAGATTAAAAATCTGGTTAAGTTAAATTATTAATTAAATAAACTGGAGAGAACACACACTAATCCAAATATTAATACATTATTAAAATAAAGTAATTAAAACAATTAATTAAAGTTCTTGATTAAATAAGAGTCTCTTGTTCACTAAAATTAAAGTCCATATCGGGGTCCTATTATACGTATATTTTTAAGATGATTTGTCAACAATTTAGTCACAATCGGGAATAATAAAGAGTCATAGCTTACCGGTAAATTCAGCGAGAAAGTAGTAGATAACTATGCATAGTTTTTTGGGTTAGAATGAGCTAGGCCATTGGTTATAAATTTGATCTTGTTGTCTATTCCGAAGGCTAGTCGCAGAAGCTTTGCTAGTGTCCATCTTCTTAACGATGTCAGCTAAAGCGCGAGTCTACTCCCGCATGAAGGATTATTTCATCGTGAAGTGGTCTTGGATTTAATAATCCAAAACCAGCCAAAGGAACAAACAGAAAAAACAAGTCGTTCTTCAAACTGGTCTCTGCCTTTTATACTAGTGGCCCAGTTTTCAGACTTCTGCGCATCCTTTTGTTTATGAAAAAATATATGCTGATAATTGTGGTAATTCCTTATAAAATTTACGTTACAAAGTTCTCTTTTTTTTTAGCAAATCCTTCGGCCATCTTTAATTAGCTAAAATATTTTTCTTTTAGCTTATTTTTTTTTTACTTTTGGAATTCTTGTCTATCCAATTCTACTTTTATTTCTAATTACATAAAAAGGATATGAAAGAACAATTTAACTTTCATTGTACATTTTTTTTAAACAAAATAAATTATACTCAGAAAAAATCTAAATTTACTTTTATTTTTTAGCTTTTACCAAATGCCAATATAATTGTACCATATATAAATAAATGGTACAATTTATATATATATGTGAAATAAAAATTATAATGTAATAACTATTTCCCCTGTAAGGTTTTGAAGGTAGTATCAAATAGAATAAGTCTATTACATTTCTTCACTCATAGGTAACTATTTGAGAGTTCATTAATATTTGTATATTATTACACTTATCACTAATGCATTTTAATACAACTTTATTAAGTCTCTTTAAGTTATATTTTGTATGTACACTTTTCTCCTCTTTGCTAGAGACGCCATTAACTATCAGCAGTGCTCTGTTCGTCTCAACTGCCATTGCTGGGCAGATTCTCGTAGAGAGAGTTCTTTTATAATTCATTTGCATAACAAATATTCATACTTTTAATACACTTTTCTAGAGTGAATTATTTCTGGGAGGAAACTGTCTCAACTGCTGGCATTAATTACACAATCAAAACGATACCCTATTTGCAATAATATCAGTGTCAGTCAGTCAGTGCACTGTAGTAATTGTTATCTAAGTTACTGAACAATGATAAAAATACGTGTAAGAAATTGTAATCTGTACCAACTGATGAGTGCTAGTTCAGCATGAAATGTGCATTTTGGAGATCATACATCTGTTTACACGTCTTTGATCATGTTTATGTTTAATCCCCTTCACAATGTGTTAAAAGTGAATATAAACCAGTCCCTATCTTGTGAGAGAGTGGTATGTTGAAAATTACACTTCAGAAATATTATTCATTAAACAGTATATTCGTCTTTCAAAATCCAACCTATGCATGGTCCTCAACCAAATGAAGATATCAGAAACTTATTTGCATTACTGACAATGAATAGTAGCATCATTTACCATTGCATGAAGATGAGAATTACAGATTTTTTTCTGGAAAAAACTTTTACTATTACTTCAAATGTTATTCATTATGCAAAGATCATATTAATATACAGTATATATATTATTCATATAAATTCATACTATTGTGATAATAATAAGATTGAAGTGGTGAATACATTTGTCTGCCATCTCTATGCCTTATGGATTTGAATTTAGATTAGATGAACCTTGAAATTTTTTCAGGTAGATAACTCTTAGCCAAATTAAGTATCCATCCAGTAACGTTAATTTTCTAACCATTCTAATCGCAGTCCCAGCTAATTAATCTGGCCTGTAAGATGACAGATGATGCCCTAACTGTAAAGTTTAGAAGCCATGTTTTTATGAATGCTGTGTTTTATGGTTACCTTCAAACATTTTTATTAAAACTCCTAAATTATTTTAATCATGACCACACGTTCTCAAGCTAGGGATTGTTATTTATCTGACTTAAATTTATCAAAAAATTTAAATAATTAAAATAAATTCATAAACTATCATTTAATACAAGATAATAAAACTGGATGGTGTTTTTGTTTGTTTGTTTCAAGTAATCGTTTGTACCTTTGACTGGGGTAAATCCTGTAACCAGTTTTTAATATATTTTTATGAAATAGGTTTTTATTCAAATTTTGTACTTATGTTAGGGATTGATGGCGGTATAATATGAGAATCAATATTTCTGAATTGTCCAGTCTAACAATGTTGGTGCCAAATTTCAAAATGTTTGATATCTATTGAATAAGTTTTCAGCGATGTGCACAAGATGGCGTATATTTTTTTTTTAAAAAGTGTTTTAATTGAATATTTGCAAAAAGCATTTACAAATTAAAATAGAAAGAAAAACATATGAAAGAGGAAATTCTTTAACTTAGGCTTGCTTTTTTTAAAAAGCTGTCTTCAAAAACAAAAAAGATCTTGTGTGATGTACTTGATTTAATGTTACTTACGAGAAACAACCAAATACACCTAATTCAAGTAACTATTACTCTCTTGCATAAAATTAAGATATCCCACTTACAGATACAAGATTTTATTAGTATGAAAAATAACAATCATTTATAAACAGAATTATCATTAGTTCTACTAGCGCCTGTAAGGCTTACAAAAATAATAATAAGACAGGTATAGTCTGTATAATTACCCTAGGTCGGTCTTTGGTACCTTCAGACCCGAATATCTGGTTCTCCTCCCATCGTTGGTCCTGTACTGAATTCGTGCTACACTTAAGTCTCTCAGATAATCAGTACTGACACTAATTTGTCCTTTCTCTGCTAGATTATATCTATTTTTTGTTCTATTGTTTATTCCTTATCAATTTTAATCACCAATTATTCTGGGCTTATTTCTGAACTAATTAATTAAATTGTTCTTTACATTTTTAATCCTTTGTTCAATTAATTATTTATTCGGATCTTCCATCTTGTTTTACACCTTGCTTTTTATAAAATATCTCTATGAAAAACCATTTGTAATTTCTAATTTTCATTTTTATTAAATCTACTCGTTTACTTTCACATGTAATTATTTAACACTTTTAACTTCTGGAGTACACACAGTTTCAAATGTATTTTTTCTTAATATTAATCGTACTACAACATAATAATCCCCTCCCCCCACTCCAGAAGTTACGGTTTATCCATCTTATACATATTCTTTTAGGTACAAAGGTCTTCTCTTACATCATATTGGTCTAGGTGATTTCCTCTTTTCAATCTGTATTTTATCCTCTTCTACCGCATCTTCTTCGATGTCGGTCAATATCATCTGTTTATCTGAATTCTTTTCATTTGCATGTTGGAACTGCTGGAACATATCTAGTATGTCATCTTCATTTTTTACGAATATGATTTTTGTGATGCTTATATATGTTTCCGTTTTCGCCTTTAATATCATAAATTTGCTTTGATCGCGCCATTAACCCATTGTTTACGTAGTATATCTCTGAATATTACCACGTCTCCAATTTTAAAGTTTTTCACTGGGTCTTGGTTATATTTATATATATGTGTATCAGGTTACAGAAAATCTAAATTAGTTTGTATTTTCTGACCGAATAACATTTCAGCTGGCGATTTTCCAGTCGTTGTTGATGGAGTTATATGTTGATACATCATGAATTCCTGTAAGACGTTTTTCATATCCATATTTTTGTTTTTTCTTAAATATTTCTTCACCTGCCCTACCGCGTTTTCCACCAAACCATTTGATTCAGGGTGATAAGGGGGTGTAAATACATGTTTGATGTCCCATTTTTCAAATTGTATTTTTAATTCTTCACTCGCACATCCACGACGTTGTCAGAGACAATTACTTGTGGAAATCCATGTATATAAAATATGTCTGTTAAACATTTTATTGTTTCGTTTGCACTAGTATTTTTAACCTCGTGACATTCTATCCATTTAGAGAAAGCATCGATTAAAATTAAATAATTTCTTTCTTCTATTGGACCCGCATGGTCTATATAAAGTCTTTGCCACGGATATATTGGTTTAGGCCAAGAAGAATATTGTTTATTCGGCAGAGCTATTTCAGACTTACATTTATCACATTTCTTAATATACTTTTCAATATTATTACTTATCTGTGGCCACCAAAAATAACTCCGAGCTAGAGCTTTAGCTCGCACGACGCCTGGGTGCCCCTGATGCAAAAGTTCTAGAACTTTCATTCTCCCTATAGGAGGTATAACTACTCTGTCTCCCATATTAATACGCCCTTTACAGACTGACAATTGGTCTCTATTGACCCAAAACCCTATTGCTAAATTTTATTAGGCCAACCTTTGCTTATCCTTTTCCTAAGTAACGCATATCCGTCATTTTCATTTGTTCATGTCTGAACTACTTTACTATTTATGACTTGGGATTTCATATTGTCAATGTGATTAACTTCATCAGTTTCATAGTTGTCATTATTTCCGGGCACTCTAGATAGAGCGTCCGCATGAGAAATTATCTTTCCTTTTTGATATTTTAGATTGAAATCATAAACAGTAAGTGTATTAGCCTATCTGAGCATGCGTGGACTTAAATGCTCTGGCATCAGACGATCTTTTACTATAATCCCTAACAAAGGTTTGTGATCTGTTACTAATTCACATCCATATATAAACTGATGAAATTTTTTCACAGCAAACATGACTGCCAAAGCTTCTTTGTCCAGCTGACTATAATTTTCTTCAGCTTTAGATCACGTCCGAGAAGCATAAGCTACAGAACGTTCATGATCGTCTATTTGATGTGCTAAATCTGCTCCGATTCCGTATTGTGATGCATCCGCTACATTTTATCTATACATCAGCCTATTTGCCTGTGGCAAACAATGCTTAATCCGATCAGATAAGGAGGCATCTGGAATAGTCCACTTCTGAGAGAAGGAAGGACTATAACACTTTCTATACAGGAACTCATTTTTTTTAGATTAATTGCCCATAAAAATATTTTATAAAATAATAAATATACTCACTAGAATTAGTAGCTTGTAGAACTCTCTCTCCTTCCAGTTTTAATTTTCTATAATTATTTAGTGGATTCGGTTTATCATTTTCATTATAAGGAGGTTTAGTACGATCAAAAACATAGTCTGTACTGATGTATATCAGAATAGCGCCAGCATTTGCTTTAAAAAAAAAAATTATGAGATTTATGATTCTATTTAAGTTACAAAGTATAATAGTGTTTGATTGATATATATTTAAAAAATTCATTGTTTGCTTATTAAAATGTATATATAAATTTGTAGTTTTATTGTTCAGGACTTCACGAGAAGTTCGTATGCCGGAAGTGCCATCACTGAGATCGATCTGAGGATCTTTCTCTCCAGAAACTGATACTTTACCATGGCACTAAATCACAGAGGGCAATGTATGCGAACATATAAAAATACACCTGGGTCTCGTTTTATGCGATAGATAGGTTCCTCAGAAAACATGCGCAAACGGAATCGCGCAAAAATAGATGTAACTTACATTGAAAAAGGGGGGATGCGGTCTGTGATTTTTCAAAATTCGCGTAAAAGCAAAGCACCAACGTAAAATTACTTTAAAATTCGCGCAAAAAAAAAATTGAGGAAATAAAATATGATTAATAAAAAATTTCAAATTTGAAAAAAATTGATACAAGACAAACGTTTTTTACTATAATATATAATTTTATTCAAAATAATATATTTTTATGCATAATTTACATTTTTTTTATACATGTTTTAATTATTATCGATATTTGCCGACAAACACGGTTTGCAAACTGAGGAAATACAACTAGCGCTAACTCACACTCATGTTGTGCAATGGATTTCTGCTGACAACGTAATTAGTAATTAATCTTTGAGACGATTTTATTAATTGTTTATGAATTTAGACTTACGATAATAAAAAGACATTTATTCACCAGTGCTGGGAAAAATTTAATTAAAACTAACGACTTAAAATTAAATTCTTATTTTTGACTTTAATTTTCAATTCCGTTTAAAAATCAAATTTCGTTTCACTGCTATTACTGATCTTTTAAAAATAAACTTGCGGATACTAAATGATTTATAATTGATTACGTTCTTTTTTAAAAAGCAAAAACAGAATGTGATTTAAAATGCAAAATTAACACGTACAACGTTTGAACAAATTTATGTTATAATCTTGTAAAATTTAATGTGTGTATATATAAAATGTGGAAATTATGATTTTAATTTCATTATTGTACAAAATCTTACTATTATAAAGCACTGAAAATATTGAAATTACTAAGATGAAAGTCAAATTCCAATAATGTGCTATTACTTTCAATATAACGTAAGTGCGCGAAATTTATTATTTAAAGTAATAGCGCATTATCGGAGGTCGACTTCCAATGAACTTCAAAATCGCGTAACTTCGAAATCGTGTAAAATAAGTCCGCGTAAAAAGAGACCCAGGTGTACTTACAAATATGTGAATGTGTTAAAATAAATTGAATATTAAAATCTCATATTATACTTCTCACCAAAGCAAAATCAAAGTAAAAAAAAAAAACTATCTCTAATATTTAATAGCAATAAAATAATTAAATATATCAAAAAGGCATTTAAATTCCTTTTACATTAAAAAAAAGGTCATACCAAACATACTCAGGGAAGAGTAGCGAAGCAGGCACTATATCCAGCAAACACCAAGGTTAAAATGCCATTTCCAAACAGTTTCTCCATAAATATATCACATTCAATAATAAACAATAAAGCATACTAATTGTGTCCACTAATTAATTATTTATGAATGTGCATTTAAGAATCTTAGATTTCTATTAATCAATTTATGGTCTTAACACCAAATGATAATAGCAATTAAGTCCTCATTCTATGAATAATTTTACCACTGCCAATCATATGAGACCACCTATGAACTAATATTTCACAAATTGTAAACCTTGTATTAATAACAATTGAAAATGATATATGTGCTGAATTAAATGGAAAATAAATTATTTCTAATTTTGAAATAAAGTAACCGAGACAAAATTTGACAATTATTTAGAATAACTTGAAGAGAAAAAAAAAAAACTATAACAATTATTTAGAATAACTTGAAGAGAAAAAAAAAACTATAAAAAGAAGATACCATTTCTTTTTTTATATAAAAAAAATCGCAGAAGATTATATTCGGTTTAAGAATTTTTTTATAATTTATTCATTAAAAACTATTAGTTATATAAGCCAAACATTAAATTTCATTGATAAAATAGATAGAAAGATCACTACTACATCGACACTAGTCCTGTCATTATAAGCATTCTGCATCATCATTAAAAACTATTAGTTATATAAGCCAAACATTAAATTTCATTGATAAAATAGATAGAAAGATCACTACTACATCGACACTAGTCCTGTCATTATAAGCATTCTGCATCATCAAATTTGAACTTATCAAATCAAATGGGTTTTCTGAAGAAGCATTTTGCCATAATAAAACTTAAAAATGAGTAGATAGATGTGATTTTAGTACTTGAAAAATAATATATATAAATATTTTATAAAATATGTTTATATTCATTTGGCAAGTTCTAAAACACCCTAAAATATATTATTTATTTGATTAGTATTTGGTTTGGTATATTTAACTTAAAATAAAAGTGTGCGTGTGTAAAGTGGAGGGTAGGGGGCATGCCCCTCCATTTTTATTACAAGTTAAATAATACCAACCAATATTGTCGATAAAGTAAAAAAAATTTTTTTAAAATGCAATACTTCTCAAATTAAATGAAAGTATTTTTTATATAAATTATTTTTTACTTTTCAGTTATGGGATTATTTTAATAAGATAACAGACTTTTGTAACTATTCATATTCTAATTTAAATACTAAAAATTAAACAATGTCACCATATTTTTTGTTTTTCAATAAAATTCCTGCACATTAATAATTGTTTACAAGAGGATATGTTGTAGTACGATTAATATTAAGAAAAAATACATTTGAAACTGTGTGTACTCAAGAAGTTAAAAGTGTTAAATAATTACATGTGAAAGTAAACGAGTTGATCTAATAAAAATGAAAATTAGAAATTACAAATGGTTTTTTATATAGATATTTTATAAAAAGCAAGGTGTAAAACAAGATGGAAGATCCGAATAAATAATTAATTGAACAAAGGATTAAAAAGGTAATGAACAATTTAATTAATTAGTTCAGAAATAAGCCCAGAATAATTTGGTAATTAAAATTGATAAGGAATAAACAATAGAACAAAAAGTAGATATAATCTAGCAGAGAAAGGACAGATTAGTTTCAGTCCTGCTTTTCTGAGAGACTAAAGTGTAGCGCGAATTCAGAACAGGACCAACGATGGGAGAACCAGATATTCGGGTCTGAAGGTACCAAAGACCAACCTAGGGTAATTATACAGACTATACCTGTCATTATTATTTTTGTAAGCTTTACAGGTGCTAGTAGAACTAATGATAATTCTGTTTATGAATGATTGTTATTTTTCATACAAATAAAATCTTGTATCTGTAAGTGGGATATCTTAATTGTATGCAAGAGAGTATTAGTTACTTGAATTAGGTGTATTTGGTTGTTTCTCGTAAGTAACATTAAATCAAGTACACCACAATTTTTGCGCAACCAGGAGAAAACCTGTTTTTCAAGCTTTATGAAAGAAGTACACCGAACAGTAATTCAGAAGTCGGTGAGTTGTTAAAGAATTAAAATGTCGATAGGACAAGCTAATATATTAGAATTTGGGCTAGATAATCTGCATGAATGGCCTTTTTATGTGCCTCAATTACAAAATTATTTTAAGTTAAATAGTATTATTGAAAATGACAGGAAAGTTGCAGCGTTATTATGTTTGTCAGGTAGAAAAGTTATTGAAATAGTAAACAAATTGTATAATGGACAAGTTACAGATAGTAGTAACTACGATGACCTGGTTCAAAGACTAACAGATTACTTTAGCCCAAGACCATCGAAGTATTTAGCTAGGTTAAAATTGAGGAACCGCAAACAAGACAAACTCGAATCAATTAAAGAATATATTGTTCTACGCCAATTAGCAAAGAATTGTGAGTACGGAGACTTTGTGGAACAAATTCTTATTGACCAGTTATTATGGGGAATGAAGGACGATAAATTGCATCAATTGTTATTAATTGAAATTCAGATGACTTATGAAGGTGCTATTCAAAAGGGAATAGTATACGAATCAGTGGTAGAACAAGTTTTAGTTTTTTGAACTCTAGGAATACTATTTTTAAAATAAAGGATAAGGATTGTACTATAAGAAGGGAAAAGTTTCGAAATAAAATGTTTTTGTTGTGGTAAAGTAGGTCATTTGTCTAAAAGCTATAAATGAAGGAACGAAAAATGTTACAACTGTGGTGGAAAAGGCCATTTAGCATCAGTGTGCAAAAAACCTAAACGAAAATCTGAATATGGTAAAGATCAGAAACAGTAATTAAAAAAAATATCTTAAAAAATGAGCAGGATCAATTCATGCTAGAGATTAAGTTAAGTAACAAAAGAGTAGAAATGGAAATAGATAGTGGCTCAGGAATTTCTTTAATATCTATGAAAAAGTGGAAGGAAATATCCACAGACAGCCCTCACATTAAAATACAGAAAGCTAACATTAACGTTAGAGATGTCAACGGGAACCCGATCAAGTTAATTGGGAAATCCGAAGTAATAGTTGGTTTTAAAAATAAAAACTACAAATTACCTATATATTGTGCCCTTTTCTATAGGTCAGTAATAATCCATCTCAGTCAATTACTAAAAAATTTAAATTTTGGAATATGTTCTCTTGATGTGTTAATTATATTTTATTAATAATATCTTAAAGTACAATTTAAAGCTAAAAAAAATACGTAGTATATAAAATTATAGCGAATCATTTAAAAATAGTTATGTAAAGCTAGAAATATTGTTACATATGGTTGCAAAAGCTGGCCATAATAAATAACACAGCTATAAATATTTAAAGGTATGTTTAATAAGCTAAATTTTAATAGTCTTAAACGTATAGATAAATAAATGTTATATTTATATTTAAAGGTATGTTTAATAAGCTAAATTTTAATAGTCTTAAACGTATAGATAAATAAATGTTATATTTATTTTTATAAACTTATTTAATAATCAGAATTAATATTATATATTAAAAATAAACTTTATGATAGTGAAAGTTGTATTTAAATCTATATTTTCAAAATCATTTTTCCAAATTTTTATGCTATCGTATTATTTTATTAATCTGGACAGAGACATAGATTAAAAATCGTCTGTCTTAAATTTGATTAATCATGTGACTTGTATACTATACTATATACTTTCACACACAAGCTTGTTTTAATTGATAACAAAGTTTGAAATATTTAAAAATTATATTATAGACTTGAATATAATTATTATCTATCATAGAAGTGAATATTAAATAGTTGTTATAAATGTTTCTAAATGTTTTAAATAGTATCATAAAAACGAATACAGATATAATAATTAAATATTTTGTTTAAATAAAACTAGATAAATTGAATATTAAGAGTGGGATAAATATTAAAATATATTTTAAAAGTTATTTTAAAATAACTTGGACTTGGGCCTGGCTTGGGCTTGGACATGGTCTTTGGGCTGGGACTTGACCTTGGGCCTGTTGGGCTTGGTAATGAGTCTGGGCTTGGGCTTGGTGGGCTTGGGTCTGGACTTGGGCTTGGGTTTGAGCTTGGGCTTTGGCTTGGAATTTGGGCTTGGGGCTTGAACTTGGGCTTGGGTATGGGCTTGGACTTAGGCCTGGGCTTTGGGCTTGGGCTTTAAGCTTGGGATTGGGCTTAGGCTTGGGATTTGGGCTTGGCTTAGGCTTGGGTGTGGCTAAGGCTTAGGCCTTGGGATTGGTTTAGGCTTCAGGCTTGGACTTGCGGCTTAGGCTTCAGGCTTGGACTTGTGGCTTGGGCTTGGGCATGGCTCTGGGCTTGGGCTTGGGGTTGGGTTTGGGCTTGCAGCTTGGACTTTAAGCTTAGGCTTGGGGCTTAGGTTTGGGCTTGCAGCTTGGACTTTAAGCTTAGGCTTGGGGCTTAGGTTTGGGCTTGGTCCTGGTCTTGGGCTTGGTCTTTGGGTCTGGGCTTGGGCTTTGGCTTGGAATTTGGGCTTGGGTGTGGGCTGGGGCTTGAACTTTGGGCTTGGGCTTTGGGCTTGGGTCTGGACTTGGGCATGGGCTTGGACTTAGGCCTGGGCTTTGGGCTTGGGGCTTTAAGCTTAGGCTTGGGATTGGGCTTAGACTTGGGCCTGGGCTTTGGGCTTGTGCTAGGATTTGGGCTTGACTTGGGTGTGGGCTTGGGGCTAAGGCTTAGGCCTTGGGGATTGGGATTAGGCTTCAGGCTTGGGCTTGGGCATGGCTCTGGGCTTATGCTTGGGCATGGGCTTAAGCCAGGGCTTGGGCTTGGACTTTGAACTTGGGCTTGGGTTTTAAGCTTAGGCTTGGGGCTTGGGCTTTTTGGACTTGGGGATTGGGCTTGGTCTTTGGTTTGGCTTTGGGATTGGGCTTGAACTTGGGATTTGGGCTTAGGCTTCGGCTTGGACTTTGAACTTGGGCTATGGGCTTGGGTTTTAAGCTTAGGCTTGGGGCTTGGGCTTGCTTTGGGATTGGGCTTGAACTTGGGATTTGGGCTTTGGGCTTAGGCTTGGGGTTTGGGCTTGGGACTTAAGTTTGAGACGTGGACTTGGGGCCCAGGTTTGGGCTGGGATTTGGGCTTTGTGCTTGGAGTTGGGATTGGGCTTGGATGTGGGCTTGCGATTGTGGCTCGGGGCTACGGCTTGGGGTTTGGGCTAGCTAGGGCATGGGCTTGGTTTGGGCTAGCTAGGGCATGGGCTTGGGCATTTTCTTGGGCTTGGGTCTTGGCTTGGGCTGGGGCCTGGGCTTGGGTCTAAGCTTGATCTTTACTTTGGGCTTGGGCTTTGGGCTTGGGCTTGAATTTGGGCTAGGGGCATGAGGTTGGGTCTTGGGTTTGGGCTTTAAGCTTGGGCTTTGGGCTGGGGCTTTTTGGGCTTGGGCTTTCAGTTTGGGCTTGGGCTTAGGCCTGAGCTTGGATTTGGGCTTGGGCTTAGGCTTGAGCTTGGGGCTTAGGCTTGGTCTTTGGGCTTGAGCTTGGGCTTTGGTTTGGGCTTGGGGCTTAGGCCTTGAGGCTTGGTCTTGGGCTTTGACTTCAGGCTTGGGCTTAGGCTTGCGTATGGGCTTAGGCTTGGGGCTTTGGCTTGGGCTTGTTCTTACGCTTCGGCTTGCGCTTGTGGCTTAGGTTTGGACTTGGGCTTTCGCTTGGGCATGGTCTAGGGCTTGGGGCTGGAGTTTGGGGCTTTTGCTTGGGCTTGGGGCTTAGGCTTGGTCTTTGGGCTTGGGGATCGGGCTTGGGCATTGGGCATGGGCTTGGGCTTTCAGCTTGAGCTTGGGTTTTGGGCTTCGGCTTAAGCTTGGCACCTTGTCTTGGGCTTGGTCTTGGGCTTTCAGCTTGAGCTTGGGCTTTAGGCTTGGGGTTTTGGGCTTTGGCTTAAGCTTGGTGCCTGGTCTTGGGCTTGGGCTTGGTCTTGGGCTTAAACTTGGGCCTGGGCTGGGGCTTGGGAATTGGTGCTTGGTCTTTGTCTTGGGTTTGGGCATGTGCTTGGGCTTGTGGTAAAGGCTGGGGCTTTGGGATTGGGCCTGAGCTTTTGCTTGGGGCTTGGGTTTATGCTTGGTCTTTGGGCTTGGGTTTGGTCTTTGGGCTTCGACTTGGGCATAGGCTTGGGTTTTGAGCTTGGCCTTGGGCTGGGGTTTGGGCTTTAAGCTTGTGCTTTGGGCTGGGGCTTGGGTTTTGGGCTTAGGGCTAAAGCTGGGTCTGGCTAGGGCTTGGGGACTGGGAGTTGGGCTTGGGATTTGGGCTTAATCTTTGGGCTTGGGCCTAGCTTGGGCTGGGACTTGACCTTGGGCTTGTTGGGCTTGGAATGGGCCTGGACTTGGGCTTAAACATGGGCTTGGGTTTGAGCTTGGGCTTTGGGCTGGCTTTGGGCTTTGGCTTGGAATTTGAGCTTGGGTGTGGGCTTGGGGCTTAAGCATGGGCTTGGGTTTGAGCTTGGGCTGGCTTTGGCTTGGAATTTGAGCTTGAGTGTGGGCTTGGGGCTGGGGCTAGCCCTTGGGGTCTGGACTTGGGTATGGGCTTTGGGTTTGGGCTTGGGCTTTAAGCTTAGGATTTGGGCTTAGGCTTGGGTGTGGGCTTGGGATTGGGGCTAAGGCTTAGGCCTTGGGATTGTAGGCTTCAGGCTTGTGCTTCGGCTTGGGCATGGCTCTGGGCTTGTGCATGGGCTTGGGCCTGGCCCTTGGCTTGAACTTGGTCTTTGGGCTTGGTCTTGGGTTTGGGGCTTGGGCTTTAAGCTTAGGCTTGGGCCTTGGCTTGGGCTTTGAACTTGGGCTTTGGGTTTGGGCTTTAAGCTTAGGCTTGGGTCTTGGGCTTTTTGGACTTGGGCTTAGGCTTGGGCTTGGTCTTTGGGCTTGGGCTGAGCTTTGGACTTGGGGTCTGGGTTTGGTGCTTAGTCTTGGGCTTTGGGCTTGGCTTGGGTTTGGGCATGGGCTTGGGGCCCAGGCTTGGGATTTGGGCTTGGGTGTTAGGCTTGGGCTTTGTGCTTGGGTGTGGGCTTGGAGATTGTGGCTTGGGGCTATGGCTTAGGCCTTGAGCTTCAGGCTTGGGTTTGTGCATGGGCTTGGGCATGGTCTTGGGTCTTGGCTTGGGCCTAAGCTTAATCTTTACTTTGGGTTTGGGCTAGGGGCATGAGGCTGGGGCTTGGTCTTGAGCTTGGGGTTTAGGCTTGTGCTTTGGGCTGGGGCTATTTGGGCTTGGGCTTTGGGTTTAGTCTTGGGCTTGGGCTTAGACTTTGGCTTTCAGCTTGGGCTTAGGCTTGAGCTTGGGGCTTGGTCGTTGGGATTGAGCTTGGGCTTGAGATTGGATTTGGGCTTGGGATTGGATTTGGGCTTGGGCTTAGGCTTGTGCTTGGGGCTTAGACTTGGACTTGAGCTTGGGGCTTAGGCCTTGGGCTTGTGCATGGGCTTAGGCTTGGGTCTTGGGGCTTCGGCTTGGACTTGTTCTTATGCTTTGGCTTGCACTTGGGGCTTGGGCTTGTGGCTTAGGTTTGGACTTGGGCTTGCGCTTGGGTCTGGGGCTTGGGCATTGGGCTTAAGCTTGTCTTGTCTTGGGCCTGGTCTTGGGCATTGGGCTTAAGCTTGGCATGGGCTTGGGCTTTCAGCTTGAGCTTGGGCTTTAGGCTTGGGTTTTGGGCTTCGGCTTGGGGCCTGGTCTTAGGCTTCGGCTTGGCCTTCGGCTTAAACTTGGGCTGGGGCTTGGGAATTGGTGCTTGATCTTTGGGCTTGGTCTTGGGTTTGGGCTTGCACTAGGGGCTTTGGGATTGGGCCTGAGCTTTTGCCTGGGGCTTGGTCTTGGGTTTGGGCTGGGCTTCGACTTGGGTTTGGGCTGGGTTTTGGGCTTTGAGCTTGTGCTTGGGCTTGGGGCTAAAGCTGGGTCTGGCCGCAGATTGGGCTTGGGATTTGGGCTTAATCTTTGTGTTTGGGCTTTGGGCTTGGGTCAGGGCTTGGGCTTGGGCTTGGGATTTGGGCTTAATCTTTGTGCTTGGGCTTTGGGCTTGGGTCAGGACTTGGGCTTAAGCATGGCCTTTGGGTTTGAGCTTGGGCTTTGGGCTAGCTTTGGGCTTTGGCTTGGAATTTGGGCTTCAGTGTGGGCTTGGGGCTGGGGGTTGAACTTTGGGCTTGGGTCTGGACTTGGACATGGGCTTGGGTATGGGCTTGGACTTGGGCTCTGGCTTGGGCTTGGTTTTGAGCATGGGCTTTGGGCTTGGGTTTGAGCTCAGGCTTGGTTTCAGGCTTGGGCCTGGGCTTTGGCTTGGAATTTGGGCTTGAGTGAGGGCTTGGGGCTAGGCATTTGGGCTTGTGTCTGGACTTGGGCTTGGGTATGGGCTTGGACTTAGGCCTGGGCTTTTGGTTTGGGCTGGGCTTGTGCTTGGGACTTGGGCTCTCTGGCTTGGGCTTCGGGCTTGGGCATAGACTTGGACATGGGCTTGGGCTTGAGCATTGGCTTTGGGCTTGGGTTTGAGCTTGGGCTTAGTTTTGGGCTTGGGCTCTGGCTTGGGCTAAGTCCTCTGGCTTGGGCTTAATCTTGGGTTTGGGTTCAGGCATGGGCTTGTTCTTGGGCTTGGGTTTTGGGCTTGCAATATCAGTTGGTATAATCATTATTTAAAATTCATTTCTAGTGTTTTTTATTTTTTTAAGCTGTAATGATATTTCTCATTTATTTGTGGCTGTTTATCTATTTTTGATCTTTCATCTATAGATCTGCTCACATTTTACATCTGTATCAATCTGCCAATAACTTTCTAATCTTGTGATGTGATCAAAGAATTATATGCTAGAACTTCTGACACACATAAGTTATAAATTCATCAAAAGAGCCCATGCGTATGTTTTTTCCTGACATTTTTGCAAGATTTAGAATGTTCTCGGCAGATTAATATATATGTTAAAAAGTATAACAGCTCTAATCTGTAATACTAGTCATACCAGACAATTTGAAAAAGTATAATTTTAACAATATGAAAAATATAAATTTTTAAAAATGGCAACATTACCATACTAAAACACCCCCACCCACCCCATCTGCACAAGATACAACATTATGCCATCGAACTCACACAGCCAGTAAGTCTCACAATTTTACTTAAAGTTTATAAAAGCACTACATATATAAACTCTGGCATGAAATTACCAAAACAAGCACTAAAGCAAAATTATACACACTGCCAGCAATTCCCAAATGTTATTTAAAATTAATACAAAAAAGTCCTAATGTATATTTAAGTCTGTCATAAAGTTACAAAAGAGACACTAAAGCAAAATTACCAGCCAAATAATAATAATACATAAGCAAGTTAAATCATCTATCATAAAATGGCAAAAAAAAAAATGTACAATTATTAAGACTAGCATGAAAGTATCAAAACGAGCATTAAAGCAAGAAATGGCAAAAAATATTAGTATGTCTATTATATCTGGCCTGAAATTATCAAAACTAATACTAAACCAAAATTGACAAAAGATGATACCTCATAGTAGACAAATTAAATTGCTTAAAATGAAAACATACCAAGTAGATATAACAGTAATTGTCAAGATTGAAACAATCATTTCTCTCATTGCAGAGGTTCACCAGAAAAAATTCTGTATTCTATTTTAAAGAGAACTTTCTTCCTTATATCTATTTCAATTTTTTTTAAATTGGAGACTTAAAGAACATGTGTTTTTGCAATATAACTCCTACATAGAAATGGAATCAATATGGCAGACTGATTTTTTTATCTTATCCATGATACAAATGAAAGTGTTGTCATCTTTATGCAGTCTCTGCCACATAAATCTAGGTGCTTTTGTGCTATTCCTGTGTTATTATTGAAACAGTAAGATTCGTATTCGAATCTTAAGTTTCACCTTTTTACATCGTCTCTCACTGACCAGTCTATCACGCCCAAATTTAAACTTTTGGGTATCGAATTGTATGTGTAACAATATAAAAAAAGTATAAATATATGTAGAATTCAACATAAACACGCACACATAATTCAACATAAACACGCACACATTTCGATCTCAATTAAAGGCAATAAATACGGATAAAATAATATAATTTAGATTTCTTTTAGTTAAATAAATTTTGTGTAATTTTAATCATTTATTTTGGATTTATAAAGTTCGTATTTATTGCTTTGTTTAAATTTTGTTAAATAAAAATTCTAACAAAATCTGATGCAATAATTAATTAAAAGTTAAAATAATTTTATTCCCTTTTTGTCTTTGAAAAATTTAAAAGCATAGGTCAGTGATAGATAATAAATTAATTAAAGAAAAATTCCTCAAAATGCAATTAATGAATGTAAAAATGCAAACAATAGAGCAGCAGCTTTTTCTAATTAAAACCAGCAAAAAGCATTGATTATCCTTAGGGCAAGATAAATAAAACCTAAAAATACCTTGACAGAAAAATTACAAGATCAAGATAAGAAAAGAGGCCATGTTAGACTTGCTGGACATTTACTTAAACTGTAGCTTTGCTCTCGAGCACTGAAGTCTCCAAAATATCTTAAAATAAATTGTTACTGCCAAGGTATGACCGAGTAGAAGCACTGAGATTATTCTCCATTGGGAGATGGCCTACCATATGCCGAACTTTCCGTTGCCCATCCTAAGTTCACCACAATGATCTGCCTGAAATAAGCAAGAAAGCTGCTGCAGTTAAAATCAATGAAACGCCAAATACAAGAAAACTGCTAATCACGAACAATCTGCTATTATACTAATGGAAGAAAACGTCTTATAAAACAGGTACCTGTGTGTATTCCAAACTCTAGAGTACCCTCATAATAATAAGCTATAGCTCATCTTCTACTAATTGTCTAACTTATATAATGTCAAAATTGTAATTTTGCGAAACTAAAATTTAATAATTAATGTAACATGTAAATGTCTCTAATAATCTAGCTCACCTCTCTATCTTTCTTGGGTGCATATTTTTCAAATCTACACTTTATCTATAGTCTTATTTATTTATTGCATGCTCATAATTGCCTTAGTTTTCAAAATTAAATCTATGATCGCTTGAAACAGTGAATGTGTGTCAAATTTTCATTAATATTTGCTTTCATGAAAATCGACACGCATTCAAAGCATCATTTATTGTAATGCAGGGTCTACTACTTCGTAACTGGCTGGCATATTAGTTGTAATAATTCCCAGCTTAGATATATTTAGTAATTATTAACTGTTAATGAATAATTCCATGAAATTTCATTTCTTTGAGAGTCACCAATGTTCTTTTAGTCCATGTTGATAATGTAGGGCTGAGTTAGAAATATATTTAAATATTATCATTTTTTATACATTAGACATGTGTTACGTTTTAAAGACGCGATGCCCATTCCACGCCATGAATATTCCGGATTCTTCAGGGTTGAAATTAACCCGTCGTCCTACACAAGCGGACATAATAAATGCTCCCGTAGGATTTGACCTGTCACGCAGCAAGCGGGCAAATTGTGACACGCACCGCTTGTCCCTGGTTATGCTTATGTGACACCTTACTTCGTCGTGCCGAGGCATAGACCAGCCGACAACCTTATAAACTCATCCGCAGCATTGCAGTTTCAATATACTGCCATTCCATATCGCCTTTCTAAAGCGTACGTGTTCCTTTACTTCAATTTTATTATTCTTTATATCACTCCGCCTCTGCATTATCTTCCTAATTCACTCTCAAATAAATGTGTGACCTTAGTCATAAAATAAATATTTTTAATTAAATAAATATATGTCTGCCGCTACTTTTAAATCTTACTTTAGACTCTTGCATTGCAAAGTATAAATTCCTCACAGCATGCATTAGAAATACTCACTCGAGAACTTTAGGTAGCTAGGATTACGCTTTCATATAAATGAATACTTTTTTTAAATGTTCCAGTATCGGAAATACCGCTGAGATCCTCAATATAAATCATATCTAAACAAATAAATGTATTTTTGAATATAATAATATTGCAAATCCGTTACTGAACTTCGAATCTAAAATATGATTAGTAAATGAACCTTATTAAAATGTGTTAATAAATAATTTTAAACTATATGTCTGCAGTTACGTTTTCATTTATGCGATACCCATTCTATATAATATTTCCTCGATTATATAAATATGAATGTTAATTAATATTGGTTTGAATATTGGCTAACTCGAAAATCAAATTATGAATCTCTTGCATATCCCTGACCACCGTGCCTAAAGAAATATTTACTAATGTCGCATGAGATGCGTTGTTCCGTAGATTGTATTGTAGAACCGATAAACCATGTTCGAACTCATTACCACAGGTGGCTTCGCTACCTCCATGGTGCTGCTGTTCTGTGTGGTGGTCGAATTCTGCACTATGTTTACGAGACATGTTTTCTTACTGTTACATAGATTTTTTTTTTTACCGTTTGGTGCAAAATGTGGAGGCTTCGATAAAAAACCCATATATACCCTGAGCAAAATACAACACATATATATTTTATTCTGCCAATTGATAGTTTTACATCCTATTTATATATCATTAGGGTTTTCAATTATTACACTATGGGATTGCTCCATTCAAAATATTACTTCAAGATCTACCATTGATAATGTAGATCCATGTATAACAGTGAACACACTACAATATATATTAAATTTTTGTTTATAATAAAAATGTTTTAATACAAATATGCAAAGAATATTATTGTATGTACATAGATCTCTAATAAAATACAAGTTTATTACTTCACCTTTTATTAGTAAATAATTTAGATTATGCTTTATGCAAAAAAGTGAAGCTTATCTCTATCTTATTACCAAGTTATATGGCTTAGTGCTTTCAGAGACCTTAAGTCTCCATAATCATAGCCTACTTTTAAACTGAAGCCTAGCTGTAAATTTGCATAAATTTTTACATAAACCACAGCTAAACTTCAGTTTAAAAGTAGGCTAGGATTATGGAGACTCAAGGTCTCTGAAAGCGCTAAGCCATATAAGATCAAGATAAGCTTCACTTTTTTGCGTAAAGCGCAATCTAAATTAATAGATCTCTAATATGTTTTAACTTTAAAATAAGTAATAAAAATACAATAAATAATCATTTACAATTCTGTTTTCAAAGAACATTTATAAAGGATTATTTTTCAATAAAAATAGGCTAAAAAGTTTTTATTTAATAAAGACTCCTTTTCTCAAAAGAAATTAATAGAACTCTTCTAATGTTTTAAATTCTTTTAATACTATTAAAAGATATCTTTTTTTTAAATTTGAAAACTTTAAGAGCTTTCAAATAGGAATACAATAAATGCAATTTATATGGTATTAACATTATATATCAGAATGTAAACAAACATTTTGCCTTTTTTTTTAACTAATTTTTTTTTTATTATATGTTTTTAAATTGTGGTTAAGTGAATCAGTGAATAATGATAGTGTTTGTGATAACCCATTGTATTCTTGTTTATTTAAGTGGTAAATTTGAACTGCTATTTTTTATTATATAATATAATGGTGAAATGTAATGTAACAATTTCTCCTTAGAATTCAGAAGTTTCTATCTATAGAACATATGCCTAGAAAAGTCATTAATTATGTTTTCCTTCTGAAATCGCTATATTCCAAAATTGACTCATCTATTCCTTATTGTCAAATCATCCTTTGGGCCCGATTCATTTCTTTTTCTCCTTCTATCTCATTTTAATAAAAACTGCTTTGTTAACTTTATCATACTATTCTCATATTTCCCATTTTTTGGTTACAAAACTTACAAAAATTATTTTTTAATTTTTCATATTCTCTTTACAAACTCTCCTAATTATCTTTCAATGTCCTGTACTCCAAAAATTGTGAATGAAAGCACCTAAGAGTTCTTTATTAGCATGCTGTGAAAATATTTATATATAATATCCTTTTTTAAAAAAAGCCAAGTAAAATCTCTATAATAAATAAAATTCAAATATTTACTGATTTGTAAATAGTTATGTTTAGGTTTTATTTCAACAGATAATGATATTTCCTCAGAGATAAGTCTGGTAATTCAGAATTTTGCTATCATGCATAATGTTTTATATTTTATTTTCATAATGAGCTAATAGTGAATGCTTAAATATTCTTATCCATAATAATATTATAAATTATGATACATTATGTCTTATTTCTTATTTTCACAATAAGGTAACAGAGGACACTTAAATGCAATTATTCATAATAATATTATAACTTCACATGATCACCATTTCCTATGCTGTTATTAAAACAGGCAAAACTCTTTAAACATATTGCCACTCAGTGCAAGCCAGAGTAATCAATGGATGCCAAAAACCTTGTACATAAAATTCTCATCTAGTGCTTATTCATCCAATAGCCCCAGACTAGTTTCTGGCTTGTGGCTCTTCATCAGTGAGGAGCCTTGGATCTGAGAGCACTGCACCTAGATCTTAGGATCTAATGCAACCCTTCAACAGCCACCTCTTATCTGTACTTAACTACAAAACTATGAGTCTTAAATTAAAAACACCATAATATTTTCAATCCCAGTTCATTAGCTTATATAGTCATATAGGTCTGAACTAAGTTCAGTATCCATATATTTTGGTGACCTTGGTTATTTAATAACCCTATCCATCACTATTCTATTAGGCAGGATTGCTTTTAAGCAATAAACAGCCCATGATCACCATTTCCTATGTTTGCTTATAACTGATGAAGGCCACAAGTCAGAAACTAGTCTGGGGATATTGGATAAGTAGACATTAGATGGGGATTTTATGCACAAGCCCTCTGGCATCCATTGATTACTCTGGTTTGCACTGAGTGGCAATACATATAGAGAGTTACCTGTTTTAATATTATTATAAGTTATAACTCCGCATTGTATTAATTACATAACTGATTATTTTATTATTACTCATACCATAAGGCGATAGCTTAAATTATATGTGTTGCAATATTAAACATTAAAATACTGGAATTATATTCCTATTTATTCAAAAATTTATATCTGACAAAGATGACTAGTCATAATGAAATATTTCATATCTAAGCCCCAGATAATACATGATGATTTTTATCATTAGACTAATTATGAAAATTTGTTTTGTTATTTTTAGTTTTTCAATACATTACAATCCGTGATATGTGATTGTTTTTGCAATCCTGACCAATGCTATGACACTTAAAAAAAAAGAGTAATAATTATGTTAATGTGTTTTGTTCTTTTAGATGGTGCTTGTTAAACATTGGGTACTTTAGAAATGATTGTGTTATTGTTGAATATTATGTCATAGCGATTCTTGGGTTTTAGATGTAATAATAATAATATTAATATTTTACACATAGTAGTCAAATTAAAAAAAAATTACCAATGTATTGTTCTCCTTCCCCACAATTTACAATATTGCCATCTTTATTTTTAACAATGAAATGAGTATCTTCTAATGGTTTTCCAAGCGAAATTAAATCATTTCCGCAACTAAAATACATTACACATATGTAAATTATCACAGTTCATAACTTTAAACTGAAATAACATTCAAATATTAAATCACACCACATGATTAAGAAATTCATAATTGCCCTCTGTAAAAAAATTATAAAGTCTGTTATTTCAAAACAGTTGGCTATTTTGAAATATGAACTTTAATATATTTATATATTTATTTCACAGAGGGCAGTTCTAAATTTCTTAATCAGTAGGGAGATTTAATATTACATATTATGTAAATAGATTAAATGAGATTATAAATGAGTATTTAAGCGCCCTCTATTAGTTCATTATTTAATTAAAATAAAGAAGTTATGGAGCAAATTTAAAAGCAATGTTAATAATACCTCTTCATACACAGAAAAAAAAAAGAGAACATTAATGCATTTGCAATGATGAGCATTCTTGTTAATGGTATAGCTAAATTCAATTTAAATAAAAAAATGAAAATACAAAATTATAGTCAAATTCTGAATTGTGGAATTATGATAACCCTGTACATGGCTCAACATCCTTCATCAGATGAGCAAATCCCCATAATCAGTAACCTCAAATCAGGAACAGATTTGAATCTTATTTATATAAGAAAATTTCACTTGCTTTATTTCAAAGTATAAAATGCAAAAGATATATAATTATTAAATGTGATGCCCTTTGAAATGCTCTTTTATAATATTATAAGATATACTTATGATCAGTTAAAAATATACACACACAACACAATACTAATTGTTTGTCAATCGAGAATGCAAACCAGCAATTTCTCGCCTTCCATCAAAAAAAAATTACAGTAATCCTTCCTAGTGCACTTCATGGTAGTGAAATATAAATCCTGATGCTTACTGAATGCAATTTGTCATTGAATGTATTGCTACTAACTTTGCAACCATTTCCTAAATCAATTATTATCTTACATTTCACACTTCAAAATATAATATTAATAATACTATGAAAAATAACGTAACTTTAAAATAATTACACTTTTATTTCATGCAAAGTAGGTATTCCCGTCAATGCTTCTTACTAATAAAACAGACTAAGATATTCGTCTTAGTAATCTATAAAAGACTGACAATGTCATGAATGCACTCTTTTAATCTTCACATTAGTTTTAAAATAGATCTATCATGACTTTGAATTGGTCGTACACAGTGATATCTGCAGTTATTCAACAGCTATTAAAATGTAATATATTTTGCAACAAATTTTTAAAAAATTAAGTATTTCAGATTGTAATTGTTCATTCATTGTAAAAAAAAATTTTTTTTTGTCAGAAAGTACAGATAAGAATTATTGATGTAAATGTAATTTTAATTTACACACATATTAAAAATTAAAATAGAATTTGAATTTTTTTTTTTAATGCCCATGTTTAATTAACCTGAATGTATATACACTTATTGAGTAGCCAGTAAGTTTTCTATGAGCAGCTATAAGCTATTACTGCCTAATGCAGACAAATAATAGATTTGATTACTTTTTTCTAGCAAAAAGATCAATAAATATCAGCAATTGACTTAGGTCAAATTCAACCACATTTAACACAAGGTAGTGTTTTAGTCTGTTTTTAATCATGTAATCACTATCTTTTAATCTTTTCTGCTTAAAAACTTGCGTAACTAAAGCTCTCCATTGTATTTTATTCTCAGGCATATTCTTTCAACAAATCAATTGATACTTCAACTACTTAAATTATCCTTGAGATAATCTTCATAAGATAAACAGGTTTGCTATACCCCCCTCTAAATTTTTAATTGTAGTTTCTTATTATTCATTCATTTCACATGCACAATAACATGTCTTCCTCATTAATAGCTTCAACAGTATCCCAACATGCAGAAAACTGAATAACATATTGTTGGATTTATGATCTTGCCATAGTAGTTTCAGAATATTAGTGACTATCATTATACAAACTATTTCCAGTATTTTATGTTATGTTGCTAGAAAGTCCACATCTTATTTCCATACAATAAATTATAAAGAATAACAGTGTGCGCAATTAATTTGGATGAAATAATTACAAAAACTACGACAAAATTTCCTATCTTTAAGCATTTTAAATGTAGAGAAGTTTCAAAAGGGTCTGTGTTGCATCTCAAAATACCAAGTTTTCCTTTCTACCAAAA
Source organism: Epiperipatus broadwayi (assembly GCA_028023455.1). NCBI lineage: Eukaryota > Metazoa > Onychophora > Udeonychophora > Euonychophora > Peripatidae > Epiperipatus > Epiperipatus broadwayi. The sequence continues at coordinate 6,538,083 of JAQFVV010000037.1, forward strand.
AGTTATCACCAAATTTTAGTAGATGTACAATCTCAAGCTAGGAATCACTCAAGCTAAAAAATTTTAAAATTTTTTCTTTTACTAATTTGTTGATAAAATACAGAGTTTATTTTTTGAACATTAATTACATAACTAAACTAAATTCGCTATATCATTACACTAAAAACATTAGGAACATTCATATTTTAAGTATAAAGAAATGATGTACCAAAAAATAATTCCTATTTCATGCAGGTAATACTTAAACTGTCCCGAAAGCGCTTTGCGGTAACTTTTGAGAATTTTATGTACATTTAATAACTTCATTATCTGTGCACAGAGCACATATATATATTAAATAAGAACAATAAAAGAGGCCTACAAAACTAGATTATGTTACAGAAAAGAATTTTAAAATATTAAAGAAAAAATATTAAATAATAACTGATAAAAAAATAAACTATTATTTAAGATATTTTCATATTGCTAATTGATTGGCATCTCATTTCCAATTTTCTTCACTTTTATCCGAGCATCATTGTGCTGAGTGATTTATCCCTAACCATCTTTTAACTATGTTATTCTTTAAACATACAAAAATAGCAAATTCATAAGTGTTCTGTAAATCAAAAAACCATGAAGATAGATTTTTGAATTTGCTGTTTAATTTTTTTTTAAAAGATGCATATGTATCAAAATGTCAATATAAAATTATTAAAAACTATAGTAACAAAAGTTACGAATATCGCAAATTTTACATACTGCCATCAAAATATTAAAAGTCAAAATAATAACAAACAAGATCCAAAAGAAATGTGAAAAAATTCTAGCTAATCTTTTAGGAATTTTTATATCTTGAATTTAACATAGAGAAATATTAACTACATGTAATTTTTGATCAAAGAATCACTGACATCTGTTATTACTAATAAACTTGACAGATCAGCCATTTGGAATAAACAGACGAAACTAAAATTAAATAAGTTTATTTTGCAAAGTTTCTGGCTACTCCGAAAAGTTAAATGCCAGATTGAAAAAAATATATTTTATTGAAATAAAAGATTAACATTTTAAATAAATATTGTTTTATTTTTATTGTTTGCATACAAACAATTAGTATACAATGTCCGTATAAATCAACTATAATCTGCAAAGCAAAATGAATGGAAATAATTCCAACTACTAACAGTTAAAGCTCACCATCTTGAAATTACCAGTAATAAATTAATCCCAATACAAACCTAAGGCATCAATTAACCCCATTTTAACATTTAATAATAGCACTAATGAAAAATTACTACCGAGTTCAAATCATTTTTGTTATGTTAATGTATGTCTATTGCTGTTAAACGTAATTTTAATAAATATTTAAAACATTCGATAGTTATAACGACAAAAACTTACACTTTTTTATAATTTACTTGTTAAACAAAATCCAGTAGCTATTTAAATTATATACCCACGTGTGTTACTTTCATTACATTGAGTTCTTATTTATTTTCTTCAAAAGTATCCAAAACCATGGTTATCAACAGTGAGGCATTTCCAATCAGTCTTTGAAAAGTATCTTCATAGAATATTTTAACTGAATTTTTGTTCTCTCTGTAATTTTAAAACTTACTTTCTTATAAAAGTTTAAATATATAAGAAAAAAAAATCTCGGTGAAAAAAAGTTTCTCCATTAGCTTTTCATAAAAACAATAAAGAAGAAAGCAAAATTCACTAGCATTTCAATCACAAGATGGTGAGAGTTACTGTTTGTCCATCTACATTCTGCTCTCTAATTAAAAATAGTTAGATGCTCATTTACCAACCAATATAAGATGTTTGCTGGATTGGCTATGGATCTGATATTTGAAAAAAATCCTAAGCTTGTAAAAATATTTGTAAATTTATGTAGCTCACATTTGAACCCAGATCATTTGTATAATAAGGCAAGAACACTATCTTTGCTCACAAAACTGATCAATGCTAAAAGTTTCTTAATTTTCATTAACTATTCGGTTAACAGAAAGTAGAAAATATTAAGAATAGAAATTCATCTTTTTTTAGCATTAACCATTTATTTAAACACTTGGAATAAAAAATATTTTAATTCAAATATTTAAATAAGTAATGAAAATAGGATCAACCGATTAGATGAAATCAATGTATAAATAAATGATTGAAAATGAATATAATGATCATCATCGCCAATTGCAAATTCTTAAAACAATGTAAGCATGATACTGTATTTGATTTGGAATATATGTGTAGATTAATAGCAAGGTTATATGCACAGATGTGTGTATAATAAACAAAAAATAAAAACCAATTTTACAAGGAACTAGAGTGCCATATTCAGGGTACACATGCAAAAAATATAAAGTGACATGATATTAGAAATTCACTTATATTCACATGCACATACGATTAAAATACCTTAATTCCTCTTTGGTAATGTGATGACACGATGCCCAGCATGAAACTTCAGTGATACCATACAAGTTATAAAATTGCGTTTTGTTTCCTGTTTCTCTCCAACTACTAATAAGAGAACTTTCAGGACAGATTTCTCCTCCAAAAGCCAGAATTCTCAAAGATGATGTGGCACTCAGCAAAGTAGATTTAAGTAACGATGATGAAAATCTTTTAATAAGTGTTGGAGTAGCCTAAGATCAATAGAAAAAATATTGATAAACAATAGATCGATAATTATAACTATGAATCAACATCAATATTCTCTCTCTCATCATTACTATAGATAGCAAAAACTATGTCATAATATAATTATGGATTTCTTTTGTGGTCAACATACCATCATTCAACTAACACCATAAGATTATCCTGGGAATTTAGTCTGCAATTAAAAACAGCTAAATATCCATTTGCCAATAAATAATGAAAAACTAGCTTAGTTAATTGCTTGACCCATTTTCATCTAATGGAAAAAAAATTCTAACCTTAAATTATTTGATAGCAAGCATAGTGTATTGAAGCAATGGATCCGGAAGTCCGATCCATGCTTCACAGCCTTATATAAACTTTCCAATATTGTAACCTGGATTTAGTTTATATCGAAATATCAACAGGATTTTGCATAAAAATATAAAATTAATGGGTTTTGTTTTTTTATATTCAACGCATATTAAATTTAGTTAATTGCTTTAAAATATGTCTTTTAAAGTAAAATTCTGTTTAAGATCATTATTAAAATTTTCCGTTCCAAAATTTAGGAATCAAACACATATATAAACATCAAGTGTATATATATACAAGTAATGGAAAATTCTGTTGAAATAAAAGGTTATTTTATTAAAAAGAAGTAACATTTTTCTTTTAATTTTGTCATTTAAAATTTGTTAAAATATGGCGTATGATTTTATTTTAAGATAAGCCTGTTTGCTTTTTCTAAAGGAATGTATGTTTAATTAGTAGTTCATTCAAGGCAATTAAAGATGGCCTTTTTGATTAAATAAAATTCAAACTTAAATGCACAATTTGATAAAAAGAAATTGAAAGTTTATTTTTAGTAAAAACTTACTTTAAAACAAAGGAGTGTGGAGGGTTTATCAAGATCTAAAATCATACGCAAAACAATAGAAAGGTAGCTGATAAAAGGTATAAAAAGGCGAGGAGAACAAAAGACTGAGCTCTCTCTGGTTCTTGTTGCTGACCTATGCAGATCCTGTGCTGTGGGTCGCTGTAGTTTTATGTCTAAAAACAGAAAATATTGTTCCTGAATTCCTGGAAATCACCATTAGAAGCTTCAATATGCTATATGCGAAAAGTAATCGTAATTTGGTGAACGTGAAAATGATTGGCGGCTAATCAAAAAGACTTTGCCTGCTACCAGAGTCCTAAGCCATCAAAATGCCATGACATAACAAAATAGAAGCCTGAACTGTGTGACCATTCGATTAAATGCTACATAATTTCCATTTCCTTGTCCGGACAAATTTCAACATCTTCAATCAAGTCACCACGGCGAGGGAACCGGATCCATAAACAAGGACTGGTAACTGTATAAAATCTCCTCATGAACTTTTTATTTCTCTACCGTATTTATGAATACCGTTTTTTAATTGTTCCATTTAATTATATATATCATGTAACTGTTTTTTATTAGACTAACATTAATTTTATCTTTTATCGTTGATCATTTACTTATTAAAATTCTTCCCCTTCGCTATTCCTCATTTTAAAATGTATTTAAATGTTTTCTTGTTTTATTTGCGGTGTAAATTATTTTTTTATTTGAAACTTTCCAAGTTAGTAGTTTTGTTAACGTTGGGAAGATATTGATTTAAACCGCACGGTATTATGTCATTACTCCGCCCTATGATCAATTAATGTGTTATATAATCAACCGGGGAATAGCGGAGGTAGTTACAACATTACTAATATTTTTAAATGTCATTTATTAAAATATGTTAGTTAAATCTAAAAGCTTAGTTTGCCAATTTTCTTTCAATTTCTGAGTAGCGTAATCTATTATTTTACTTATTAAATGATCCAGGCATGCACAAAAACATATTCCATATTATATGTTTTTTTTATGCACATTTAACTTCATTAGTCCCGTAAGTGTTCCCGTCCATGTCTCTACCGTTGATGCTAAGCTTTGGTGGCTGGATAAAAAAATGTTTATGCGTGTCCCAGATAATGTTTTTTGGTTCATAATTAGCTTCGAGAATAGGTGAACAGGGCAGAGGTCATAGTATTCTTGATTTAATATCTTGCATATGGGTGGCCTCGAGGTACTTTCGCCTAGTATTCGAACTGGGTTAAACCAACCTACATCATCTGACTGTCACAGTATTAACTATTAATGTCCACACCATGAACATGGTCATTATTATGAGAAAATGTTCACTTAAAAGATAAATTATTCTAATTTTAATAATAAATTCATTCAAGTAACATTTGTAAATAGATATAATGAACTTGTGTTCGTGTTATTGCTTTTTCTCCTCAAAGCTTTGTGCAGTTTCATGCCCGAGTCTGACTTGGGATTCAGAGGTCCTAGGATCAATTCTAGTGCTAATAGGTCTGGCACTTGAACTTCTTATAAACGCCCAGTAATAAAGCCTTTTTTTTTATCTCAATGTAAATTAATAAAATACTTTTTTTTTAAATTTTTCACACAAACTAAGACAATAATTATACTGATTTGCATTAAAAACCATTAAAATATCACATATTGATCATTTCATGCTTACACATGCTATTAATAAGAGTACCAAACTCTCCATGCAGTAGTGCCACTAAATGCAAGTCTTCATAATCAATGGATTCAGGAAGATTTGTACATAAAATCCCTATCTAACTGCCTACTGTCTACTCATCCAATGTCCGCAGACTAGTTTCTAGCTTGTGGCTTTCATCAGTGAGAAGCCTTGTATTTGAGAGCATTGCACCTAGATCTTAGGATCTAATGTGACCCTCTAGCAGCCATCTTTTATCTATTTGATTAACTATAAAGTTAGGAGACCACGATATAAATACCATAATGTTTCCAACCCAAGCTCATTCACTTGTACAGTCATGTAGATCTGAACTCAGTTCAGCAACTGTACATTTTGGTGTCTTGGGTTTTTCAAAAACCAGTCAGCCTTAGCCTATGGACAGGATAGGTACAAAACCATCAAAACATCACATGAAAACCATTACATATGCTTGCACATGCTGTTAATAAGAGTATTAAACTCTAGTATAATAGTGCCGGCAAGTGCGAATCTTCATAATCAATGCTACTCATTCACTTGTACAGTCATGTAGATCTGAACTCAGTTCAGCAACTGTACATTTTGGTGTCTTGGGTTTTTCAAAAACCAGTCAGCATTAGCCTATGGACAGGATAGGTACAAAACCATCAAAACATCACATGAAAACCATTACATATGCTTGCACATGCTGTTAATAAGAGTATTAAACTCTAGTATAATAGTGCCGGCAAGTGCGAATCTTCATAATCAATGCTACTCATCCAACATGCCTAGACTAGTTTCTAGCTTGTCGCTTTCATCAGTGAGAAGCCTTGGGTTTGAAAGAAATTGCATCTAGATCTTAAGAGCTAATGCAACCCTCCAGCAAATGAAACCCTTAAGCTAGAAACTAATCTGGGGATGTTGGATGAGTAGACACTAGATAGGAATTTTATGCATAAACCTTTCTGCATCCAGTGATTATGAAGGCTTGCATTTGGTGGCACTAATGTATGAAGAGTTTGCTACTCTAATTTACATTAATGAATTTGATTTGATCCTTCAATATCAACAAAAAAACTAAATCCAAATTCCTCTTCTAAAATTTAATTTGACACCTAGAAATTTTACATGATCACCATCTCTTATACCAGCACATAATTGTAAACAAAGGCAAAACTCTCCATACAGTAGTGCCACCCTGTGCCAACCAGAGTAATCAATGGATGCCAGAAAGCTTGTGCATAAAATCCCTATCTAGTGCCTTATGCACAAGCCTTCTGGCATCCATTGATTACTCTGGTTGGCACAGAGTGGCACTACTGTATGGAGAGTTTTGCCTTTGTTTACCTAGAAATTTTCTTCCATATTCTTTAACATTATACTAAGCCAATATTATTAAATGTGATTTTTGAGAAATTTGAATAAAATATGGTAACTGTCATTATTAATTACTTATCAGCATAAAACAAATTGATTTTTATGATTTCTGTTATAAAATCTGGATTCCATTACCTTGGGTGACATGATTTGAAGTGATCATATTGAAAATCAATTTTGAATCTGTCACATATATATAGTATGTTCCAGTGAAAAGGTGATTGGTTCTCTCTCCAAGCTACCTGCAGTGCCATCTTTAATTTAAAGTAGCTATTACGTGATGACCCAGCTTAACTATTCATTTTAAAAAATATTTAAAAGCATAGATTTGTCTGGATCATGAGTTATGATATAAAAAATGAAACAGAATGTTTGTATCTTAACCCATGATGGAACAACTGCTAATATTAAATTTTGTTTAAATTGAAATAATCAAACCATGTATACCAGTGAAGCGATAAATTGCAATAACGTTTTCCAAGTTGCAAACTTTTATAATGGCATAGAGAGTACCGAAGTTATGAAACACAGTCGCATTTCATATTATAATTTTTGATCCAGACATGGTAGCATTGTAAAATTTTTACTGTGAATATTTAAATTATATCACTATATAATACATGTTGATTAGAGTTGGCTTTGCATGTAACTTGAAGAGGGAACTAGACTTTGTAATATACCATGTCTATACTATATCTGTTAGCTACAAGAAAATACAAGATTTAGCAATTCTTTTTTTTTTTACTGATTCATTATATATATAATATCTTCACATCACCATTCTATTCAATGATAAAACTTTGGTTTTTATTTCACCTCTAATATTATCCAAACCTAATGTAACACATCAATAATTTATTATCTGCATATCTATCTTTCTCACTTTTAATCATCCATAATTTACTTTACTATCAGCTCTCTTTCTTTATCTAAATATCTGCAGTATTACAATAAAGGTTTAATACTCTTATATTCTTCATTACACATCCCAACTTGGTTATATCTTCTATTGTTAACACTTCTAACATTCCTTTAAAAAGTAAACTATTTTTCTTACTATTATCCTATATATCTTCACTTTTTATTATTTAATTTCATAAATATTAAAAGTTAATAAAGAGTTCATATCTTTTCTCTATCTCTCCAAATTTTTTTTACCATTCTCATATTCTCATCTTAATCTTTATATAAGTGTACAGATACAAAATTATCTATCCGTAGCATTATTTACAATTTTTATTGTCTGTTTAGTTGCTTCTTCTTTCCTTATCAATAATTAAAGATTATTTTTGGCTAACTTGCTATTATCATTACTTTTAAGTAGATTAAATTTCAATAATTCCATAAGATCAATAATTAAAAAAAATTAAATAGTAATATGTGTATTATTATTATATATATATATATTTTTACCTGAAGAAAAATAATTTGGTTGCGATGATAAATAATATATAATAACTGGGAAGATATAATTTTAAGTGCTACAGGAACTATAAGAAGAGATGCACCACTAGAAAGACTAATGAAGATCTCAACAATGCTTGGATCTAATGTTAATGGTGAGCAGAGCAATATACAATCTTCTGAAGTAATTTCAAACAGAGACCTTGTAAACAAAAATATAAAATCTAGTAAACAAAAAATCTGAAATTAAATTAAAATAAAACAGCATATATGCTAGTCATTTTAATTTCATAAAAATTATATTAAAAATAAAATATATAGTGTAACGGAATAGCGTTACATGGGATTTGAACCCAGGCATATGATGTTAGATTAAATATATATGCAATTGACGAAATGAATGACAGGTACAAAACTTTTAAAAAACGGTCTTGCTTTAATAATAAACGAGAAACACCCGTTTCTAAAGCATGATCACAGCTATATAAGAGTACCTGTCAAATTTATTGAAATAAAAATAAAAGAGTTTTGTTTTATTATTTTTACTTTTTTTTAGGAATAAATCTATAATCATTAGGGTGAGTTTGTTTTTTGTTTTTTTAAAAGAAAGATGAATGATTGAACACAAATTTGACATTTTTTATTAAATCATTTAAATCATGTTTGAACAAAAGGAGAAAATAAATTAATTAATTTGCAATATGTTCTGAAATTCCAAGCGATCTAAAATTATTTTAAATGGGGGTAATCAGTAAATGTAAAGTTAGAGAAATTGAAACAATAAGCAGGATATATGTCGGTAAGGTCTAGATAAAATAAGCCGAATTTAGAAACAGAAGTGAGAAAAAGTGTACACTGCTATTGTACAACTCAGACTTCTGTCTCCAGCTAAACAATACCTGAAAAAATGGTCAAATTGAGTAAATTCCAAAGTGGTGCAAACGATCCCAGAAATCACTGAATTAAGTTAATACTCGATGGACATATAAAACAAAAGGACTCACAGGTGCATGGGAGTGATTGGATGAAAAAAATTCAAGGTGTGAGGGCAGGAAGGATGAGATCAAAAAGGCCGGACAGTGTTTTTTTGAGAAGAGAGAATTACAGGAGAGATTTACAGAAGAGAATTACCAGCTATTTGACTAATTAAGCTTACTGAATTTGTGAGAAAAGTTTTCTTTTTTGCCAGCAGAAATAAAATCTAACTTTCGTGTAATAATATAATGGAGATGCATTGCTGAACCTAAAATTCGCGGCTTGGTCACCGGACCTCCGCATCCAGCTCAGCTGATTGCCCCTAGGATGCTCGTAACACCGAAGAAACTTCACCTAAGGACCACACATGCTTTTGAGACCTCGCAAGTTGCCAGAACGCTTAGTTAAAGAATAAATCATCGCTCAGGATCCCTCTTACAGTCTTTCTACGTTCCACAGGAAGCTATCTTTAAATTATCGTACTCACTTATGCACCAAAATAAAATAACTTTAAAAACAATAACTTTTGAAAAACATTAAGCCAAATGATAAAGTTACTCGTGACCATAAATGAATGGTTAAAGAACTTAACCAGAATAAGTTTGTCTATGAATAAACATCCTTTAAATATATGTGCGAAGTCACATTTAATTCTATAGTTAAATTATCTCAGCTTGCCAGTCATATACCTGCATAAAATTGTTATTAAATAGATTAAAATAAACCATTTATTTAATTAGTATTTTTTGTTATTAATTGCTTGGAATTTCAACAAATTTATATAATAGGGAATGAGTGCTGGAGTGATCAAATTTGTGTTTTTTTATGAATGAATGCATTTGATATTTTTTGGTGTTGGGATTTGATTATACTTATGTTTATGTTACTATACCTTTCTTAGATTAATATTAAGTTTTGATTAATTTATTCTGTGGGATATAGGGCGGGCCCTAATACGATAAGTCTGATTGATCTTGATTGAAAGGTCACATATGCGATACAATTTGAAAGGTGATATTGGCTGTGTTTGCTTCTTGCTTCCGACTGGAGTGATGCACGGGCATGTTTTGTGATATAGTTGAGTGAGCTTATGCACATATGTGGCGGACTCTTGTAAAAGTTCTCCTGGCGCCTACTACTTGGATTCAATCTGAATTTATGTATAAAATAAATAAAAGCGTACGTGTATAAGTGTTTGAAATTATCTTCACAGAACATTATGTAATTCCCCAGACGCAAGAACACAGCAGATTCATAGGAGTGAATCGCCAAACCAAAATACGAGAATTTCACCGTAGGAATACGGCAAAAGCGTCCAGATATAAAGGACATGACTTTACCGTGCTTTAGGCACGGCAGGCATCGGGTAAGGGGTTCATTACATTTGGCGCGTCAACGTGGCCCGAAACTATTGTTTCAAGTGATTGGACCGACGTGGATACAGCTGACGTTTCTAACAACGAAAGCAAATTTAAATAGAGAAACCCCGAGAAGTAACTACGTGTAGTGGCCTAAATAAGGCTCAAAGTTATATATATAAAAAAAAAAGAGAGAGAGGGTGCTCGAAATAACAGAATAAATTATCTATGAAAGCGGGGGGAAATTTTCGGAATCACCATAAAATAAAATCATTAAACATTGCTTAAGAGAGTGGGAAAGGGATTTAGTTCTCTTATTAGCATTAAAATAATTAAGCGTCCGAATATACTTGATATTTGTAGAAGGCTGTGGAATAGCGGGATTCCATGGAAGAAATATCATATATTAAAAGGAAGCAAATTCATAAATTAATTTCTATGTTAAAATTAAATGCAAATAATTTAAGCACAAATAAAAAATACATCATTAAAAGACGTATTTATATTCTTGCACAAAGGAAGTACTGTAACTGGGATCTTGTTAGGAGTTTTGTGTTTTACTTAAAAAGAAAAGGGGGCTAAAGAAAGAAGTCAACATAGCGTAAATACATAAATACGCATATAACCGTATAATAGATATAGCCGCACATATAATCGATAGCTACTGAATGTAAATGAAGGGAACAGAGGGACCTGGGATAATATGACCGATAGAAACCAAATTGGAGGAATTACAGGAGCTGTGGGAATTTTAAAGGGCAAGGAGCATCTGAGGATAGGATAAGACAGTCAGTGGGACCCGTGGAGTAGTAGGTAACGAGCCTTGGATTACTATAAATTATAAACCAGATATTAAACAATAAAAGAAAACCCAGATGAAAGCATGTGGGAACAGATGGGGGAGAGTCCAATACAATTTAAAAAACAGGACACGGAGAATGAAGGGGGTATTAAAATATTAATAAAGATGATGACGCAAATGATGGCCGAAATGAGGGAAGATTGAGAAGAGCGTAGAAGAGATAGGGAAGAGTTTAAAGAGGTGATAAGGCAATTACTCAGGGGAAAGGAAGTGAAGTCAGAAGAGAACAAAGGGGAAGATAGTAGTTTAGCCAAAATTGAGGAAAAAATAGACCAGAATAGGATGGAGATGGACAAAATGAAAACCGACCTGAATGATCTAAAGGAAAGGGTAGAGATACTAACGGATGATGTAGGAAAGGGAAATAGGCATCAAGATGGGATGAAGGAAGCTATCAGGCAGATGGAGGAGGTGTGTCATGAAATTAGACAGCACCAGGACGAAGTCCGAGAGGCACTGGGAGAGTGGGGACAGAATCCAAAGGATTGAAGCAGACCAGGGACATGGGAATGTGGGTAGAAGGATGGAAGAGATGGGAAAGGTAGATGTCGCAATGGGACACAAGTCATGTATGGGCGGAGAGACAGATGAAGATAGAAATATTTAGGGCAGGAGAAAATGAAAACCCAATGGACCACCTCGAAAGCGTCAGGAATATGTTTGGAGAACCAACGGCGAGAAAACCTGACCGAATAAATATTGCAAGCGGATACCTACAGGGACCAGCGAGAGACTGGTGGAGGATGCTGGAATTTAAACCCTGGTCACATGAGGAATATAAGGAAGAAGTTTTGCGGTGTTTCTGGAACACAGCACGTCAAGAAGGGACTTATTTTAGAATCACCAGGGAGAAATATGGGGGAAGGCCCAGTGAGATGGCCACTCAGTTTTATTATAGGCAGGTGGTGAGCCTTCAACAATTGCCTGCATACCATATGACGGAGATGCAGATCATCTCAATATAAGGCACAATATGCCAACCACCCTCAGACACATGATGCTGGGAAGGGAGTGTAAAGGGATCCATGAGATGGAGGAAATGATAGCAAAATTTGAACAAGAAGAGGGGATAGGAGGGTAGATAGAGAGGTCTAGTAATGAACAACCCAGAAAATGAGTACCACCGGACCGATACTAACCTAGAGGACGGAGGCAAAATGAATTGATGACCGTGGATATCACAAAGACAAATGTTTAAAGGAACTCACATGGGAAATAGATGCCACGAACCGGGAATGACCTGTGACATGAAATGACATATGATATTGGAAATGGAATTAATTAACAACTAAAAAAAAAAAAAGAAAAGGGGGGATAACTAACACCAAGCCTAGGGTGTAACATATAAAACAAACAGGTCAACCGCTCGCAAAGCAGCCTGTAGTGTGTAGAGCCTCAAACAAAAAAAAAGAAAATGTGTTGGTGAATCGACCTGGGAGTACCCTGCAAGACCAGGAGAAGGCTGGCAAGTGCGGAAAATCATGCAACACATTTCATTAGAGTTCTTACCAGCTCACTTCCCAAAACTTCGTTATTGCTGTGCGGATCAGACTTTCCAAAATCTTAGATAGAGATCGATCATATTCTGCATAGGGGACTTCGGAAAGGTCCATCCCCATACCTCCTGTCAGGGATGCACAAAACCCATTGGCCATTGTCGTCAATCGTGGCAGACCCTAGATTACCATATAGTTTTTTCCGTTATAGTCGTTGTAAAAAGAAGTCTGACTGCAGAGCACCTGATCCAAATTTTAAGGGAAGGCGGAGCCGCAGACAAACAGTCAGGAAAGCCACCATAATGGGGCCTGTATCGCACAGAAGAAAGGAGGACGTTGGGTCGATTCATTGAACACTGCACAGAGAGAAGTAATAAAGGAAACATTCAATGCAAGGGCACTGAAGAGGGCCAAATAACTTGGCTCCTTCTCAGAGCTAAAATCTGCAACCTCGGATTTTACTCTACACCAGGCGGGGAGATATGTAACGGAATAGCGTTACATGGGATTTGAACCCAGGCATATGATGTTAGATTAAATATATATGCAATTGACGAAATGAATGACAGGTACAAAACTTTTAAAAAAACGGTCTTGCTTTAATAATAAACGAGAAACACCCGTTTCTAAAGCATGATCGCAGCTATATAAGAGTACCTGTCAAATTTATTGAAATAAAAATAAAAGAGTTTTGTTTTCTTATTTTTACTTTTTTTTAGGAATAAATCTATAATCATTAGGGTGAGTTTGTTTTTTGTTTTTTTAAAAGAAAGATGAATGATTGAACACAAATTTGACATTTTTTATTAAATCATGTTTGAACAAAAGGAGAAAATAAATTAATTAATTTGCAATATGTTCTGAAATTCCAAGCGATCTAAAATTATTTTAAATGGGGGTAATCAGTAAATGTAAAGTTAGAGAAATTGAAACAATAAGCAGGATATATGTCGGTAAGGTCTAGATAAAATAAGCCGAATTTAGAAACAGAAGTGAGAAAAAGTGTACACTGCTATTGTACAACTCAGACTTCTGTCTCCAGCTAAACAATACCTGAAAAAATGGTCAAATTGAGTAAATTCCAAAGTGGTGCAAACGATCCCAGAAATCACTGAATTAAGTTAATACTCGATGGACATATAAGACGAAAGGACTCACAGGTGCATGGGAGTGATTGGATGAAAAAAATTCAAGGTGTGAGGGCGGGAAGGAAGAGATCAAAAAGGCTGGACAGCGTTTTTTTGAGAAGAGAGAATTACAGAAGAGAATTACCAGCTATTTGACTAATTAAGCTTACTGAATTTGTGAGAAAAGTTTTCTTTTTTGCCAGCAGAAATAAAATCTAACTTTCGTGTAATAATATAACGGAGATGCGTTGCTGAACCTAAAATTTGTGGCTTGGTCGCCAGACCTCTGTGTCCAGCTCAGCTGATTGCCCCTAGGATGCTTGTAACACCGGAGAAACTTCACCTAAGGACCACACATGCTTTTGAGACCTCGCAAGTTGCCAGAATGCTTAGTTAAAGAATAAATCATCGCTCAGGATCCCTCTTACAGTCTTTCTATGTTCCACAGGTAGCTATCTTTAAATTATCGTACTCACTTATGCACCAAAATAAAATAACTTTAAAAACAATAACTTTTGAAAAACATTAAGCCAAATGATAAAGTTACTCGTGACCATAAATGAATGGTTAAAGAACTTAACCAGAATAAGTTTGTCTACAAATAAACATCCTTTAAATATATGTGCGAAGTCACATTTAATTCTATAGTTAAATTATCTCAGCTTGCCAGTCATATACCTGCATAAAATTGTTATTAAATAGATTAAAATAAACCATTTATTTAATTAGTATTTTTTGTTATTAATTGCTTGGAATTTCAACATAAATTTATATAATAGGGAATGAGTGCTGGAGTGATCAAATTTGTGTTTTTTTATGAATGAATGCATTTGATATTTTTTGGTGTTGGGATTTGATTATACTTATGTTTATGTTATTATACCTTTCTTAGATTAATATTAAGTTTTGATTAATTTATTCTGTGGGATATAGGGTGGGCCCTAATACGATAAGTCTGATTGATCTTGATTGAAAGGTCACATATGTGATATAATTTCAAAGGTGATATTGGCTGTGTTCGTTTCTTGCTTCCGACTGGAGTGATGCACGAGCATGTTTTGTGATATAGTTGAGTGAGCTTATGCACATATGTGGCGGACTCTTGTAAAAGTTCTCTTGGTGCCTACTACTTGGATTCAATCTGAATTTACGTATAAAATAAATAAAAGCGTACGTGTATATGTGTTTGAAATTATCTTCACAGAACATTATGTAATTCCCCAGACGCAAGAACACAGCAGATTCATAGGAGTGAATCACCAAACCAAAATACGAGAATTTCACCGTAGGAATACGGCAAAAGCGTCCAGATATAAAAAACATGACTTTACCGTGCTTTAGGCACGGCAGGCGTCGGGTAAGGGGTTCATTACAATAGTAATAAAATTTATTTTAATATATAGAGATAATACAATGCAAATACACACATATGAAGGATTAAAAAAAAGATAAATTGGTTAGACAAAAATAAATAGATATGAAAAAATGAATATAAATTTTTTTAAAAAAAATTTAAATTAAATAATAAACAAGGCAAAACTCTCCATACAATAGTGCCACTCTGTGCCAACCAGAGTAATCAATGGATGCCAGATGAGTAGGCATTAGATAGGGATTTTATGCACAAGCCTTCTGGCTTCCATTGATTACTCTGGTTGGCACAGGGTGGCACTGCTGTATGGAGAGTTTTGCCTTGTTTATAAACAATTATGTGCTAGTATAAAAGATGGTGATCATGTGATGCTTAATGATTTAAATTAAATAATACTAGAGAAGACCTGATTATTATTCGATGCAAGGACAATAACTTTGGATATCAGAGAAAGAAGGCAAAACAAACAAAAAAAAAACATAGAATGTAATTGTATGGACAGAAGAAGAAATATGAAGATAAAGGAAATAAAAAATATGTAAATTTTTTAGTTTTTTTTGTTTAGGATTTCGTGATAAAAATGATTAATTGAGAATAAAATATTGGAACTAATGAAACAGATTTTATTAAAATGAATAAAAATGGAGGAAAAAATAAGTCAGTGATATATAAAAAAAATTTGGGACTAGGAAGTAAGAAATAAGAGTTTACTATGATCTATAACATTTAATAGAAAAAGAGCATTCTGGAATATAACCTACACATGGAAATTTCTGACCTCGTCTAAAGAGAAACTATTTCAAATAGGATCACATCATAATCAATTATGTATAATAAAATTTTAAAAATAATATCATCTACAAATATAAAGGCATGAACTAGTATAAGTTTTTCACAGATGTGGAAATGTAGGTTATCATAAATATTTTAATATCTAAATGTAGGGAAAGTGGTCTACATTGCAATAAGACTTTATAAGTTCATGAATGTTTCAAACATGCTTAGGTCAGTAAAAAAATTAGTTTGTTTTACTTAATAATGATAACTACAGATTAATATGACAGTAGAATCTCTTAACAGAATTAAACTTTTAAAATATGCAGATTTTATAATCTTATATAAAATAAAAATTCATACAATACTAGCCAAAATAACTAAATTTTATTTAAATTCTTCCATAACCATGGTTTCACCTATTAACGAATAGACCTTTTTCAAGTGAAATTCAACTAATATACCACACGAAATAGCCTTACCATCATTCACTTCAAATTCCAACTTCCTTTAACATCAAAGGATGTCTTCATGAGATTGATGACCTCAGATTCAAAATATTTTATCATCAAAGTTTCTTTTACTCTTCTTTTCAATTCACTTTTTCCAAAAAAAAAAAAAAACTTTGCTGATAAAATATTTTGAATCTGAGGCCATCAATCTCATGAAGACATCCTTTGATGTTAAAGGAAGTTAGGTTTTGAAGTGAATAATGGGAAAGCTATTTTGTTTGGTATATATATGTGGTATGTTTAGTTGAATTGCACATGAAAAGATCTATCTGTTAATAGATGAAACCATGGTTGCAAAAGAATTTTAGTAAAATTTAGTTATTTTGGCTAGTATTGGAATGTTATATGAATTTTTATTTTATTTATAATTACTAGTATAACTATTTAATAAATGTTGAAACATTTAACAGCAGACTATAGATTTGTTTTATAATAAAGAAATTTATTTTAAAGTTAAGTACTTTTAAATACTGAAAAGTATCATAATCATACCATTATACAATTAATGACAGTTGAGATCTGGTTTTAAAGTTATTTTGCATATTATAGAATAAATTAGCATAAATTTGAATATTTGTGAGTAAATTTACATTCTAATGACAGAAATAGTAGCTACAAATGCCATTTTTTAGAAAAAGGGGATTAGTGTCCTTTTTATTTATGACATGCATACCTTTAGCTATTGGCCATGCCTCCTCCACCTTTCTCTTTCTGTCATCACTCTCAGAGTAAACAATATCAACCTTAGAGAGATCAAAATTGTGATCTGATTGCAACTTGTGGACCAAGAAAACAGAAGAGTGTTCACTGCTATTCTTAGCCCAGTTATATAGCTAACTATGCTGGGCAAATCTTGTGAATAGTGTTATCAAATATTTAATCTTACATTGTGTTATATATAAATAACAAGTTAGGAAATTAATACTATTAAGAACTATGATCTGAAAATAATAGGAATGAACATTTAAGAGCCCTCTATTGTTCATTACTTTATTAAAATCACAGTTAGAAATAACTAATAAAGGATGTTTAATAAACTGTCCCATCCATACATAAACAAAAAAAAACAGTTTAACTACAATGCCACTTATTTATAATTACTTAGCACCAACTGGAAAATAATAGTTCAAGCTTAAATTAGATTGGTGTAAATATAATTTTGAAGTTTTAATAATATTTTTGTTAATTTAAATTTCATACTTGTTTGTGACTGTTTAAATATTTCGTCTTTATATACCTATAAGCTATTTTAAAATAGAACCATGTTTTTTTAGTTATCGCTAAGCAATTATAACAAGCAGCACTTTGTCGAAGAGGACGGTTTTATCTACATGTAAGATAGTCATATGTTGAATATTTTCTTATATATATGTACATATGAATGTGAGTTATCTCTAATGATGATAATGATCAATGTGTTACCTCTAATACTACATAAAAATACTTAATAAAAAAAAACGAATTTAAGATTTTACATAAAAACAGATGAAATTAATTTACTTTTCCATTTATTTAAGCATGCGCTATAATTATAATTTTTATACCAATAAGCATCACATGATCACTATCTCATACTAGCACATAATTGTTTATAAACAAGGCAAAACTCTTTCTCCATACAGTAGTGCCACCCTGTGCTAAACAGAGTAATCAATGGATGCCAGAAGGCTTGTGCATAAAATCCATATCTAATGCCTACTCATCCAATATCCCCAGACTAGTTTCTGGCTTGTGGCCATCATCAGTGAGGAGCCTTGTATCTGAGAGCACTGCACCTAGATCTTAGGATGTAATGCAACCCTCCAGCAACCACCTTTTATCTGTACTTAACTATAAAACTATGAGAATGAAATTAAAAATATTTTCAATCTAAGCTCAAAAGCTTATATAGTCATATGGTTCTGAACTCAATTCAGTACCCATACATTTTGGTGTCTTTGGCTCTTTAACAACCATAGCCACCACTATCCTATTAGGCAGGACTGGTGTTAAACCACTAAGCATCACATGATCACTATCTCATACTAGCACATAATTGTTTATAAACAAGGCAAAACTCTTTCTCCATACAGTAGTGCCACCCTGTGCTAAACAGAATAATCAATGGATGCCATAAAATCCCTATCTAATGCCTACTCATCCAATATCCCCAGACTAGTTTCTGGCTTGTGGCCATCATCATACATTAGTGAAGCTGTAATTATACTATAATGTTTAATATGCCTGCTTAGCGCTTTTGAGATTTAGTATTTAAATCTCATACTCACAGCTTTACAAATGAAGACTGTTGTAATTTATTGTACACATATGCAAATGAGTCATAAACAATTCAAAATACAGCAAAACTCTCCATATAGTAGTGCCATCTTGTGCTAACAAGAGCAATCAATGGATGCCAGAAGGCTTGTGCATAAAATCCCTATCTAATGCCCACTCTTCCAATATCCCCAGACTAGTTTCTGGCTTTTGGCCATCATCAGTGAGGAGCTTTGGATCTGAGAGCACTGCACCTAGATCTTAGGATCTAATGCAACCCTCCAGCACCCACCTTTTAACTCTATTTAACTACAAAACTA
Organism: Epiperipatus broadwayi; assembly: GCA_028023455.1. NCBI lineage: Eukaryota > Metazoa > Onychophora > Udeonychophora > Euonychophora > Peripatidae > Epiperipatus > Epiperipatus broadwayi. Next base: position 6,557,084 of record JAQFVV010000037.1, read on the forward strand.
TGAGAATGAAATTGAAAACACTATTAATATTTTCAATCCAAGCTCAATAGCTTATGTAGTCATATGGGTCTGAACTCAATTCAGTACCCATACATTTTGGTGTCTTTGGCTCTTTAACAACCATAGCCACCACTATCCTATTAGGCAGGATTGGTGTTAAACCACTAAACATCACATGATCACTATCTCATACTAGCACAATAATTGTTATAAAAATTCAAAATACAGCAAAACTCTCCATGATATGCAAATGAGCTTGAATTTTGAATTAGTTAGTCCATTGTTTGGAGAGAGCAAAGCATGCCTCTCTTCTATTAATGGCACTGAGATCATTTGCTATGTAAAAAGCTTCTTTGACCTTTCTTTTGGCATCACTCCTCTGTGCAAATTATTTGGGTGGAATTGGGTTTGAATACATTGCCTGTAGATGCTTGATGGTCCCAGAATATATATTTTTATTATTACTTGTAATTCCACTTTATATTTCTTTTCTAACCATTTTTTACTAGCTATAGCAATTTTACATCTATTTCCTATTAAATTTCATGCACATATTTTTTAATACAACCAGAATTATATACATTCTTTTTTTCTATTATCTTACTATTTTATTTCTAAAAAACATTCTGGATCTTTTACCATTTTTTATTATTTACTATCAATATCTGCAGAACTTCTTTTTAAAAAATATTGATAGTAATTATCTTTGTTTTAATTCTGGGTTGTTTTTTTTCATCTATACTTAATATATTTGAAAAATTTTCCATAGTATCCTCTTCAACTTCTCAATAACCCATTTCATCTTTGTTTTCATTGTGAAAAGATAATCTCACTTTCTCCTATTATGTTGTGATCCAAACCATTACTATCTCCAAGATATTCTCACCCCGTTTTAATTTACTTCTATACTTATTTTGAATCAATACGTAATTTAATTAAAATTTCTTCTTGGGAGTTTTCTTATGAAAGTAATCATTTTAAAAGAAAATTAAAATTATAAATGCCAATAACAATACCTTATGACTTTGTCTACTTACTCATATGATTCCAAGATTAGTTCTCTTGATTCTACTCTAGTTATCTACTCTAAGCTTGAGTAGACATCAGATAGTATAGTGCTATAATTTTCACGTATCCAGACGAGTTTCTGGATTTTTTCCCTTCATCAGTGAGGACTTAGAATTTAAAACTTGAATTAATTCATTTATGCATTTAGCAGGCATCTTTTATATTATTGAAGCAAATCGCTTGAAATTCTATACGAATTGACTTGGGTTTAAAAATCTTAAGATTTTTGTAAAATTTCATACTATTAACTTAAATAGTATAAAGAAGTAAAAAGTGACAGCTAAATGCATTAAACCTGGATTTGAATTCTAAGTCCTCACTGGGAAAAGCTATATATCTATCGAGGGAAGTGGTTTTAATAGCACTAAATCAATTGGTATCTACTGATTACTTAAGTTTATAAAAAAGAGCTTCTTAGTCTTATGTATTTACTAAAAAATTAATATCAATTTTCTTACCACATTTCCTGCATTTAATATATATATCACTTCTTGAAATTAAGTAATGAGAAAAAAATATATAAAATATAAAAGCAAAAAATCAGATTATTTTTTAATAATATATCCCCAAATAATTAATAATCAATATCTTTGATTGTAAATATTAGAAAGAAAAAAAAATCAGGCATATTTAATTTTAAATAATTTCCAATCAAGAAATAATATATTTAGTCTAATTACTTCTAATAAATAATAAAATTCAAGACTGAGTGCAATATTTACGTTTTAAAATGAAATAAAAGAAACCACAAAAGCAATTTTCCTATTATATGTTTCTGTTATACAAAACTGAATTCATATATTTTAATAAACTATTTGACATCAATTTGAAACTTATTAACTAATTTTAGTACTATAATTCTAAAAGTCGTTTAGGTCAATAAAAAAATGTGTTGGATAATAACATTATCAAATAATAAAAAAAAAGACAAAATGGTGTTGAAGAAATTATGGGGGGGGGGGGGTGGATATGGCATGCATTTTAAACCAAAGAGATTATAGAAAAAATGTTAAAAGGGTTTGTGAATGATAAATGGAAAGAAAGGTAAGAGAAGCTAAAAGTGATAAACTAAAGGAAAGGAATAGTTATGAATATTTAAAATAATAATTAGAAGGATTTGGAAAAAATGGATTGGTTTTGAACATGATATGCTTTTTGGCAGATAATTATTATGACTTCATTTAAAAATTAAAACAAAAAATTAAAAATGTCTACAATCTAAGTTTTATCATAAATCCATTAATATCTTATAACAAATTTAAATACAAAAGAAGTTTAAAATATTTAAAAATATAGAACACGATTATTATTATTATTATTATAGAAATATGCTGAAAAAAAAAATTGATATTTTTACCCTAATAGGTATGATCATTTCATTTTCATGTTTGCAGCTTGCAAAGTACATTTGTATTTCTTTATCCATATAATGCATATAGATTGGTTTCAAATCATTTAAAAATGGGCAAAAGATTAGTTTTCTGCCAAAAATAATTATTAAATAATATTCTAGAACAATAATGCCAATACCTTTCAATATAAAAACCAGACCACTTAAATCTATCTCACGGACCACATTTAAAAATAATTAATGAGTGCTTTATTATATACTGAATGTGTTATTTTGAGTTAGAAAAAAAAAATCACTTCAAATGAGAGATTAAGGGAATAAATGGATAATAAGTTAATATGCAGATTACAGTTTTAACTATTTAAAAATTGAAAACAATGGCAACAGAAAAAAAGTAGTATGAAAATTGCAAATGGCGATTAAAACTTATAATAAGATTTTATTCTGAGCTCACTGACAGAAGCTTATTAATAAAAAGACCTTGTAACCAAGTGGTTAGTGTAGCTACCAAATAAGCCCACAACCTGAAGTTCAAATTCAGTCCATATAAATCTTAATTTTTTTCCAGATTAAAACTGGTTTAGGATTTTTCTTTTGAATAAAAAGCTCATAGCCATTCCAGCTAGCGATCCATCATAAAAATACTAAATACGATTGTAATATAATGTAACCTTCACTACTAGTGAGAGAGGAGTTAAATCCCTTCAAAAATATTTACCTTTACTTGTGCAAAGTACTTAAATTTTAGTGCAACTTCCTAGCTGTGATTCTAGAAATTACTTGTATATATCAGGATTTTTTTTTTACTTCAGTAAATTTTAAACCTTATTAAAATTATAAAAATATTATTTAATTCCACTTAATTTATTATTACAAATATAATTTTGTAGCCAGAAATGATGCAATCTTGTTAAAAAGTCTCTCGAAAAACAATTACCTGTAAGACCCCTTAGCTTAAAGTAAAAGATTACAAATTGGTAATAATAAAATAAACCCATTAGTGGAAATTGTCCATGCTAGCTTGTTTTAAAATCATAAGATATATTTTAAAACAATCGTTCGAGAAACTGATGACAAACTTGCATTGTTTCAAACATCTTACTAGATAAGAGTATCCGGTCAAACTATTCCAGATGAAACATAAGTGCTTAAACCGCCTCAGGTCCAGCAGTAGTTGCTAAGTTACAGCTTCAAATTAAAAGTATATATACTGCTGGATTTGCATCCACAAAAGAGGAGACCATTAAATAACTATGTTGCTATACATATTCCATGTCAGTTTTAATTCTCATTCAACGTGTCGTGAGTAGGAAATTTCACCTTGTCCCTCCATTCTAATATGCTGTTCGCATGAACGAAGCTCTGCATCCCATACTAATGAACTTTACATATTTTTCCAGTGAAAATGAAATGCTAATTCTCAAATAACAGTGCTACCCTAGATCTAGTGAAACAATACCGATGGACTGACTCCTAGTAAAACCACTCTGCCAAATAAGCAAGGTCAAACAACTTTGACCGCTTGTAATTATTAAATCCTGCCTTCTCTGTAATATTTATATTTTAAATCATCTATATTAAATGTCTTCAAAATATGTATTCTTATAACTCTATATAACTAATCTATATTAAGCCTCCTATAAAAATGTTTTTGTTTTATTTTATTTCCAAGCAGCAAGCAATTTTCAGTTTGATTTATTTATTTATATTTTAAAAGAAATGCCAATGATATTCTAAAATTGCAAGCATATAACTCATTTTGTTTTCCCCACCCATCATTTACTGGGTAAATAATTTATAATTTGATCAAAACAAGTCTTATTCAGCTTGCCAGGTGCTCGCGATTTTAGATAAATAAACTAATTATACTTTTCATGTTTATTGTAGAAAAGCAGATTGACACCTGTTTTTCACATTTTCCTTCCTAAATAATGCGCTTTTATTCTTAAATTATATTATATATGTAAAATCCATCTTAGCTATTACCACCACCCACTTATTTTGTAATCATTTATATATTTTCACAAGGGCATTGATTAACCAAGATTGAAATTTATTAAATGTATAGGAAGTAATGAATAATATTAAGTAACATAATATAAGGGGAAGGGGGATCTTAAGATCTTAGTTTTATATTTAAGTATAATTATTACCCATGTTTGCTTGGTGAAGCCATATCATTATGCCAAATATTTCATAATTTATGGGCAATAAATATGTTTCAATAATCTTTAATTTTAGAATTATATTTATATTATATTATTAAGCGTTTTGTGCATAAAGACCATTTTGTTTTTATATATGTTCGTGCTTCTTTCTCACATGGAGGTCTTTGCTCAGTCGAGCCCCATTGTCATTCTCAATGTCCTTAAACCAGGCTGTAAAACCACCCTGGGTTCATCCTTGGTCTTATGTGCATGCTTTATATGGGGAGTGATCTGGGAAACCAGCCCAATAAAGTCGTTGCCGACCACTCTTCGTCATCCATGATTCGCCTGTACTTCACTCCAGGGAATCTTGGACTCTTTCATTCGTCAAACTGACCCTGCCTACGTTTGCAGAGGAAATCGGTCCACTTCGTTATTAAAATTCATGAAGCACATTCCAAGAGCCATAATTGGACCAACCCAATCAGCCACCATGCACACACTGCCTTTCAGGGTCTTATTAGTCGCCCAGAAGTAGTTATAAGCCGTAATGAAATGATTTCTTTAAACAGACATATTTCCATTAGTTTAATATAAGTATTAATGTGATAGATTTAGTATCATTTATATAATTATTCATTACCAATCCTGCACATCAATTATCTATAACTCCAATTAACCACAATATTGAATGTAACCAAATATAATATCTGCTTGTAAAATTATTGTCTTTTAAATCAAGTAAATGCTCTTTTCATCTCTGGGGGTGTAATAGTATTCCAATAATGTATTCTGAAACAGTAAGATTCGTATTCGAATCTTAAGTTTCACCTTTTCCTGTCGTCTCTCATTAACCGGTTTTTCCCGCCCAAATTTAAACTTTTTGATATCGAATTGTGTGTGTAGCAATATTAAAAATGTATAAATATATGTAGAATTCAACATAAACATGCACACATTTCGATCTCAAATTAAAGGCAATAAATAAGGATAAAATAATATAATTTAGATTTCTTTTAGTTATATAATTTTGTATAATTTTAATCATTTATTTTGGATTATAAAGTTCGTATTTATTGCTTTGTTTAAATTTCATTTAATTATAATTCTAAAAAAATCTGATGTAATATTTAATTAAAAGTTAAAATAATCTTAGATTCCCTTTTTATCTTTGAAATTTTAAAAGCATCGGTCGGTGACAGATAATAGATTAATTAAAGAAAAATTCCCCAAAATGTAATTAGTAAATGTAAAATGTAAACAATAGAACGGCAGCTTTCTTTAATTAAAACCAATAAAAATGCTTTTATTATCCTCAGGGCAGGTTAAGTAGAACCTAAAAATACAGTAACAAAAATGTGAGATAAGAGATAAGAAAAGAGGTCATCTTAGACTTGCTGGGGACATTCACTTGAACTTTAGCTTTGCTCTCGATCACTGAGAGTCTCTAAAATATATTTAAATAAATTGTTCTGGCCAAGGTATGACCGAGTGAAAGCACATAGACTATTCTCCATCGGGAGATGGCCTATCGGATGCCAAACTTTCCATTGCCTGTCATAAATTCACCATAATGATCTGCTGCCTGAAATAAATGAGAAAGCTGTTGCTGCTGTTAAAGTAAATGAAACACCAAAATTACAAGAAAGAATTGCCACTCATGAACTATTTGCTATTAAACCAATGGGATCAGAAAACTTCTTATAAAACAGGTACCTGTCTGTGTTCAAACTCTAGAGTACTCTAATAATAATATGCTATAGCTCTTCTTCATATTGCATCTCTAAATTATAAAATGTAACGCTATCACTTGTTTAACTAAAATTGAATAATTAATTTAATGTGTAAATGTCTCTAATAATCTAGCTTACCTCACTCTATCTTTCTTGGGTGCATAATTTCTAAAATCTACATTTATCTATATTTATTATTTAATTATAGCATGCTCATAATGGTCTCAATTTTCAAAGTTTAAATCTATGATTGCTCGAAACAGTGAATGTGTGTCAAATTTTCATTAATATTTACTTTCATAAATAACTTAACTTCCATATAAATTGACACACATTCAATGCTTCATTTATTGTAATGCAGGGGTCTACTATTTCGCAAATGGCTGGCATATTAGTTGTAATAATTTCCAGTTTAGATATGTTTTGTATTTATTAAATCTTAATGAAGAACTCCAGAAAATTACATTTCTTTGAGAGTTGCCAAAGTTCTTTAGTAAATGTTGATAATGTAGGGCTGAGTTAGAAATCTATTTACTCTTACCATAATCGTTTATACATTATACATGTGTTACATTTTAAAGATGCGATGACCCATTCCACCATGAATATTCCGGATTCTTCAGGGTTAAAATTAACCCCAGTCATCCTACACAAGCGGACATAATAAATGCTCCTGTAGGATTTGACCCGTCATGCAGCCAGCCGGAAAATTGCGACACGGATCGCTTGTCCCTGGTTATGCTTATGTGACACCTTACTTCATCGGGCCGACGGCAGAGACCAGCCAACATTCTTATAAACTCATTCACGACATTGCAGTTTCAATATACTGCCATTCCATATCGCCTTTCTAAAGTATGCCACGTGTTCCTTTACTTAACTTTATTATTCTATATATCACTCCGCCTCTGCATTATCTTCATAATTCACTCTCAAATAAATGTTTGCCCTTAGTGATAAATAAATATTTTAATTAAATAAATATATGTCCACCGCTACTCATAAATCTTACTTTAGACTCTTGCATTGCAAAGGTATAAATCTTTCCAGGCATGCATTAGAAATACCTACTCGAGAATTTTAGATAGCTAGATTATGCCTTCAAATAAATGAATTCTTTTTGTAAACATTACAGTACCGGAAATACCGCTACTGAAATCCTTAATGTAAAATAATGTCTAAATCAATAAATCTATTCTTTAAAATATAATAGTGTTGCAAATCCCACTAATAAAACTTGAATCTATAAAATATTATTAGTAAATGATTTCCTTATTAAAATGTGTCAATAAATAATTTTAAACTATATGTCTGCAGTTACGTTTCATTTATTCGATACCCATTCTATATAATATTTCCTCGATTATATAAATATGAATGTTTAATTAATATTAGTTTGATTATTGGCTAACTCGATAATAAAATCATGAATCTCTTGCATATCCCTGACCACCGTGCCTAAAGAAATGTTTACTAATGTCGCATCAGATGCGCTGTTTCGTAGATTGTATTGTAGAACTGATAAACTATGTTCGAACTTAGTACTACAGGTAGCTTCGCTACTTAGATGGTGCTGCAGTTCTGTGTGATGGTCGAATTCTGCACTATGTTAACGAGTTATGCGTTTTCTGACTGATACAATTCTAATAGCGCTAATTCATTAAATCACACATATATATTATTGGCATAGCCGCAAATATAATATTGTTAAATATGAATCAAACATATATATATATAATACTTCCGAGGCTCATGTCGGCTAAATAACCCGACATAATTTTGTTATTAATAAATCTTAAATATATGTATCAAACTCGAACCATTGCTTTCTTTTAGTTAAGATAATATATTAAGTTATTACTGATGCTAAATATGACTAGATGATCTCCGCTCAATACATAATTAATATGTTAGGTCACGAACCTTCATTGCTCATGAAATATAGCTAGTTCTTAAGTTATTCTATCATATAAGTTTAGCCTAGAGTCTTTCTGTGTCTCTGATGATCGATGCCGGCGGTGAGAAGTGAATTAAGTCAATGTCATCGGGATTGTTGCTCATAATGTTATAGATCTGGGGAATAGGCAAATAGGGCAGAGTTCATGAGTGTTCCTGACCTGTGTATCTTACGCAGGATTGGATTCGAGGTACTTTTGCCTAGATGCTAGATCTTGTTACGTGAACATACAAATCCACCCGGCACATTATAGAATAATGCATTTTAAGATTAATTAAAATAATATAAAGTTCTGGTATCCAACACTTTTAAAATTATCACTTTCAAATAAATTTTAAGCATAGTTGAACAAAGAAATTGGAAAATTAATAATAGTTCTAGCAACACAATGATATCTTTTGTATAAATTGCCTGTTGTCTTATAGCATTTAGCCAACATGCTGCTTCTGGAGTTGACATGTGAATGGAGTTTTCTAATAGTGTAGAGATTGAAAAATTTAAAGTATGACAGAGACCAAAGCTAAAGGCCCAAACAGATGATTATTTTAGCATTGCATGGTAACTTAAAATAAAATAATAATTCTAAAAAATTATTATACTGCAGTAATAAAGAAAATGATGAAATGTGATAATGAAATGAAGTGATCAGAGCTTAAGTACAGTAAGTCATGTGGTAGCCAATACAATACATCTTTGACAGTGGGGTATCCATACTTAATTAATTTATGTAATCTAGTTTTTGGTTGATAAGCCAAAGAGTCTAAAAATAAATTAATACATTGTCTAGTCAGTAGACAAAAGAATTATTAATATATCATTGTTATATTAAATTATATCACATGATCATGATTTCTTATGCATGTTCATAACTGTTATTAGTGGTGGCTATAGTTATTAAAGAACCAAAGCCACCAAAATGTATAAACACTGAAATGAGTTCAGACCTATATGACTATATAAACTAATGAGCTTGGATTGAAGATATTGTTTTCAATTTTATTCTCAGTTTTGTAGTTAAATAGAGATAAAAGGTGGCTGCTGGAGGGTTGCATTAGATCCTAAAATCTAGGTGCAGTGTTCTCAGATCTGAGGCTTCTAACTGATGAAGGCCACAAGCCAGAAACTAGTATGGGGATATTGGATGAGTAGACACTAAATAGGAATGTTATGCACTGAGTGGCAATACTGTATGAAGAGGTTTGCCTGTTTTAATATTAAATTATGCATATTTAATAGAGTGGAAATTATTACATCAATAAAAAATAAATAAATACTTTTTTAAAATTCCTAGAATATTAACTTTGTAAAATGTTCTGTGTTATAAAAATATATTTTTAAAACATTAGAGATAAAAGTGTTAAATTACTTTAAAAATATTAACTTTTTAACAAGGAAGTTGAAACACAATTAATATTTTCTTTTAAATTTTAATTCTCAATAGAAACTGATTATATTTATGCACACACACAGTAAAAATATTTAAAAATAACTGTTTAGAATTAACTAATCTCAAGTTGTTGGCTAACTTCTAGGATTTTTTAAAAGATGAGAATATTATTAACTAGCATTTATAAACTACTTTTAAATAAACTGCAAGTTAATTAATTACTCTATTAAGCGTTTGTGGCCAAGTGGTTAACGCAGCTGCCTTACAAGCAGTTGTCCTGGGTTCGCTTCCCGACCGATGCTTTGACACATTAAAAAAAAAAATTAATAATACATTTTTAAAACTGTCCTAAGTATTTTAAACTTATCTAAATATTTATTTTATTGATAACTTAACTGAATAAACTGGTGCAATAACTAAGTTAAGAATACTTTTTAACTCTTCCAACTATAACATGTTTAAGAATAGGTTATACTTTAAAAATAATTTATGGATATATACACTTACAATTACAAACAAGCTGGACTAATACATTAAAATTATTGAAATTTACTTATATAAATCTTTTTAAAGTACTAATATTTTATAATAGTAACTATAACTCAATTACATAGCTTAAAAATGGCTTAATATCATTACTATAGTAATAGCATTTACTTGATGAAAAATAAACTATGTAATTTTTTTTTAGATATACCATCGCAAGTACTTAATATAATGTTCTGTAGTCAGAACATAAGGTTACAATATGTATAATTATATGGTAAATTATTTGGAAATCATGTGATATTCAAATAACTGATTAGAATAAGTTATTTTCAACAACAACATATGACTTTGTCATATGATTAGTTATATGCTTCCAAAAGCAGTACACGTCACTCTATTCTAGAACTAATTTCTATAAACTTGATTAATCAATGGCTACCAGATGGTAGGGTATTATATTATCACCATTCCTGGACTATATTCTGGCACTCATTCCAGCTTTGAATCTTATTCTTCATTGATAAAAGTAAATGCCAGAAATTAAAGTCTGGGGGGGGGGGATATTATAGCACCATATTGTCTCTTGAGTTGTACTCACTTAACATACAAAAATCCTCCCCACCCCATCCCCAGCTATTTGAATGAAAATCAATCTAGGAACATTTTTAGCTTTCGAATCTACCATTCTACCAATGAGCTAATCTGTGGTTCCAAAAAAGAGATTAAGGATGAACATTGGACAGATAGTTGTAGAGCAAATTAGTGCATTAATGTATTTGTTTAAGTGATAATGAAAATAACATGAAAGAAATTAGCATGAGAATTGTTATGGCAAAACAGTTTTTTAACAAGATTAAAATGTTATTCCTCAGTTAATTGAAATTTGATTCATAAAAAAAGGTTTACTAAAAGTTTTATTTGGAGTGTAACTTTATAAGAAACAAAAAGATTAATAAAGATGGGGGGGGGGGGTATAAGACTGAAAAGATATTGGTTTGAAGGAAAATTAATAGATAATTTGGAATAATAATATTAAAGATGTAAAAGTATTGAAAAGAGTAAGTGAAAAAAAATTGTAAATGTACTTAGTGACAGAAAATTATGAAAGATATTTGTAAAGGACTGTAGAACATATGAAAAATAAATAGATAATATGATCTGTTTTGGCATGTGGATCCTCATTTGATAGAAAACCAAACATGATAATTAGGTTGAACCTCTCATTCTTCCCCATCTACAAATTTTTTAATGTGCCAAAAAAGGTTGCTTAGCCTCTGCTGTAATTATTTTTCTTAAAATGACTATAGATGATATCAGGCATACTAGAAAGTCATATCCTATTGCAGTGCAACTTGATATCACCACAGTCTTTGATTCAGTTCTTATTGACAAGCTTCTACAAATCCTTAAAGAACATAATGAATCTACTTTTATTTTCTATGTATTAGAAAATTTACTTAACAACTGACAAATTCACATTACATTAAATGGGCAAACCTCCCCCAGTTTCTTCCCACACTATTTTATATCACAGGGTTTCCTCCTAAACTCACCTTTTTTCTGACATATTATTCCATTATTATCAAGCATTGAAAATAAACTACCAGGAATTTATAACTCTTTTATAAATTAAACAATCACATAGCATATATAGATGATTTAGTCATCTTATTAGCATCAAAAAAATATATAGCAACTAATTCACATTCTAAACAATTATACAGAAAAATACTATCTCAAATTCAACAAATTAAAATCGTCTTCTTGGAACATTCTTTCAGGTAATAAAAATTAATATTCCTTTCACTGCCTCACCACATAAATTTTTAGGTCTCCTCATTTATCTTTCTGCAAATGCTATGAGTTTTGAAATCCAAAGTAAACTCTTCATCGCTATAGAAAACACAACTTATTATCTGAAGCATATTTATCCATATATGCAAAAGTATCTCTAATCAATATTTTGATTTTTTCAATAACCTCCTATTATATGCCTACCATCAAATACACTACATTATTCACCAAAAGATAAATTTCTTTATGTCAGTAAATCTCAACCTTTTAGTAGTTGGGCCCAGCTTTAATAGCATCCCTTTCCAATGAATTTTTGGAGCCCTAATTTTTTTTCGATACTTTTTTTTTTTTTTTTTGCTGCTAATATGCTGGCAATAAGGCTAAAAATCCTATTTTTAAGGGTGACATGTTATTTTTATATTTTTTTATAGTGATTTAATCAGACTCGCAAAAATAAAATTAGAATTTATTTTGATTACTATTATTTTGCCTTTTTTTTTAAGTCGATAATTTTATATGACCCGCAAATGATATTATAAATATTTAAAATGACCCTTGGTAGAAGAAGGTTAACTAGCCAAATGCATGCTCATAATCATTTCCGTACAATCCTTACTTCCGTACAACCTCTTTTTCATTGACTACGATTGCATCCGTTTTCTTTTATCTATCTAGGTGATATCTTTTACAAACAATCATTAAAGTTTGTGTGCGAAGGAGTTGAATCATGACATCCGATAAGTGATAATTTTAGGAAATTAAGTGAGTAGTGGTATTATATTTATTTCGTAGTTAGTTTTGAAAAGTTGGCCGGTTTATTTACTTATGATTTTTGTTTTTGGTCTCAAAAATCTTAGGTACGTCGCCGCTTGCGATACAAAAACAATCTGCAAGGCAGGTCGGAGATTGTGCATTACTTTCAATAATAATTTGGAAAAAAAATCTTAGGTACATCGCCACTTGCGATACAAAAACAATCTGCTAAGACAGGTTGAAGATTGTGCATTACTTTCAATAATAATTTTGAAAAAAAAATTAAAGAAAGAAAAGCTATTAACTTAGTTAACAAAATAAAGTGATATTCGAAAGAAAATGTTTTAGTAGAATAAATCAGTTATATAAAAGTAATAATTAAAAATGCAAGTTGAATAGTATTTATAAATAAATGTAAAAGCTATAAACTTAGTTAACAAAATAAAGTGATATTCGAAAGAAAATATTTTTAGTAGAATAAATCAGTTATGAAAGTTGAATAGTATTTATAAATAAATGTCTAGCAGAGTGATAATTGTAATAGTTCTATTTAATAGAAATTACTCAATATCATTAATTAAGATTTATACCCAAACAAGTTCATTCTCATTAAGAAGTAAGGATTTTTATTAAATGGATGTAATTTTAAATTATCGCGGACGATTTAATACTAAAATTGGAAACAATCGAAAGATAAAAGTGTTGCGAGATAAATTAATTCACTTACGAAGGCTGAAATGAAAACGGGTATAGACTTTTAGAATTTACAAATAAAGAAATTACATGGAAGCAACTAAGTAAAAGTATAGACAAATTGTAATGTATTTTGTCAACACGAAAATAATAGTCAATAAGTGAGATGAAAGATGTGTTAATGCAAAGCTAGAAAGAGAAAAGCTGTTTAAAAAGACTACTGTCAATTGATATCTCTCACCTTTAGACAGTGCCTCAGACTTCAATGAGATCAATAAAAATGTAAATGATACTCCATTAAGACAGCCGATATTAAAGAACAACAATTCATTGATAAATTTTCATTTTAGATGAAGCAATATATGAAGAAAAAATGAATAAGACGTTTTAAAATGTCAAGCGTTGGTAGCCGAGATGTCAGTGCAGATGCCTTGCAAGACAGTTGTTGCGAGTTCGCTTCCCGGCCGATGCTTTGACATATGAAAAAAAAAAACTTCAATTCTTATAAAATGGTAGAAAAAGAATTACTGATAATTCAAGAAATATAATTGTGAATTGGCACGAAAAATTATAGAAGAAAACCAATTTCTTTATAGCACTTTTTTTTTCTTAAATAAAGTGCTTATGATAGGCATGTGTTGTATAAAAATTCAATATTAACAGGCAATTTGAGTTCACAAAACTATTGCCATAATTTTCTCATAATCTAGAACATAGACTATTATTGTATATATGCTTGTGCATTAAAGTCTCCAAGAAGAAAAATTTCTTCTTACAATCCTATTAATACAATGACATTATACAAATACAGTAAAAGCTTACTTTGAATTTTCTGAGTAATATTGGAGTATAAGTATCATTGCACACAGTAGTTTTTAATATTAGATTTTTATTGTTACATCTTACTTTTCATATATAAGTCAAAACTATGCAGCCTCTTTTCACTTACCAGCATTTTCATTACTGCGATTCTAAATATTTTTATTGTTTTAAAAACAACCTGGGTGAATATAATACAATCAAGGGAAGTGAAGGATTGAAGATTATTGAATTCTTATATACTATTGTCCAGTCGTGATGTAATTAATTTTCATTGTCAAGAATAGATCTAGATCTGATTCATCTTACTAATAGTGGGAAAAATTTTTTTTATTATAGCTTTATATATATAGCGCCTATGAAATATAATAACTACTCTTTCTTATTGCATTGCCAAATATATACTATATAATACTAAATTGTTCATGCACTTTATTACTGTTACACACGTTTTTATTATAGCTTTTATATATATAGGGCCTATGAAATATAATAACTACTCTTTCTTATTGCATTGCCAAATGTATACTATATAATACTAAATTGTCCATGCACTTTATTACTGTTACACAATGCTTTATTTACCACTCTTTTTTACAGTGCATGGACAATTTAATGTTATATTCAATGAAATGTATATTGTATAATTATGGTTACTAATTATATACTATATACATAAATATCACTATTTAGGTAACAATATTATAAATTTATAATATTACAATTGTAATACCGTATTGAAATTAGTACTGTGTAATTAGTTTGCCAATAAGAATTACCTGTTGGCAAACCTTCATCTGACAATTTCAGATAGAACTTTAATTAGTGACTGGATATCGCTTGGTGGCACTGTTTCTGTGCAAAAACACAGAAATATGCTGTTTAACATGGCCAAACTTACGGCATATAGAACAGTTCATGTTAGCTATTAAGCAGGCCTAGATGGCATTGCACACAAATATTACAGCCTGCTGATGTGCTTCACGAGTATATGCTAATAGTGCACACTTCACAGATCACTACCATGTGATGTGAGGGTGTATGTAATTCAACTGGCCATAACTCTTTTAATGTGCATTCGAAGTAATGATTTTGCACTCTAGCTGACGTACTATTATATACTAATAATTGTAAGCCCAGTCCCTGCACTTCCTTACACACCTTGGAAGGTGAAAACAATTGCAAAAGGATAGGGCCAACCCTATTTCCCAGAAGTCATGCAAATAGGCATGTTTGCATGAGAACAGCTACTAGACAAATCGTAAGCTTGGTTTGATCAGAGTAATGCATCCCCCCCCCCCGCACCTTCCAGCACTACACACTGAAATTTAATTTAATTCGGGCTGATTAGTTTGCTAATCAAGTGGATTTTTTTTTTTAATTTTGTTTAAACGCTCTCATTTACTATTAGAAGAATAACGTACATTTTTAAATAAAAAAGAAAAGTGTTTTGTTTTGTCCCGGCCCGGAAACGTTATATTAAAACGTTTTTGCATAGAAACAGCACCACCAAGCAATGTACAGTGGCTAATTAGAGAGTACTGAAATGGTAATATTATTTTACATCATACAATTAAGCCAGCAGTCATTCAACTATTATTAAAGTCTCTTCCACATTGGTAAGATGTCACATTCATAAATAATTGTCTTTAAAAAAAAAAAGTAAGTTTTAAATTCCATACTACCTGATCAACAACACTATCTGCTTTTAATGGAGTGACATTATTAATGGATAACTTTATCAAGACTGGTGATAGCTAAAAGAATAATTGTAAATAGTGACTTTCACGATCATTTAACAGCAATGCAGAAAGTAATAAATTTATATCCTTGGGAGGATATAACTTTGAGTCATGAAAAACTATTATTGTCATTATCGTGTTATTGTTAGCAATTACTTGTAAACGAGTGTGGCTATTCTAACTAGCACAAAAAAAAATAATAATAAACATTAAAAAATAAGTTTCATGATGACTATAAATCAATCTGCGATTATAAATACATCCATGTATATTCTGGTCCTTTAATTTTATTTATGAACATTTTGCATTGCTAATTTCTCTCACCAATTTTTTTTTTTTCTGAAAGTCTTCGACACCTAATCTAATTGTAGTTATCTCTCTTATATTCTGTCACCGACAATATTTTCTCAACAAAATCAGTATAACATCTTTTCAGAGTGTTGAGATAATCTTTATAATATAAATGAGACTTCTTTATTCCTATGAAAAGCCTAGTTTTTTTACAAATCTGTTACTATTTCTCTGCTTCATGTGCTCAATCCAATAGGCAGACATGCTTTTATACTAGTAATTTTAATATCATTACATTAAGAAAATTGAAGAATACGCCAACATATTTTCAGAATTTTAAAAGCATCTTCAAATTTTTTTCAAGGTATATATTTCACTGATCCAGATCTCATTGGATAAATTTCCAGATATATGTACAACTAATTTAGATTGAGGTAGTTTATCATTATGATGGCATACATTATCCTTAAACTTAATACAAATGCAACAACAGTATTTGATACTTACATTGTATATTGACATTAAAGCCTGCCTTTCTATCTAAAAAGCTATCGAGATAAACCAGTGGATAAAGCATTTGAGAATTTTGAATGTTGTTTACTGAAATATTCTTTACAAACTCCATTCAAAACATTAATAACTTTGTACATTATCCTTTGGAAAGAAATGAATTATTACTATGTTGAAAACAAATGATCATGTAATTGATTGTGTAGGAGATCATATGACATTTGAACACAAACTAGGAAGTAAGCATTGCTCTAATTATTTGACCAAATTTATTATTATTTTTTTTACTTAACCATATATCGATCCAGGAATCAAATAAATTATATAAATGGTATTTCTTGGAATCAGGTTTCATTAATTTTTAGCTATATTTTTTTGAGGTAACTAATGCTTGAAATATCTCTACGAATTGAGCTCATAAATCAATAAAAGCACTGGTACAATAAATATTTTATTAGAGCCTAAAAAGAAGTAAACTTTACTTAGGTTATGTAGACTTAATAATGATATTCTTCAAAACTTTTATAAATATCTCTAACATATCTATTCACTATCAACTTTAATATTCCTCTCCTAGTAGACTGGTAGTGGATGGAACATTGCCTCTCTCACATATACATGAGGCAATGTGTGGACAAACTTTAGCTTTTCAGCTTATGGTAGTGCCAGCCTGAGATGAATTGCTGATAACTATTGCCAATATAATTCTTAATAGTTTTTTTAAAATCTGTAAGCCCTGCTACTTTCACCAATAGCAATAAGATAAGTGCCCTTTGCAAGTAGAGGAGGAGAATATAATAGAATTGGTTATACAGATTCTGTTAAGTTTAAAATTAAATAATAGCGAGAGCAAGTTTGATTGGGATAAAAAAATACCAAAACAAAGAATAGTTTAATAACTTTAATTTTCCTATTGATATATTTTCTATATCTAGTGATTTTATAGAGCAGAAAAGTAAAATATATATATAATAATTGTATGATTAGCATCTTAGAAGATCATGTGACTTTCAAGCACTTTTATAGCAGGTTGAGCATAAAAGTTTCACTCAACTGGCTAAATTAAGTTTTTATTTAATGGACAATCTATCTAAGTACCATTAATATTTGAGTCTGCCACTGTGTGATGGATTGAACTGCACAGTGCAGATTGAAAACTATTTTGAAACAACAAGTGCATGTAATAATCAAAGTTCAGAAAATAAAAAATATTTATTAAAAATATTTTGTATCTTGATCAGTTGATTTTAATGGTTGTAAACTAAAAAGAAAGGTTAGATTCTTGAAAATATTTAGTTTGAAACTTAAACATCAAAAATATCTGCAGTTTACAACTAAGATAAAATAAAAATAAGTAATCTAATGGCTTTCCTGCTCAGCACTGGCAGTGTCAGAACTAGAATTAATCTGAAGATTTTATGCTCCAGACTCTTATTATTGTGCTAAACCATACAAGTCATTAAATGTATAATGACTGATTTAGAATTAGATCCCTTATAGCCATATGAGATATTTGACTTGAATTCAAAACATTAAGATATTTAAAAATTTAACCTTGATTTTAATATGGAGATTTAAAAGGTGACTCCTGGGTGTAATAATGCAAATTTGATGCTTGCTATCAGAAGAATTAGCCAGAAAAGTTTAAGTGCATATGAATGCATTGCCAGTTACGTTATTGGATTTACTCAGTATTTACATTATGTTTGAAAGAAATATTGAAGAACCTTGGAATATGTAATGGCTATTAAGTGGGTGTTTTCAATCATATAAAATCAAAATGATGGATAAGGGAAGACCAAAAAATATTATCACTAAAGAACTTTGGGTGTAACCAAATCTTATCAAAATTCGTTGATATTTTTTTATCTCTAGAAATGGGTATACATTGCAGATCATGACTAGGTTACATTTAATTTGCATTTTACAGTAGTAATAGATACCAGATAGTAATGCTTAACCCAGACTAATTTCTTGCTGTTAATTTTCCTCAAGTGGGGATAATCAAAAACTAGTTTGGAAATCTGACAGTACCATTTTTATCTGTTGATGAAAGAAATTTCTATAATCTTACAAAGTGTATTGATTGTAATTATTGAAATCCTTATTCAAAATGGAAAATCATAAAAATTTTACTCTATAGAACCCAATGTGCTTTGGACAAGATTTAATTTTTTGTACGAGCTAAGCTTTGCGGCTGTATATCTGTAAGTCCTATTGTATACTTTATAATTCCATTTTTAGTTTTCAAAATTTTTACCCATTTTTCCCATTTGGAAGCATTTCCATTAAATGTTAGCAATTTGGAAATAACTAGAATCCAGATTTTTGTGGTGACAATTTGAATAAATGTAATCAGTAATGTTATAAATCCTGTATAATTTATTCATAACATTTTTATATGATCAACTTCATAATCTGAATACTTACTGCATATCTTGATAAATATATATATATATATGTAGGAGAAGGACCTTATGATATCAGAGATTTGAATTCAGATAAAACACTAAATATTTTTTCAGATTCCAGTCAAGTTTAGGCCTTTTTTCAGACAATTCAGGTAACTAGCTAATTATTGAACTTTTTTCAGACAATTCAGGTAACTAGCTAATTATTGAACAGTAAATGCATTTATAATTATCATTAATTAGAAAAGAAAACAAAGAATGACTATTTGACTAACCTTTTGAATAATGCCTTTTCCTTGGTTTTTCCAAAAAGGGATGCTGTAAAGTCTCATTTGCAAATATGGTTTGTTTTTATTATCAGCATATTAATAGGTCAATTAGATCACACCTCCATATTTCAGATAGCTGAAATCAATCAAGTGATTGCTTCAGAATACTGAAAACTAGACAGTGTAAAATTAATCTTAAGTATTTGTTTAAAATCTTTAAAGCATATAATAACAATCATATTTTGTTTTAAAATTTCAGAAATTAATCATAAGTGGGGGTAATGGTAAATGATAAATGTTCTGGATAAAGATTTTTTATGTTTTCTCTTACCACACTTATTAAGTAAGACCTTGTTTGAGCTATTGGTATGCTCTCTACATTACATATTTGTAAATACAAGCTCATAAAAGCAATGTCACACTATATATGACTTGCTTTATTGATTATGATAAGCTAGATTTGGATGAAATTTTGACTAATTTTTTATAAAATTTTATTTCAGATGTAGCCAGGGGGAGGGATGTCATATCTGACCTTGCCTTCAAAATGGACTAGTCCGGATTCCTTCCTTATTTGATCGGATTGAGCACACATTGCTGCTAACCAATGTGTAACATGTGGATAACCAATGTATAAACATGACCAAAGGGTGAAACACAAGTATGGCCAATGTGTAAACGTGGATAAAATCCAAGTATTGGTTAGACTCTCTGAATCTAATTGCTGCCAGTAAGGGAGAGGATCTGGCAATAAATAATCAGACTTTTTGGATCCAAGCCAGAGAACGTCTGTCTAACCTTTGGATGCAAGCCAGAGAACGTCTGTCTAACCTAAACAACAGTATGCGCTCTTAAGGAGAGAGAACGATTGTCTACCTGAATGACTGAACGTGCTCTCCAACAATGAGTGTTTCTATTGTGTTCACTACCGATGTGTCTATGCAGTGAGGCAAGTCCATGATAGGACTGACTTGGGGCAAGCTATTTAGTACAGCCGAAAGCAACAAACTCGAGGCAAGCTGTCCAGTACAGCCGGAAGAGTTAAGACTAGAAATCACGAGGCAAGCTAATATATACAGCTGGAAGTGAGTTCAGTCATTCGGCATGACCAGCTCATTATTGTATAATGTTATATGTCAAATTGTATTTATTGATTGTATAATATAATTTCAGCTGTATATATTAGCTTGGCTCATGAGTTCTACTTAACTCTTTTGACTGTACTGGACAGCTTGTGAGTTTGTTAAATGATTCTTTCAGCTGTATTAGACAGCTTGTCTTAGTTGTAGCAGCTTTCAGTCCTATTGTGCACTTGCCTCACTGCATAGATGTATTTAGTGTTGGAAGTGGTTTCAATGGAGAACACATTCAGTCATTCAGGTAGACAAACGTTCTTTCTCTTAAGAACATGTACTGTTGTTTAGGTTAGACAGATGTTCTCTGGCTTGTCTCCAAAAAGGCTGACTATTTATTGCCAGATCCTCTCCCTTACTGGCAGTAACTGGATTCAGAAAGCCTAATCAATGGTAGGATTTTATACACATGTTTACACATTTACCATACTTATGTTTCATGCTTTAGCCATGTTTATGCATAGGGTTATCCACATGTTTACACATTGGTTAGTGGCACTGCATGCTCAAACCGATCAGATAAAGAAGGAATCTGGAGTAGTCCACTTCTGAAGACAAGGTCAGATATGACAAGGTGGAACATTGTTTACTTGTATCATCATGTTTACTGATGCAGTTTGATCATTCAAGGATATTAATGGCTTTCTACGTATTCTTTAATAATATTATACCTAGAAGGATTTTGGTGCTAATTAAAATCTATACTAGGTAGCTGAAGAGCTGGAATTTATATTGATAAATACTGTTTGAACACATTAGCATGTTCATTTCATCTAACCCTGATGTGATGACTATTATATAAAAAAATTTATAGACCTTTGGGCCTCGAGATGGATTGAGTTCTTTGAAAATTTTTTGATTAGTGATAAATATCATTTCAGTATAATAGCTTAGTTTATGTCCTGTACTACTGGTAATTTTATTTACACAAGCAAAAAATTTCACTGTGATTATAAACTAAAAAATAAAATGATATTTATCAATGGCTTAAAAATTAATATTTTAACTAAATGTAATAATTCAATTTTCTTTAAAGCTCATATTTATGAAATTGTTTATATGATTTTTGGAATATCTCTTAATGTGAATATGAATTTTTTTATATATAAAGTGCTAATGTATTCATACAATTTTCAGCTTAGCATTTTACTCGCTAGCCATAACATATGTTCTACCAATATCAATATTTTGTTCAAATGCAATACCATCAAAGCACAGTTGGGCCATCAAAATCATTGCAAGACTAGATTCCATCAATATATCCCATTTTATAAAAACTTCATAAAGCGTATTATTTTTAATCTACTGATTCATTTCTGATTTTTTATTGAACAAAATATTAATTACATGTCTGGCAGATTTGAAGTCGTATTGAAAACTACATTTCATAAATTAACTAGACAATTCTCCATCTTCAATTTCTCAACAGCAAGTGATTGATATTCGCTATCTGAACAGTAGGAGGTATGATCCTGCTGAAATGTCAGTACAATAGTGATATTAATAGTAAGCCTATATGCTTATATTTTTAACATGAAAATCTTTATTTTTATATAAATTTCATATATATAAAAGAATGCGTATTCTAATCATGTTTAATATATTTTAGGATATGAGTACAGGTAGAGTATTAATCACTGGAGCATCAGGTTTATTGGCAAGATCACTTTTAAAGATTTTTAGTAACAAATGGGATGCTTTAGGACTTGCATTTACAAGATCCAAAGGGAATTTGAAACAGTTAGATCTTTGTAATTTTGAAGCAGTTGTAAGTCTTGTCAACGACTTCAAGGTATGTTATGGCTGGAAAAAAACTAATTATAAAACAATATAATTTATTGAAGATATCAAATAAAACAGATAAAAATACAAAGTTTACAATAGAAAAAAAAAATATCACATAATCACCATCTCCTATGCTTACACAACTATTAAAACAATGACAAACTCTTTATACAATAGTGCCCCCCCCCCCCAGTGCAATCCATAGTAATTAATGAATACAAGAAAGTTTGTGCTTAAAATCCATATCTAATGTTTACTCATTCAATATCCCCAGACATTTCTAGCTTGTGGCTTTCATCAGTGAGGAGCCTTCGATCTGAGAACACTGGACCTAGATGTCTGGATCCAATGCAACCCTCCAGTAGCCATCTTTTACCTTTTAGTTAACTATAAAGCTATGGGTTCAAAATGAAAACATTCAATCCAAGCTCATTTACTCTTCTAGTCATATAGATCTGAACCCAGTTCAATATCTATACATTTCGGCATCTGATTTTTTTTAATAATGATAGTCACCATCATCTCATGGACAGGAATGGTATTAAACCACTAAATATTACATGATAACCATTTCCTATTCTTACACAAGCTGTTAAAACTGACAAACTCTCCATACAGTAATGCCACCCAATGCAAGCTAGAAACTAGTCTGGGGATATTGGATGAGTAAGCACTAGATATGGATTTTATGCACAAATCTTCTTGCATCCATTGATTACTATCGTTTGCACTAGATAGCATTAATCTATGGAGAATTGGTCACTGTTTAAAAGAACAAGAAAATAAAATAACTTATTTAGTCATTAATTAATTAAAAATTTAAAGATGGAAAAAGTAATGTAGAAACAATAATAAAAAGAAATCTAATGATAAAAATAATATTGCAAACTTATTTTTAAATAAATATAAAATTAATAATATACATTCTAGAAATATAGAATTAAAAATTATGTTAATACAAAAGGAATATAAATAAAATTAATAAAACTAATTGTAAAACAAATCAATTTATGGAAAATATTAATAAAATGAATAAAAATATAATGAATAAAAATATAAAGTTTATAATAATAAAATAAAACTAACTTAAACATTAATTAATAAAAAATTTAAAAACTGAGAAAGTATTATAGAAATAATACCAGTATACAGGAATTAATAATAAAATTGATATTGCAAACATGTTTTTAAGTAAATATAGAGTCACACTAAACATCACATGATCACCATCTTTTATGCTAGCACATAACTATTATTAAACTGGCAAAATTCTCCATTCAGTAGCACTACCCTATGCCAACCAGAGTAATCAATGATTTCCAGAAGGCTTGTACATAAAATCCTCATCTAGTGCCTACTCATTCAATATTCCCAGACTAGTTTCTGGCTTGTGGCCTTCGTCAGTGAGGAGCCTTGGATCTGAGAGCACTGCACCTAGATCTTAGGATCTAATGCAACCCTCCAGCAGCAACCTTTTATCTCTACTTAACTACAAAACTATGAGAATGAAATTTAAGACTAATATTTTCAATCTAAGCTTAATAGCTTATATAGTCATATGGATCTGAATTCAGTTCAGCACCCATACCATAGCCACCTATATCTTATTACGCAGGATTGATGTTAATGCACTAAACATCACATGATCACCATCTCTTATGCTAGCACATAACTGTTATTAAACAGGCAAAACTCTCCATGCAGGGGCGCCAGAAGGCTTTGCATAAAGTCCCCATCTAGTTCTTACTCATCCAATATCCCCAGATTAGTTTCTAGCTTGTGAGCTTCATCAGTGAGATGCAGTACTCTCAGATTCAAGGCTCCTCACTGCCTATGCCACAAGCCAGAAACTAGTCTGGGAATATTGGATGAGTAGGCACTAGATGGGGATTTTATGCACAAGCCTTCTGGCATCCATTGATTACTCTGGTTGACACAGGATGGCAATACTGTATGGATAGTTTTGCTTGTTTAATAACAGTTATGTGCTAGCATAAGAGACAGTGGTCATGTGATGTTTAGTTATTTAACACCAATCCTGCCTAATAGGATAGTGGTAGCTATGGTTGTTAAAGAGCCAAAGACACCAAAATATATGGGTGCTAAACCATATGACTAGATTTTCAATTTCATTCTCACAGTTTTGTAGTTGAGGTAAAAGGTGCCTGATGGAGGGTTGCATTAGATCCTAAGATCTATGTGCAGTGCTCTCAGATCCAAGATTCCTCATTGACGAAGGCCACAAGCCAGAAACTAGTCTGGGGATATTGGATGAGTAGGCACTAGATGGGCATTTTATGCACAAGCCTTCTGACATCCATTGATTACTCTGGTTGGCACAGGGTGGCACTACTATATGGAGAGTTTTTTTTTTCATATGTCATAGCATCGTCCGGGGGGCGAACCCACAACCGTCTGTAACCAACTACTTGCTTGCAAGGCGGCTGCGGTGACCTCTCGGCTAACAATGCTTGACTACTATATGGAGAGTTTTGCCTGTTTAATAACAGTTATGTGCTTGCATAAGAGATGGTGATCATGTGATGTTTAGTGGTTTAACACCAATCCTACCTAATATGTGACCAGAAACTAGTCTGGGGATATTGGATGAATAGGCACTAGATGGGGATTTTATGCACAAGCCTTCTGGCATCCATTGATTACTCTGGTTGACACAAAGTGGCACTACTGTATGGAGAATTTTGCCTGTTTAATAACAGTTATGTGCTAGCATAAGAAATGGTGATTATGTTATGGTTAGTGGTTTAATACCAATCCTGCCTAATAGGATAGTGGTGGCTATGGTTGTTAAAGAGCCAAAGACACCAAAATGTATGGGTGCTGAACTGAGTTCAGATCCATATGACTATATAAGCTATTGAGCTTAGATTGAAAATATTGTGTTTTCAATTTCATTCTCATAGTTTTGTAGTTGAGATAAAAGGTGGCTGCTGGAGGATTGCATTAGATCCTAAGATCTAGATGCAGTGCTCTCAGATCCAGGGCTCCTCACTGACGAAGGCCGCAAGCCAGAAACTAGTCTGGGGATATTGGATGAGTAGGCACTAAATTGGGATTTTATGCACAAGCCTTCTAGCATCCATTGATTACTCTGGTTGGCACAGGATGGCACTACTGTAAGGAGAGTTTTGCCTGTTAAATATAGAATAATAGCATACATTCTGTCAAAAATTATTCTAATAAAAATATGAAATGTAAAAAAATAGAAACTAAAAATAGTAATAGGGTAATTATTATTAAAAAAAACCCTATCCATAATAAAATAAATAAAAAGCATAGTAATTTAATCCATATTAAATATAACCCTTCTGGTCATGCTCTTTATGAATCGCCTGTGAGCATCGACTTAAAAAGCCTAAATAATTACATTTATGCTTAGAGCTTATTTATATATATATATATAAGCTAATCTTTGCTCACCATGCTGATATCAGGGCTTGAACCTATTATGTGCCTGAATTATATATTATTAATTTAATTGAATAAACCCATTAGATCCATAATAGGAGAGAAATACAATCTCATTTTTAACCACCTGTAATGAAATAAATAGTAAATTTTGAATTTACTTTTATAAATATTCTGTTATATATATAGCACAGCCTAAGTATGTATTATTATAAGGAAGGAGCAGCTCCTCCGATCATATGCTTTACTAATCTTCTTGCACTCGCCTATGAGCATCAACTTAAAAAGCATAAGTCAATGCTCGTGGATGAGTCAAGGAGATTCTTAAAGTGCATGACCGCAGGGGTTGCTTCTTCTTTATAAATATTACATACATAGGCTGTACTATACAAATAACAAAATATTTACATATTAAAAAATATAAAAAATAAAATTATTGAATTTTTTGGAAAGTAAATTAATACAATAATAGAGTTTATGAAATAAACTGCAAAAAATGTTACCTAAAAAACATCATACATAAATAAATTGGACTAACAAAGAATTCACTTACAACAAGGCTAAAACAATGTAAGTTAGATATTTTTATGCATACAAAAGAAATATCACAAATTTGAAGATGAAAATGTAAAAATATAAGAGAAAAGGCTCTAATAATAAGAAAATTTAAACAAAATATGAATAAAGATTCTGGTAGGAAAAGGTTGGTTAAAATATACATTATTAATTTAGATATAAAAATATTGGTAATAAAATTATAAGTTAAAATAAAACATTAGTAAATATATGCCAAAAACAAAATGATTAAATAAGAAATAAAGATATTTTAATAATACTTAATTTGTAACGTTTATTATAATTATGCTAAATGAAGGAAAATTTAATGTTATTTAGGTTTTTTATTTTATTGTTTGAAAGCAGAAAGGCAAAAGATAAAAAAAAATTTTTTTAAATAATTTAAATATTGTAATTTTAATATGTTGTTATAGATTATTTTGAGGTGAATAAAATTTTAATGTTATTTTGAAAGTAATATTTTTAAAAATATCAATAATTACATATATATATAAAGGAACAAGTTGTATATTAAAAATGAATATTTAAATATATGTAAAAAATTTCTTTTGTATGTATAATAATATTTTAATAACATTGGTGCTTATTTGTATTGTGTATTAACTTCTCTGAGGAAGTTTGTTGAACAGTCAAAACTGTCAGGTGGATTGAAAAATTTAATAAAATTATTGCATTACATTCTTTTATGTTTTAAAAAAGTATTCTAATGTTGTTGGCATAATCTAATAAAATAAATGCTTATTTCTGTTCATTTTTTTTAACCTTTTTATTTTAGCCAAATGTTATCATTCATAGTGCTGCACAACGTCAGCCTGATATAGTAGATAAAGACTTTGAGGGCGCTTTTCGTATTAATGTATTAGCTACAGAAAATTTGGCAAAAGCTGCAGGTTAGTATTATCCATGAACCTTTTTATAAAATTAATAATTTTAGCAAAGTTTTTGCTAAATATATCATTATTTTTGTTAGACTAGCTATTTCTCTAAAGTTTTGATTTATATCATCGATTTGTTATTAGTAGTTCTTAGATCTCTAGAAGGCAGGAATGTCTTCATAGGCAATCCACAAAATTTGAAGAATGTTATAATCTTTATCAATTAAAATTGAAGGGAAGAATGAATGAATGAAAAGAAGGGAAAAAGAAAATAAAGAATGAAGTCTATGATGTGGGACCCAAAAATAATCAAAATTTTATAATAAAACATTATTTATTTATCTTTTCAAGTGTTATATATTTAATCTTTTTCAAAGTACTGTTCATTTAATACCATACATCTGTCTAAACATGTTTTTTACATTTCGAAGTAATCTGGAAACACAAAGTGAAGCCTTTTAACGCCTGCATCGTTTTTTTTTTTTTCACCACTTCTAATTCAGCAAAAAAAAATTGAAGCATTTTTTCATTTGAGAAAATGAAAAGTCGCACAATTAGAGATCGAGGGAATATGACTGATAGATAAGCTGGATCATGCTTAATTTAATTAAAAATTGTTTCACACTCAAGATTGCTCACAGAGGAATTGCTATGGTGAACCTTGCACTTCTCACTTTGCAACAAAACAGGATGTTTACATTTTACCGTGTCATGCAAACATTTCAGAACTTGTAGATAAAATGTCTGATCATTAAGAACTAATTTTTGAAAAAAAATGTTTTTTTGTTTATTTTTTCTTTCACTCTCTAATTTTTTCAATAAATAATCTCTTTTTACTTCATTTGTTCAACATTCCCATTTCTAATGTTACTCTTTTAACTTATCTTTATCATTCTTTTCAAAACTATATTTCTACAGTATTTTTTCTCTTTTTTTATTTACTTAAATATGTTTTATGTAAAACAACATTTAACAATTCTCCTATATCTTATTTTAGTGCCTCACTGGATAGTCTTTTCAATTTATTTTATGTCCAGGCAAATAATATATTTAATGAATAATATGTTTGTAGTGTAATGTTCACTACACCATTCTCATGCAAGATAGGAACTGGTTTCTTTCCACTTTTAACACCTTCTTATGGAGTGATGTATTCATAAACATATTGTAGTGTTTTGTAAAATGGCAGACATGTTTGTGCACTCCAGAAAAAACTAGAATTTATTCGTAAGGCTGTTTTTAGATCGTGCTCTGATAGCTGAGGAATTTAATTAGTGCATTGACGTAATGGCGATCGACAATTCCTAGAAATATTTGCTAATTACAAATGTTTCTAGATAAGAGACGTTACCTTATTGGTCAGTGCATTGATTGATCATTATAGTTGTCAGAGAGCGATAAGAAGACTGGGTAACATCTAGCAGTGCAACATAGAGAGCAGTCAAACAGTATTGAGTAAACAGTATTTAAGTAGAGATATCTCATGTCAGTGCTGGCGGTTAATGATCAGCGCCCAGTGGAAATGTAGTTCACGGGTGTAGCTGAAAGAGACCGCAGCGGAGATATTGAGAGCATTCGTTGGAGAGCTTCGTTGCAGACCAATTCGTTGGAGAGCTTCGTTGCAGACCAATTCGTTTGGAGAGCTTCATGGCAGACCAATTCGTTGGAGAGCATTCGTTGCAGACCAATTCAGCGGAGAGATTGCAGACCAATTCGTTGGAGAGCTTCGTTGCAGACCAATTCATTGGAGAGCATTCATTGCAGACCAATTCGTTGGAGAGCTTAGTTGCAGACCGATTCGTTGGAGAGCACTCGTTGGAAAAGAACAGCGTGGGAATTGTATAACATTATTTGCTGACCGCACAGTATGACTTGCAGTTATAACATTGGCACAGTCGTAAGTGCGGATATAACACATATAACCAAAAACATCTGAAAAAGATGCATATTTTGTGTTGAACGCACATCTGTTCACCCAGATCACAATCTCTTACATATATCTTTATTATTCATTGTATATATATATAGTCAATTACTACATTTTATTTGATAAGTGTCAAATTTACTGCCCTCACAACTTTGACACAAATTACTTGATTGAAGTATATTAATAATTTTTATTAGTCATTCACTAATCTAGAGATTATCCACTTAATAAATAATATTTCTATAGTGTAATTCATTAAGTGGGTAATCTCTAGTCTAATGAATGACTAATAAAAATTATTAAATAATATATTTGTTCAATGGTCTTAATAAAACATAATGAAGATGGGAGTATTGTTAACACTTAAGTAGTCTATGCTACAATAGTTTTTATTTTTTGAAGTATAAATTTATAAAAAAAAGTCAAATTAATATTCCAGTTAAGTGAGCCAATACAATGCAAATATGAACACAGTATATTTATGGAAGAGTGGTTTGGGTCTGTTGTGTATTCGAAATACAAGCTCTCCGAATACCAACAAACAAAACAATAAATAATAATAATAGCAAAATGTTATTGCTACACGCACAACACAATACATATATATATAGTCCACTTTGGTTCACTTTCCACGATGAGTTATTTATTGCTACACACACAACATAATACATATATATATAGTCCACTTTGGTTCACTTTCCACGATGAGTTATTGCTACACACACAACACAATAAATATATATATTTCACTTTGATTCACCCCCTGATACACTTCATGATTGGCTGCTTACTAGACGGTTTCCTTCAGCCTCGTTTTTCCCCAAAATTCTTGGGCTTGATGTCAGCTGCTGCATGCGAACCCATTGACTTCGCACTAGAGCCCTGCCCTGTCACTTAAGCTTCTTTCAGCTACAGACACTTCCTTCTCTCTGCATCAACTTGGTAACTCATTGGAATGACACACTTAGATGCTCAAACTTTTTATAATTCTCAATTGGCTTCTGGCAATCCAAGGTTCATTCTTGATGTTATGAGTCTTGAATTCCTCTTTGCGTTTTTAATTATGCATACAATTAATTAATCTCTTAAGATTTTATTTTATAAGGTATGTTTTAAGGTCTATCCAATTAATTAGAATTGTATCAAGAAATATTTATAATCAGCAAATATTTTCTGGGATTTATTGAATGCAATGTTCTTATCGCAAATATGTAAATTTAATCATTAATTCAATTTAACACTTATCAGTTAGCAATCTAATGAAGAATAAATATATTTCTCTAATGTACTCTTTACTTTTTCTGGAATACAAAACTTATACTTGGATGTCAATGTAAATATTTTTAAAAACCACTACACCTCCCTCCTCTCCAGAAAAAACTCATTGTGATTAAAAATGTAACCCTGAAAATTAGTTAGTTTTTTTTTCCTTGACACCTTGGGTGCTTTTTTTTCTCCCACTTGGAGAAGCACTGGATTTTTTTTTGTTCTTCAGTTTAAAAGTGTCCATTTCATACTGCTGAAACTTGTTTGCTATTCACATATTCGATGGTGATTGCGCCAGCGTGTTGTGTATTCAAAACTTATTTACTACACACAGGTTAGATGGTGACTGCGCCAGCATATTGTGTCTTCGAAATGCAAGCACTCCAAATACCATCAAACAAACAATAAATAATAATAATAGTAGTGAAAAATTATTGTTACACCCGCAATACAATATATATATAGTTGACTTTGGTTTACTTCCCACAACGAGTTATTGCTACACACACAACATTATATATAATTCACTTTGGTTCACTTTTCCTGACACCCTTCATGACTGACTGCTTACTAGATAGTTTCCTCTGGCCTTGATTTTCCCAAAACTCATGAGGCCCATTTCAGCTGCTGCAAGCAAACACATTGACTTCGCACAAGAGCACTGCACCAGCACTTAAACTTCTTTCAGCTACATGTACATCTGTTTCTCTGCTGCCATCCGCATGGTAATTCACTGAAAGTAGAATGACGCACTTTATTGCTCAAACTATTTATAGTTCTCAGTTGGCCTCTGGCAATCCAAAGTTCATCCTTGATGTTATCAGTCTTGAATTCCTCTTTGCGTTTTTAATTATGCATATAATTAATTAATCTCATGGGACTTTATTTCCATATAAAGTAAGTTTTAAGGTCTATACAATTAATTAATATTGTATCAAGAAATATTTGTAATTAGCAAATATTTCCTGGCATTTATCGAACACAATGTTCTTATCGCAAATATGTAAATTTAATCATTAATTAAATTTAACACTTATCAGTTAGCGATCTAATGAAGAATAAATAAATTTCTCTAATATATTCTTTACTTTTTCTGGAGTACAAAATTTGTACTTGGAGATGTCAATGTAAATATTTTTACAAAACACTACAGTGTCAAAGTTGTGAGGGCGGAAAGTTTGACATATCAATTAAACTATAGTAATTGACTATCTATGTATACTGAATAATGATAAAGATATGTGTTAGAAATTGTGTTCTGTGACAATTGATGAGTGCTGATTCAGTATGAAATGTGCATCTTGAGGATCATACATTTTTTTCACATGTTTTTGGTCATATGTTTATAATTACATCTCTCCGTAAGGTGTTAAAAGTGGATCTTTACCTTGCATGAGAGTGGTATAGTTAAAATCACACTACAGAAATATTATTCATTAAGTGGATAATCCCTAGTCTGATGAATGATTAATAAAAATTATTAAGATACTTACATAAAATTGTTTGTGTCAAAGTTGTGAGAATAGAAAGTTTGACCCTTATCAATTAAACTATGCTATATTCATGTGGATGGGGATCTCTACTTAGCTGTGATAGCATAACATTAATAATGAATAAACAGACTTATATTTCAATGAATTTATTCTTAAACTGAATTAACTGTAATAATATCTATATATAAAATAAAAATTATAATATAATAACTATTTTCCTTGTAATGTTCCAAGGGTAGTAACAAATAGAATAAGTCTACTACATTTTTGCACTGACAGCTACTACTCAAAGTTCATTAATACTTGTACGTTGTTATAATTATCACTAATGCATTTTAACACAACTTCATTGAGTTTATTTAAGCGATATTTTCTATGAATACCTTTCTCCCCTTTGTGAGAAAAGCCTTTAACTATCAGCAATGCTCTGTTCCTCTCGATTGCCACTACTGTGCAGACTCTTGTATCCTTTTAAAAAGTGTTTTTTTACAATTCATTTCCATAATAAATATTCATACTTTTAATCTACTTTTCTAGGGTGAATTATTTCTGGGAGGAACCCATCACAACTGTTGGCCCTAATTACACAATCAAAATAATATTTTATTTACAATAATCACTGGTCAGTTCACCTCCTCTCACTCTAGAAAATAATCCCTAAATCAGTCTGGAAGTTTTCTAATTCTCTGACTTCTTGGAGTAGACTTAATTTGGCCTCATTTCGATTTGCTTTTTCTGATAGTAACAACTGCTTATTCAGACATTCATCAGTACTCTCTTGGACTTCCACACCTAGTTCAGTAAGTAACATATCATTTTGGGTGGAAGGAGTTATATTCACATTTAAATCCTTTTTTAAAATTTTCTTATTTAGGATTAGATGTAATAGGATTGTTCCCGGCTGTGATCTGCATATCTTTCCTGTAAATGATTAAAGTGTCTTTTCACACACAATCCATTCTCAAGCTTAATAACATGTATAACTTTAGATATAATTTCAACAATAATACATGCAGACCATGTCTTTTTTACACTATCTTGAATCCAAACTGCATCATCAATATCAAATTTTCTTAAATTAGATTTATAAATTTCATCTCGGGTATTATTTCTCTCCAATCTATCCATCTGCAAAAGTTTTGATACATGCATATAGCATTTTCTCCCAAACAGTAATTTCTCAAGTGATTTACCTTTCGAAACATTAGGGATAAAATGTTGATAAAACATAATTTCTACTAGAGTATTTCAAAGCTGCTTTCAAACTCAGTACTGCCTTTTCAGCAAGTCCATTTGTAACAGGATGATGCACTGGTTTAAAAACCTGTCATATCTCTCTATGCATCACCTAATTTTTAAATCTTTTATAAGTAAACATTGGCCATTATTCAATATCAGAATCTTAGAATAATCGTGGGTAACAAAAATTTCCTGTAACACCTTTATGGTATTCTCCTGGTTCGCAATTTTTATTAGTTTGCATTCGATCCAATTTGAATATGAATCCACAACTACCAGAAGTTGGTATCCATTTATTAGACTAGCATAGTCCATATGCTTTTATAGCTTCCTTGCTTCCGACCATAGCTTGAATACTTTCTTTGTAAGATCCACTGTAAATTGACAATCAGAACACTTCTTTACTTTTTAATCTATATTGTTTTTATTTTTGGCCTTCATACATAAGAAGGAGCCAAAGCCTTCATTCTTATCATTCCAGGATGTCCTTTATGCAGCAA
The DNA here is from genome assembly GCA_028023455.1 of Epiperipatus broadwayi. Classification (NCBI taxonomy): domain Eukaryota; kingdom Metazoa; phylum Onychophora; class Udeonychophora; order Euonychophora; family Peripatidae; genus Epiperipatus; species Epiperipatus broadwayi. Next base: position 6,590,721 of record JAQFVV010000037.1, read on the forward strand.
ATTAATCACTTGTGTATGTTCTTTTATAAGTATCAATATTCTGTCACTATTTAAGATGCACCCATTACATATTGACATATTACAATATGCATTTCAAATTTTCACAGCTACAAAACTTTGATGTTTTTCTGACCATCCTTCTCAGATCTACTTAATCATCTTCCTACATTCAGGATCATTAGAAGACCACTTGCGATTTTGTCACTGTTTAAATTTTCCATGTTATTTACTATATCTAGCAAATTCACTTCCACACATTCCTGTTTAACATCTTCTCTCATAGGAAAACATGACAGTGTATCTGCATGCACAATCTCCTTTCCTGATTTATAGATCAGTTCATAATCATAAGCTCTTAATAAGTATATCCATTGTTTAAGTCATTGGCTCGCATAATCAGATATCTTTTTATTTTTCCCAAAAATTCCCAGCAATGTATAGCGATTGGTGTAAATTATAAATTTCTGACCATAAACATACTGGTGAAACTTTTTTATCATCAATATTATTGCCAAAGCTTTCCTATCCAGATGATTAGTTTTTTCCAGCTGATGATAACATTCTAGAGGCATAGGCAATTGGACACTTTCCACCAGAACAGCAATGTACAATAATAGCCCCAACTCTGAATTTAGAAACCTCAATAGTGATAGTAACTTCCAAATCACTATGATAATGTACTAAGAATTAATCTGACATCAGTAATTCTTTAGCTTTTTTAAAGATGCCACTTGCTCATTGTTCCACTTCCATCATTGGCTTTTCCACAATAACTCATATGACAGTCTTAAATAATGTGATTTATCTTTAAGAAAGCTTTCGTAGAAATTAAGTAGTCCCAAAAAAAAGGCTTATAAATCTTTTATATTTCTGGGAATAACCTCTTCTTTCATTACTTTCTGGAATCAGATATATCCCATCTTTATTTATTATGTGCCCTAAAAAAGTTATTTGCGAGGTTACCCAAATACATTTGGCAACATTCAGTCTCGCTCCTACATTATTAACTTAAAACATAACTTTATAACCCGTTTTTTCAGCTGTATTTCAGATTGGGCTGTAATCAAAATATCCAAGTAAGAAATACCGGTTGTCATCGATTATCCACCAAATACCGGCTATTGTCGCTGTTATCCATGCAAAAACACAGAAATATACTGCTCACGCAGCCTATAGAACAGTTCTGTTCATATTGGCCACTAAGCAGCTTTTGTGCTTCGCGGTACTACGCACACTTCACAGATCTCTACAGTTTGATGTGAGGGTGTGTAGAATTCAAGTTGTCCTAAGTGTTTGTATGTGCATTCGAAGTACTTATTTTTTTATACAACCTGATGTAGTTTTAGATAGTATTAATTGTAAGACAAAAGACGCGCTTCCGTACACATATCTTTATGGTTAAATTAATTTCAAAAGTGTACATTTGGTCATTATATAGAAATCACGCATAAAACGTATTTTCGCAGGGACAACTACGAGACTTTCAAAACATAAGTTTGGCTTGATCAGAGGAGAATTTTCAAATGGAATTGTGTTTCGTAAATTGTTTTGAAATAGTGTTGAAATTTTTTTTTTTTGATCAGACGTTAATTGAAAAAAGGAAATATTAGATTTTATTAAATAATTTTGTTTTTAAAAATGTTGTGATGGCCGATCCTTCAGATTGTCATAGATCTTGGATCCCCCTCCCTACGAATTCCAGCTCTACGCACTGACATGTAATAGTGTAAAAAAAGTAAATTGTAAATCAGCCCGGTAACGTTATATCTATTGGTTTTTGACTAGCGACAGCAACATCAGATGGTATTTGGTGGCTAATCGACGATAACTGGAATACCTCACTCAATGTTCTGCAGGTTCCATTTTTTCTTGGAAAATATTCAGAGCCACCATGATTCCATAAAGTAATTTGTTACATCTGAACAGTAGTGGCAGCAACTCGGCGGTATTCTCAGTAACCAGAATTTGGTAGAATGCTAGTTTTAAATCAATTTTTGCAAAGATTGAAGCTCTGTAGCGATGCCAACTCATCCCGCACATTTGAAACAGGGCATGCACCTTTATTAATCCATTTGTTAACCATGATCTGGTAATCTCCATATAAACGAATTGTTCCATCCAATTTTACTAAAACAATAACAGGAGTAGTCCGTGACAAATCTTCAGCCTAAGTGCTTAGGGGACTTTATGTGTTTTAAACACCATTGGCTGTACTTCTCTTGACATTTCAATGTTAACTGGATGCCCTCCTAATTCAGTTAATTCCTGTTTAAATAATTTTGGTAATTTATCTTTAACTTCTGTTTCCAACTTTACTTTTAATTATTTTTAAACATTCCAAGGAGAGGAATTATATTTCTTTTTACCACAAACAGTGGTAATCTTTTCTTCCTATTATTTACAACCAGGAACACAAACTTTTCCACAGCTGTCTATTCTATTACCATTCAAATCTGTGGCCACTACATTTGTTTTCTTCAATTTTAGCTCCTCCTTAGATTCAGATCTAATTCTGTTCCACTTTTCTAATGACATAATGCATAATCAAGCTCTACTGTCGATTTCCATCGTAACTTTTATTTCATAAATAGCAACCACTAATATAATTTGACCCTTGGTCAAATTTTTCAATGCTCCTCCTCTCGATTTGAAGTCCAGGCAGGACTTAATCTTCACATTATCCTGCTTTTTCTTACCCTTCTCAGCTAAATTGGCCTTTAATACCATACATTTTATATTTTTTCATTCTTAAATCTATATAACTTCTTCATGTGACTAACCCTACCACAACAATGGCATGTAGGTCTATTACTTGCAAAGTTCTTAGGCAACTTTTTTGTTAAGCTTTATTTACACTTGATGAATGTCTTTTCCCCCTCTGAAATCCTTTTAACTGAAGCATTTTTCAACATGGCATCATGTGCTATACCTTTGTTGGTGGCTGATTTAAACATTAAATCAGCTTTTCTAAGCAAGATTTTCCTAAGATTATGATCCCATATCCTGTAAAGCTGTTGGTCTAAGAGTATGTCTTCAGGATCTGATGTGAATTCACACCATTTTGCTAAATTTCTTAAAGCTAAATTATAATCCTGATAGCTCTTTCAGGGTAATTTCTTTCTCATTCGAAAGTGTAAATGTGCCACTCTCTTTATTACTGCTGATTGAAAATAAATGTTTAGATTTTCTAGTAGTTCATTATAAGATACATCTTCTAGAATACTAAGATCACACAATTTCACTATTAATAATACCTTTGTTGCAGCAAAAAACAACAATGTGGAAACTTTCATCCTGTCTTCATCTATCTTCATAAGTCTCATATAGCGATTTATATGTTTTACTTAAATTTTCCATAATGAGGGGTTATTTATATTAAATTCCCTTAAACTTTGTCTGGGTAATGCCATTTTCTTTTTCTTTAATCACTATTGCCTCTCACCATCCTTTGCCAACTGCTGTATTCACAGGGATCTCTTCCCAGCTGTGATAGCACGACATTAATAATGAATAAACGGACACTTTTATATTTCAAATGAATTTATTCCTAAGCTGAATTAACATTAATAATATATATATATAATGAAAATTATAATGTAATAACTACTTTCTCTATAATGTTTTGAAGGTAGTAACACATAAAATAAGTCTACTACATTTCTTCACTCATGGCTACTTTTCAAGAGTTTGTTAATACTTGTACATTGTTTATCACTAATGCATTTTAAAAATACAACTTTATTAAATCTACACTTTTCTCCCCTTTGCTAGAGATGCCATTAACTATCAGCGATGCTCTGTTCCTCTCAACTATCATTGCTGTGCAGATTCTTGCATCTTTTTAGAGAGAGTTCTTTTATAACTCATTTGCATAACAACTATTCCTATTTTTATACACTTTTCTAGAGTGAATTATTTCTGGGAGGAAACTTTTAACTGCTGGCATTAATTACAAATTCAAAACAATACTTTATTTGCAATAGTATCAGTGTCAGTGCACTGTAGTAATTGACTATTTATACTGAATAATGATAAAAATATGTGGAAGAGATTGTGATCTGTACCAACTAATGAGTGCTAGTTCAGCATGAAATGTGCATTTTGGAGATCATACATCTTTTTACATGTCTTTTATCATATGTTTATGATTACTCCCCTTCACTATTTGTTAAAAGCGAATAGAAACCAGTCCCTATCTTGTGAGAGAGTGGTATATTGAAAATTACACTTCAGAAATATTATTCATAAACAGTATGTTCATCTTTCAAATCCAATCTATGCATGGTCCTCAACTAAATGAAGATGTCAGAAACTTATTTGCATTACTGACAGTGAATAGTAGCATCATCTACCATTGCATGAAGATGAGAATTACAGATTTTTTTTCTGGAAAAAACTTTTACTATTACTTCAATTGTTTATTCATTATGCAAAGATCATATTAATATAATTATTCTGGAAATTATTCATATAACTGATAATTCATACTATTGGTTTGTGATAGTAATAAGATTGAAGTGGTAAATACATTTGTCTGCCATTCTATGCCTTATGGATTTAAATTCAGATTAGAGAACCTTGAAATTTTTCAGGTAGATAACTCTTAGCCAAATTAAGCATCCATCCAGTAACGTTAATTTTCTGACCATTCTAAACACGCAGTCCCAGCTTACTAATCTGGCCTGGTAAGATGATGCACTAATTGTAAAGTTTAGATGTCATGCTTTTATGAATGCTGTATTTTATGGTTACCTTTATCTTTTTAATTTTATGACAAACATCTTGATTAAAACTCCTAAATTATTTTAATCATGACCACATGTTCTCAAGCTAGAGATTGTTACTTATCTGACTTAAAAAATAATTAAATAAATTCACAAACTATCATTTAATACAAGATAATAAAACTGGATAATGATGTTTTTGTTTGTTTGTTTCAAGTAACCTTTTGTCTGTTTGACTGGAGTAAATCTTGTAACCAATTTTTAACTTATTTTTATCAAATAGGTTTTTATTCAAATTTTGTACTTATATTAGGGATTGATGGCAATATAATATGAGAATCGGTGTTGGTGAACCGAATTTCAAAATGTGTGATATCTATTGGGTAAGTTTTCAGTGATGCGCACAAGATGGCAGTGAAAACGTGCTTTAATTGAATACTGTATTTGCTAAAAGCATTTACAGTTAATTAAAATAGAAAGAAAAACATATGAAAGAGGACATTGTAATTTCTCTTAATTCTTTAATTAAGGCTTGCTTTTTTTAAAAAGCTGTCTTCAAAAACAAAAAAGATCTTGTAAACAATTATTAATGTGCAGGAATTTTATTCAAAAACAAAAAAATATGTGACATTTATTTTTAGTATTTAAATTAGAATATGAATAGTTGCAAAAAGTCTGTTATCTTATTATCCCATGACTGAAAAGTAAAAAATAATTTATATAAAAAATACTTTCATTTAATTTGAGAAGTAATGCACTTAAAAAAAATATTTTTTTCTTTGACAACAATATTGGTTGGTATATTTAACTTGAAATAAAAATAAGAGGTAAGCCCCCTCCACTACACACTTAAGTTAAATATGCCAAACCAAATTCTAACCAAAGGAAAAATATATTTTAGGGTTTTTTAGACCTTGTCAAATGAATAAAAGCATATTTTATAAAATATTTATATTATTTGTCAAGTTTCAGAAATGATTTCTAAAATCACATCTATCCTACTCATTTTTAAATTTTACTGTGGCATAATGCTTCTTCAGAAAACCCATTTGATTTGATAAGTTCAAATTTGATGATGCAGTATGCTTATAGTGACAGGACTAGTGTCGATGCAGTAGTGATCTTTCTATTTTATCAATGAAATTTAATGTTTGCCTTGTATAATTAATAGTTTTTAATGAATAAATTACAAAAAAATTCTTACGCTGAATATTATCTTCTGTGATTTTTTTTATAAAAAAAAAGAAATGGTATCTTCTTTTTATAGTTTTTTTTTTTCTCCAAGCTGTTCTAAATAATTGTCAGATTTTGTCTTGGTTAATGACTTAATCATAAGTGAAATTTATCAAAATCACCCTTTTCTTTATTTTTCTATAATATCTTATATAAATAGAATTTATCCAAATCACTTTGAACACTTTTTAGCAAAACCCTTTATACATTTCGACTGTCTTGCAGTCTTCTTCAGAGCCAATTTAAGATATTAAAGTAAATTGGCTCTAAAGAAGACTGCAGGACAATCAAAACGTATAAAGGGTTTTACTAAAAAGTGTTCGAAGTGGTTTGGATAAATTGCATATATAAATGAAATTTATTTAGAAATTTTTTTCTTTTGAATGATATTTATTGATAAAAGATCTTTTTTTATTCCTTTGACTTTTTTTTTAAATTTATGATAAAAAAATTTTTTTTCTATTATTACTTTATCTTTAAAAGTATATGTTATCTACCTTTCATTTTTGATTTTTGATAATGGTTATATACCTCTTTTTCAAACGATGATTTTTCCAATGTTTTACATAAAAAAAAATTTTTTTTTAAAAGTTTATTTTTAGATCTTTTGGCCATCTGACTGAAAATAACAGAATCCATTGCAAAAAAAAAAAAAAAGTGAAAAAGATACATCTCAGTGGAACTTGTATAGAATGAATATTAGAATAAATATATAAACATGCAAATTTCATTTGAACATTTATTCATAAAATTTTTACTTTATTTCAAAATTAGAAATAATTTATTTTCCATTTAATTCAACACATATATCATTTTCATTTGTTATCAATACAAGGTTTACAAAATTTGTGTAATATTAGTTCACATGTGGCCTTGTATGATTGGAGTAGTAAAATTATTCATAGAATGGGCGCTGTTAATTACTGTTATCATTTGGCGTTAAGACCGTAAATTGATTAATAGAAACCTAAGGTTCTTAAGTGCACGTTCATAAATCATAATTCACTGTATAATTAGTGGACACAATTAGTATGTTTAATTGTTTATTATTGAATACGATATATTTATGGAGAAACTGTTTGGAAATGGCATCTTAAAGTTGGTGGTTGCTGGATATGGTGTCTGCTTCGCTACTCTTCTTTGTGTATGTTTGGTATGACTTTTTTTTTAATGCAAAAGGAATTAATTTTAGAATTTTAGTACATTATTTTATCTTATACTGGATTTGCTTTTTAATTTTATGTCTTTTTGATATATTTAATTATTTTATTGCTATCAATATTAAATATTAGAGATAGTTTTTTTTTTTTCCACTTTGATTTTATTATGGTGAGAAGTGTAATACGAGGTTTTAATATTCATTTTATTTTAACACATTCACATACTTGTAAGTATTTTTATATGTTCGCATACATTGCCCTCTGTGATTTAGTGCAGTGGTAAAGTATCAGTTTCTGGGGATCCTCGGATCGATCCCAGTGCTGGCACTTCCGGCATACGAACTTCTCATGAACTCCCAAACAATAAAACTACAAATTTATATATACATTTTAATAAGCAAACAATAAAGTTTTTAAATATATATCAATCAAACACTATTATACTTTGTAACTTGAATAGAATCATAAATTTCACAATTTTTTTTTTTTAAGCAAATGCTGGCGCTTTTCTGATATACATCAGTACAGACTATGTTTTTGATGGTACTAAACCTCCATATAATGAAAATGATAAACCGAATCCACTAAATAATTATGGAAAATTAAAACTGGAAGGAGAGAGGGTTTTACAAGCTGCTAACTCTAGTGAGTATATTTATTATTTTATAAAATATTTTTATGGGCAATTAATCTCAAAAAAATGAGTTCCTGTATAGAAAGTATATCTGCTTATATTATACATAGCTTATTATAAAGAAAGTATTTCTTAAATTTACACAATAGCTAATTTAGTGAGAGGCAAACTTTAAATCTAAAGTCAGCAGTACTATCATTGAAATTAAGTGTCTGCTTTTTATATGATGGCATATTAGCCATTACACATATGTATATACATATATAACACCATCAAGTTATTAATAAAATACTAGCATACATGGACTGAAGTATCTATTCCCACAAATTGTATCTTTTAAAATGATAGAGTAGAAGAAAATCCCCATATTCATTTTAAAATTTATAAATATATGATTAATTAAATAAAATCATAAAGTGTCACCAAACTAATATGAGTTTGAAATTTGATTTTAAGACAGTTTCTCTGAAGTACAGCTTTACATCTTATCAGCAAAGTTTCTTATTTCATCCGTGTATTTCATATATGGTTTCTCTTTCCAGTCTTTTAAAATCTCTTAGAATCTAGTTTAATACTTTTACTGTTCATTTATTATCCTTTCTTCTAGAAACATATCCAGGCCAGCTCCATTGTGGTCTCTTAATTTTTTAAATGTTGGCAGTAAAACCTGTTTGTTTTCTCACCCACATATTATGCTTTTGATCCATTTTTGTTACTCCAACGTATATTTCTGCATATTTCATGAAATGAATTAAAATTTCTATATTGCTATCCCAAATTTCATATCCATATATTAAAACTAGTAAAACACATATATTAAAAACTTGTCTTTTCTAACACATAGGCATTTAAGCACGAGTGCGTGTGCGGCGCAACTGTTCCCAAAAACTATTAACACAAAATAGCTAACTAAAAATAATAAACTAGCTGAGTGCTTTCAAAGGATCTTGCCTTCATAATCATAGCTTGCTAATACGCAAATATGCTAATTCCATTTTTTTTTGATAAAGCAAAACACGTGTCCTTCCTGTTTATGGCATCATTGTCTCATGAGATGAATAAAGCCTCTTTGATTTTTCTTTTGAGGTTATGTCTCTCTCTACACACGATTGTGGGATTGTCCGGAATGCACTCGTGGTGACTTGTGCTCTGGTGCTGATAGAAAACTGAATAGTTAGAAGAATCGTTGCGAGCTCTATTGTATGAATATTTATGTTGTGCTAATCGTGTGGCCAAAGATGCTCTGCTTTCCCCATAATATGTGCCTTTACAATTATTGTTGGAACATGCAATATTATATACTGTGTGGGGGGTCTGTAACAGTGGAGTTTGATCTTTAGTGTTATTAATTAAATTGTTAGAGGGTTCGAAAACAAAGCTGATATTTGTTGTTAAGGATGGAATGCAATTTCTTGTGTAAATTGGATATATATGGAAGCAGTAATCTGGGTTTATCCTGTGTGATGTGAGAGTTAAGACGTTTATTCTGTATATGTAAAAAATTTTTCTCAACAATGGATTGCCTGAACCCTAAATTCAATAGGTCATCTCTGTATTCTATTACATTTGCTTTTGCATCTGCCTCAATTTTACACAACAATCTGTTTCTATGCAAAAAAGATGCTAGACCGGATAATTTATGTACTATAGGTGTGTGAGATTGGGGGTGTGTATGGCATCTGATTTCCAATGGTTTGATGGCCATACTATAATGGCAGTGGTTGTTTTCTCTTTGTATTTTGACATCAAGATATTTAACTTGTTGGTGAGTAACTTCAGTTGTGACATCACAATTAGTGCTGTATTGGTTTCTAATTCAGCTTTGATCCGTGTGATGATCTCAGAGGTGGGAGCAATGAATAGGTCATCCACATATCTAGTGTATACTAGAAAGCATGATGGGTTTAGACTAGGTATTATTTTTCTCTCGTAGTAGTTCAGGAAGATGCTGGTAACTACACCACTCAGTGGTAACCCCATAGGCCAGCCTTGTTTCATGGAGAACCACTGGTTTCTGAAAAATGCCACAATGTTGTTGTCCAACCAACACAGAAAGTCATGGATGAAATCTACTTGAGGTTGAGCTATTTTTTGTGTCAAAAGTTCATCTCTGACTATTTGGATCAACTTGTTTCTATTGACAGAGGCATATAATTCAGAAACATCCATAGTGGCCAATTTGATGTTTGGGTTTAGTTGTAAATCTTTGATGGAGGACACGAACTGTGCAGATGAATTGATAGTGTATGTTCCAAATCCCAACATTTGGATGAGTTTTTTGTTCACCCACTTGGCTGTCTTTGCATAATATACTCCACTGAAGTCTAGCATTAATCGGACCGGTGTGTTGTCTGTATGCGTTTTGGCACTTCCAAAAATCCTGGGTGGCACTGATGACGATGGGTATAGACTGTAATATTCTGACTTTGTGAAGGCTTTATTGCAAGGTTTTTTAAGGATGGATGACAAGATTTTTGGAAGTGCCAAAACGCATAAAGGCAACACACCGGTCCGATTAATGCTAGACTTCAGTGGAGTACATTATGCAAAGACAGCCAAGTGGGTGAACAAAAAACTCATCCAAATGTTGGGCTTTGGAACATACACTATCAATTCATCTGCACAGTTCGTGTCCTCCATCAAAGATTTACAACTAAACCCAAACATCAAATTGGCCACTATGGATGTTTCTGAATTATATGGCTCTGTCAATAGAAACAAGTCGATCCAAATAGTCAGAGATGAACTTTTGACACAAAAAATAGCTCAACCTCAAGTAGATTTCATCCATGACTTTCTGTGTTGGTTGGACAACAACATTGTGGCATTTTTCAGAAACCAATGGTTCTCCATGAAACAAGGCTGGCCTATGGGGTTACCACTGAGTGGTGTAGTTACCAGCATCTTCCTGAACTACTACGAGAGAAAAATAATACCTAGTCTAAACCCATCATGCTTTCTAGTATACACTAGATATGTGGATGACCTATTCATTGCTGCCACCTCTGAGATCATCACACGGATCAAAGCTGAATTAGAAACCAATACAGCACTAATTGTGAATGTCACAACTGAAGATACTCACCAACAAGTTAAATATCTTGATGTCAAAATACAAAGAGAAAACAACCACTGCCATTATAGTATGGCCATCAAACCATTGGAAATCAGATGCCATACACACCCCCAATCTCACACACCTATAGCACATAAATTATCCGGTCTAGCATCTTTTTTGCATAGAAACAGATTGTTGTGTAAAATTGAGGCAGATGCAAAAGCAAATGTAATAGAATACAGAGATGACCTATTGAATTTAGGGTTCATGCAATCCATAGTTGACAAAAAAATTTTACATATACAGAATAAACGTCTTAACTCTCACATCACACAGGATAAACCCAGATTATTGCTTCCATATATATCCAATTTACACAAGAAATTGCATTCCATCCTTAACAACAAATATCAGCTTTGTTTTCGAACCCTCCAAATTCTAACAATTTAATTAATAACACTAAAGATCAAACTCCACTGTTACAGACCCCCCCACACAGTATATAATATTGCATGTTCCAACAATAATTGTAAAGGCACATATTATGGGGAAAGCAGAGCATCTTTGGCCACATGATTAGCACAACATAAATATTCATACAATAGAGCTTGCAACGATCCTTCTAACTATTCAGTTTTCTATCAGCACCAGAGCACAAGTCACCACGAGTGCATTCCGGAATCGTGTGTAGAGAGAGACATGACCTCAAAAGAAAAATCAAAGAGGCTTTATTCATCTCACGAGACAACGATGCCATAAACAGGAAGGACGTGTGCTTTGCTTTATCAAAAAAAAATGGAATTTGCATATTAAATGTATTAGCAAGCTATGATTATGAAGGCAAGATCCTTTGAAAGTGCTCAGCTAGTTTATTATTTTTAGTTAGCTATTTTGTATTAATAGCTTTTGGGAACAGTTGCGCCGCACATGCACTCGTGCTTAAATACATATATTTCCCAAAAGTAAAATTATTTGACTTAAAACATAGGCATATTTCTTTTTAATATTATTTTCTATCAAAAAGTATTTTATTCAAGTTTAATTCTATGAAATCCTTGCACACACACATATATATATAATTTAGAAAAAATTAGTGTGTTTAATCTTGACTATACTATTAAAATAACTATGACTGACATGTCACTTAACATATGGATATCAACAAGACTTAAATAAAGTGAAGCTAATGATTTTTTTTTTTTTCCTGAAAAGAATCTGATTTTTATTGTAATTTCTACATCTGCTAATTTATTTTTACTGTTACATACCTATATATTGAAACAAAATGATATCATCACACACAGTGCAGTGTGTGCACACCTATATTTAAATTATAATTTAAAAGGAAAAATAGAAATGAACACAAGCAAAATTTACTGTAAATATTTATTTAAAATATGTAGTTTGAAATGACTTGAATAATGATTAAATAATAATTTGATATTATATTTGTTTGACTTTTAAGATTTTGATAAAAATATAAAATAGTTTAACATAACAAAAAGAGAAACGTGCTTTTGGATAAAACAGTTATTTTTTTTCTTTATAATGTAACTTGAGTGTAACTAATCCTATATTTTAATTATAGGATTAAAAAATTTTTTTAATTAGTTAGTTCTAAATAATGTGGATGAAAAACAGGATGATGTAATTAAATTATTTTTATTATTAATCAGAATGAAAAATAACATTGTAATTCTGTTGTTTTCAAATTCCATTGTATAGTGGGTTGAAATTGGAGATTAATTCTTAAATTATTAGACAGGAGAAAAGGCAATTGTTGTTTCACATTGGTCATTCTGAGCTCCCAGAAATGTAGAATGTGGAGTTTTTCTGTGATATTTATAGCTCAATATGTGGGAAGTAGATTGCTTTACTAGATGTATTTCATCAAATTATCGAAGCTGAACAGAGATAAGTACTGCCAATAGTATTGTAACTATCTGTATTCCAGTCATGACAATAAAAAGTCAGCCTACTAATTTTGAAACTGCAGTACTATGCTTTATATATGTATGGAAACAGACAAAATCTATTCTCACTCATATATAAACTTTGATATTAGTTAAATATAGTGACGAAGAATGAAAAAAAATCTTCCACAGTTTTGATTTTGTGGTTTTTTTTAAAAGAAAGAATATTTCTTACAATAACTGAAAGTTATTGGAGCAGTTGACAAAAAAATCTATTTTTTAAGTTTGCAAGAATAGGAACTTTTGAAATTTAAAAACTTTTGTACAACATTTTAAAAATAATGTTATTATAGGAATATGCATAATATGCACCTATGTTAGTTTTATTGCTGCAATTTAAAGAGCAATCTTGTCTTGTTTGGTCTTGGCTTATTTTGTTGCTGTGCAAATCACCAGTTGAAGGAACTCTTAAGGAATTCAACAGTTTTAATAAAGCCCGTCTGCGAGGAAGGAGAACCCAGAGACTTGGATCTGAAGGTATAGAAAACCGACTAGGGATTTTCTTTTACAGATCATACCAATCTTATTTTATTTTTTGTAAACCTCAAGGGTTCATGAGGGTAGAATAATTATTAGGGAGTAAAACAATAAGAGTAGCAAATTTTATAGACAGTGTTGAAGGACTATAATTTTACAGGAATTCAATAGAAACGAGTACTTTATCAGTAGCAGTAAATGCCTAAATCATTTCTGGCTAGTTATGTAGATACAAATATATTGCAGATCAACCTTTATCTTTTCTATGTCATTATTATAAATAAATTGTTTTCCTCTAATTATTATTATTATAAATTTTGATTGTATGTTGTTTTTTCTTGCCTCTTTGCAATTATTGGATGGAGGGAAATACACTACAAATATACTATTGACAAATTATATATTAGGATATCACAACATGCTAGTGTATGCACTTATCAATATGCATACACATATATCTAGAATTAATTATTCACTAGTATTAAAGTAGAGTAATGGAAATGATTGGATTTTCTTTTACCACATGCACAACTGAGGGCTAACATATATATGCATTATGTAAACTGTTTATATAAATTTGATTGTTTGAATTTTCAATTATAGAAATAATATCTGATATTTGTAAATAGTCAAAGTCAGAACATTGCATTCATATTATGGAGATATTATCAGATCTTGAATTTCATTATTATTATTTCTAAATTAATAATTTTGTTAATCATGATTTTAATTTATTCTACTGAAAATTATTTGATATTAGAATAGGTTAAGGTTTTCATGTATGCATTTTCTCTTGTTTGCAATAAATTATTAGATTCCATGCAATCCAAAAGCTAGTTTGGATAATAACTATTTGCTATATATGTGAGAGTATATGTTTGTGTGGATATTTAGATGATTGACTATAGAATTATTTACATGTGCAAAGTTAAAGGTCATCTTTAAAGTCCACATATTTCACTTTAAAAATTGGATAACTAGTTTATTGATGACCAGTATATTGATTTTAGTGATGGCCCAGATCATTGATTCTGATCACTTTGATGTAATGATCCCAGCAATTTTGTTATATTTATTATTGTAATTTTAACACTTACGTATGTGCATGTAGTCGAAATATTGATGAATGATTTTATAATATGCCCTAGATTCAGTGTTATCTAATTGATAATTAACACCAAGATTTGATTATACATCTCTTTTAAATCCAGTCACAAAAGATGACTGATGTCGTTTGGTGATTCCATATTATTACTTATAATCATTTATACTAGATCCTGATGTTTTCATTAATGAACATTCATTTTGATAATACCTCTTTTTCATATAATTATAATATATATTAGGGTATCATTATAATAGTAAATAGTTAATAACCAAATACAATCTTATGATTATATATGTATATATAGATACAATCAAAGTACTTAGATTAATTTATAATTAAATGCAAAAATAGGTGTAAGCAAATCATTTTAAGTATTTAAATAATGTGAGTGAAATCATTTGTAATTACTAGGTACAGAAAAATATGTGTGTCATTAAAACTACATCTTTATTAAAGTAAGATATGCTAATTGGCAAAAAACATTAGTAACAGTTGTATCAAAATTATCAGAAATGCAGTTAGGAGAAAATTACTATTAGGAAATACATTTTTATAATTCCAGTAGAGACAAGAAAAATACAGAGCTAGGAAGAAACTTAGAATTAGCAGAAGGCATGATGCAGGAAACCAAGAAGAATATCCCAGAATCTGAGCCATCTGCTTTTGAAGAACAAAAGCGGATATAGAAATACGTATAGATCTTGCTGATTTTTATTATTATTATTTAGTTTAATATGTATTATTAAATTTAATTAAGCCTTTGGAGGACTAACTAACATATATCTGTTTAATTATATATGCAGGCTCATAATATTAGTTATGTTATTAGTTATAGGCCCCTAATGTATATTGTCATGCACATGTTAATGTAATATATTACTACTTGTACAGTGTTTCACTACTTCTGTAATTAATGCAATGGAATTGTTATTGTAAGATGTTATTTGAATATATGTTCGGTTTTCTCACTCCATTTACCTTATTTATAGTTCTTTGATTGTCATATTTAGGTAATTCTACCTAAATATGACAAAATCAGTGAAAACATTTATTCCAAATATACTATTGTATACCATCATGTCCATTTCGCGTTTCAAGCTTGGAAATGCAGCTAGGATACAAATTTTTAAAAATTGCTGAATTTGAATACTTTAACATTGCAGTTCAGTATTATATAGCTAATTCTACCTAAATATGACAAAATCAGCGAAAAAATTCATTCAAAATATAGTATTGTACACCAACATGTTCCAATCGCGTTTTAAGCTTGGAAATACAGCTAGGATACAGATTTTTAAAAATTGATGAATTCGTATACTTTAACATTGCAGTTCAGTATTATTTAGCTAATTCTACCTAAATATGACAAAATCAGTGAAAAAATTTATTCCAAATATACTATTGTATACCAGCATGTCCATTTCGCGTTTCAAGCTTGGAAATACGGCTAAGATACAAATTTTTGAAAATTGATGAATTTGAATACTTTAACATTGCAGTTCAGTATTATTTAGCTAATTCTACCTAAATATGACAAAATCAGCGAAAAAATTCATTCAAAATATAGTATTGTACACCAGCATGTTCCAATCGCGTTTTAAGCTTGGAAATACAGCTAGGATACAAATTTTTAAAAATTGATGAATTTCAATACTTTAACATTGCAGTTCAGTATTATTTAGCTAATTCTACCTAAATATGACAAAATCAGTGAAAAAATTTATTCCAAATATACTATTGTATACCATCATGTCCATTTCGCGTTTCAAGCTTGGAAATACAGCTAGGATACAAATTTTTGAAAATTGATGAATTTGAATACTTTAACATTGCAGTTCAGTATTATTTAGCTAATTCTACCTAAATATGACAAAATCAGCGAAAAAATTCATTCAAAATATAGTATTGTATACCAGCATGTCCTTTTCGCGTTTTAAGCTTGAAAATACAGCTAGGATACAAATTTTTAAAAATTGATGAATTCGTATACTTTAACATTGCAGTTCAGTATTATTTAGCTAATTCTACCTAAATATGACAAAATCAGCGAAAATATTCATTCAAAATATAGTATTGTATACCAGCATGTCCTTTTCGCGTTTTAAGCTTGGAAATACAGCTAGGATACAAATTTTTAAAAATTGATGAATTTGTATACTTTAACATTGCAGTTCAGTATTATTTAGCTAATTCTACCTAAATATGACAAAATCAGCGAAAAAATTCATTCAAAATATAGTATTGTACACGAGCTTGTTCCAATCGCGTTTTAAGCTTGGAAATACAGCTAGGATACAGATTTTTAAAAATTGATGAATTCGTATACTTTAACATTGCAGTTCAGTATTATTTAGCTAATTCTACCTAAATATGACAAAATCAGTGAAAAAATTTATTCCAAATATACTATTGTATACCAGCATGTCCATTTCGCGTTTTAAGCTTGGAAATACAGCTAGGATACAAATTTTTAAAAATTGATGAATTTGAATACTTTAACATTGCAGTTCAGTATTATTTAGCTAATTCTACCTAAATATGACAAAATCAGTGAAAAAATTCATTCAAAATATAGTATTGTACACCAGCATGTTCCAATCGCGTTTTAAGCTTGGAAATACAGCTAGGATACAAATTTTTAAAAATTGATGAATTTCAATACTTTAACATTGCAGTTCAGTATTATTTAGCTAATTCTACCTAAATATGACAAAATCAGTGAAAAAATTTATTCCAAATATACTATTGTATACCATCATGTCCATTTCGCGTTTCAAGCTTGGAAATACAGCTAGGATACAAATTTTTAAAAATTGATGAATTTGAATACTTTAACATTGCAGTTCAGTATTATTTAGCTAATTCTACCTAAATATGACAAAATCAGCGAAAAAATTCATTCAAAATATAGTATTGTATACCAGCATGTCCTTTTCGCGTTTTAAGCTTAAAAATACAGCTAGGTTACAGATTTTTAAAAATTGATGAATTCGTATACTTTAACATTGCAGTTCAGTATTATTTAGCTAATTCTACCTAAATATGACAAAATCAGCGAAAAAATTCATTCAAAATATAGTATTGTACACGAGCTTGTTCCAATCGCGTTTTAAGCTTGGAAATACAGCTAGGATACAAATTTTTAAAAATTGATGATTTTCAATACTTTAACATTGCAGTTCAGTATTATTTAGCTAATTCTACCTAAATATGACAAAATCAGTGAAGACATTTATTCCAAATATACTATTGTATACCAGCATGTCCTTTTCGCGTTTTAAGCTTGGAAATACAGCTAGGATACAAATTTTTAAAAATTGATGAATTCGTATACTTTAACATTGCAGTTCAGTATTATTTAGCTAATTCTACCTAAATATGACAAAATCAGCGAAAAAATTCATTCAAAATATAGTATTGTACACCAGCATGTTCCAATCGCGTTTTAAGCTTGGAAATACAGCTAGGATACAGATTTTTAAAAATTGATGAATTCGAATACTTTAACATTGCAGTTCAGTATTATTTAGCTAATTCTACCTAAATATGACAAAATCAGTGAAAAAATTTATTCCAAATATACTATTGTATACCAGCATGTCCATTTCGCGTTTCAAGCTTGGAAATACAGCTAGGATACAAATTTTTAAAAATTGATGAATTTGAATACTTTAACATTGCAGTTCAGTATTATTTAGCTAATTCTACCTAAATATGACAAAATCAGCGAAAAAATTCATTCAAAATATAGTATTGTATACCAGCATGTTTTTTCGCGTTTTAAGCTTGGAAATACAGCTAGGATACAGATTTTTAAAAATTGATGAATTCGTATACTTTAACATTGCAGTTCAGTATTATTTAGCTAATTCTACCTAAATATGACAAAATCAGTGAAAAAATTTATTCCAAATATACTATTGTATACCAGCATGTCCATTTCGCGTTTCAAGCTTGGAAATACAGCTAGGATACAAATTTTTAAAAATTGATGAATTTGAATACTTTAACATTGCAGTTCAGTATTATTTAGCTAATTCTACCTAAATATGACAAAATCAGCGAAAAAATTCATTCAAAATATAGTATTGTACACCAGCATGTTCCAATCGCGTTTTAAGCTTGGAAATACAGCTAGGATACAAATTTTTAAAAATTGATGAATTTGTATACTTTAACATTGCAGTTCAGTATTATTTAGCTAATTCTACCTAAATATGACAAAATCAGTGAAAAAATTTATTCCAAATATACTATTGTATACCAGCATGTCAATTTCGCGTTTCAAGCTTGGAAATACAGCTAGGATACAAATTTTTAAAAATTGATGAATTTCAATACTTTAACATTGCAGTTCAGTATTATTTAGCTAATTCTACCTAAATATGACAAAATCAGCGAAAAAATTCATTCAAAATATAGTATTGTACACCAGCATGTTCCAATCGCGTTTTAAGCTTGGAAATACAGCTAGGATACAAATTTTTAAAAATTGATGAATTCGTATACTTTAACATTGCAGTTCAGTATTATTTAGCTAATTCTACCTAAATATGACAAAATCAGTGAAAAAATTTATTCCAAATATACTATTGTATACCAGCATGTCCATTTCGCGTTTTAAGCTTGGAAATACGGCTAGGATACAAATTTTTGAAAATTGATGAATTTGAATACTTTAACATTGCAGTTCAGTATTATTTAGCTAATTCTACCTAAATATGACAAAATCAGCGAAAAAATTCATTCAAAATATAGTATTGTACACCAGCATGTTCCAATCGCGTTTTAAGCTTGGAAATACAGCTAGGATACAAATTTTTAAAAATTGATGAATTTCAATACTTTAACATTGCAGTTCAGTATTATTTAGCTAATTCTACCTAAATATGACAAAATCAGTGAAAAAATTTATTCCAAATATACTATTGTATACCATCATGTCCATTTCGCGTTTCAAGCTTGGAAATACAGCTAGGATACAAATTTTTAAAAATTGCTGAATTTGAATACTTTAACATTGCAGTTCAGTATTATTTAGCTAATTCTACCTAAATATGACAAAATCAGCGAAAAAATTCATTCAAAATATAGTATTGTATACCAGCATGTCCTTTTCGCGTTTTAAGCTTAAAAATACAGCTAGGTTACAGATTTTTAAAAATTGATGAATTCGTATACTTTAACATTGCAGTTCAGTATTATTTAGCTAATTCTACCTAAAAATGACAAAATCAGCGAAAATATTCATTCAAAATATAGTATTGTATACCAGCATGTCCTTTTCGCGTTTTAAGCTTGGAAATACAGCTAGGATACAAATTTTTAAAAATTGATGAATTCGTATACTTTAACATTGCAGTTCAGTATTATTTAGCTAATTCTACCTAAATATGACAAAATCAGCGAAAAAATTCATTCAAAATATAGTATTGTACACGAGCTTGTTCCAATCGCGTTTTAAGCTTGGAAATACAGCTAGGATACAGATTTTTAAAAATTGATGAATTCGTATACTTTAACATTGCAGTTCAGTATTATTTAGCTAATTCTACCTAAATATGACAAAATCAGTGAAAAAATTTATTCCAAATATACTATTGTATACCAGCATGTCCATTTCGCGTTTTAAGCTTGGAAATACAGCTAGGATACAAATTTTTAAAAATTGATGAATTTGAATACTTTAACATTGCAGTTCAGTATTATTTAGCTAATTCTACCTAAATATGACAAAATCAGCGAAAAAATTCATTCAAAATATAGTATTGTACACCAGCATGTTCCAATCGCGTTTTAAGCTTGGAAATACAGCTAGGATACAAATTTTTAAAAATTGATGAATTTCAATACTTTAACATTGCAGTTCAGTATTATTTAGCTAATTCTACCTAAATATGACAAAATCAGTGAAAAAATTTATTCCAAATATACTATTGTATACCATCATGTCCATTTCGCGTTTCAAGCTTGGAAATACAGCTAGGATACAAATTTTTAAAAATTGCTGAATTTGAATACTTTAACATTGCAGTTCAGTATTATTTAGCTAATTCTACCTAAATATGACAAAATCAGCGAAAAAATTCATTCAAAATATAGTATTGTATACCAGCATGTCCTTTTCGCGTTTTAAGCTTGGAAATACAGCTAGGATACAGATTTTTAAAAATTGATGAATTTGAATACTTTAACATTGCAGTTCAGTATTATTTAGCTAATTCTACCTAAATATGACAAAATCAGCGAAAAAATTCATTCAAAATATAGTATTGTATACCAGCATGTCCTTTTCGCGTTTTAAGCTTGGAAATACAGCTAGGATACAAATTTTTAAAAATTGATGAATTTGAATACTTTAACATTGCAGTTCAGTATTATTTAGCTAATTCTACCTAAATATGACAAAATCAGCGAAAATATTCATTCAAAATATAGTATTGTATACCAGCATGTCCTTTTCGCGTTTTAAGCTTGGAAATACAGCTAGGATACAAATTTTTAAAAATTGATGAATTTGAATACTTTAACATTGCAGTTCAGTATTATTTAGCTAATTCTACCTAAATATGACAAAATCAGCGAAAAAATTCATTCAAAATATAGTATTGTACACCAGCATGTTCCAATCGCGTTTTAAGCTTGGAAATACAGCTAGGATACAAATTTTTAAAAATTGATGAATTTGAATACTTTAACATTGCAGTTCAGTATTATTTAGCTAATTGTTTCAATAAATTTTATTTAACTAATGATAATTGTACAAGGATTTGTTTAAAAGGTTATATTACATTGGATTATTGTTCATTATGTTTAATATTTTAACTTTTAATAAGTTGAGCAGCGGATTAAGAGTTTCTCTTCAGTTATTAGTCTAAGTGAATTGCAGAGTTTATCCACAAGAAAAAAAGGAAAAAAAAACAATTGGTGACTGGTTATGCAGGAAGTTTATGAGATGGCTTATTTTTATGTTGTTGGAAGTTCAAAGAGTCTCCATGTCTCAGTGTAGGCTGAACATGTTGACAGAACTTTATCACGTTTCTTGATCTTATTCATGATGTTCTTGAATATTTGTAGTGGATTGAGATGTGACCCTTCAAAGCATAGCTTACAACGAACAAGCCAGATAGAGAAACACAGGAAAACAGAAAGCCTGATCCATGAGAAAATCTTGGTGGCAAGGCAGCATTTGATAGAAGTTGCCATTTTATAATTGATTTTTGATTTAGTATGGATCAGTTGTCTGATGCCATTCAGGGTGAGATCGGAAGAGCATAATGTGTTCATAAGTCTCAATTTCACGCAAGCATAGTTGGCATTGAGGGTCTATGATGTTAAATCCCCTTTTATTTACCAAGAAAGATTTGGTGGGCAAGGCATCTAAGTTTATTTTTATTATGAAGTCGAGGTATTTTGCCTCAAGACTCCAATATTTAAACTGTGTTATAATTTTTTTATTTGAAATACATAGGTGAGAAAGAGGAGAATAAGGATGTGGGTGTTGCAGCTTGTAAGCATCCCAGTATTTAATTTTTGATGAGAATGCACTTTCAGGATCATTGTAGAAAGTTTGACTATGACGGGTTAACAAAGAAATCCAATCTTGTTTGTGAGGGGGAGGGCGGTCAGTAGGGTTGACAGGAATGTAAACTTGGAAGTTGCTCAGAGCCTCTTGAAGTTTGAATAAAAGGTTATGTGTCTTCTGGAGGATGAGGATATTGGGGGAGTGAAGTGACAGTCCATTTAGCCAATGAGGACGACGCATCCCTTCAAGGCTAATGGCAACAGTTTTCCTGCCCCAAAACAACCGAGAACAAAGTGAATTAATTTTCTTGATGAAGGTTTGGGTCAGCTTAACTATTGGGAGGTAATAAGAGATTTTGGGGAAAAGGATCATATTTAGTAATGTCACTTTTCCATGTAGAGATAAGTAAACTTTTGAAAGTGATGAGGTTAATTTGTCTGCAGATTTTAAAATTCCATTTTGTATGTGTGTGGTGATGGAAGATGGAGGTTTGTGAAAAGGTATGCCAAGGAAGTTCTGCGGTTGTCCTAGGAAGCTAGTAGAAATCCTTTTGCCAGTGGCAATCTGCCATGCAGTGGATTTGGCCAGGTTAACTGTTAGCTTGAAATGCTTTGTGTAATTGTCAAGAATTTGATTGAGTAGACCAAGATATCGTTGAGATGGGAGAACCACAAAGATATCATCCATATAGGCAAAGACTCCCATTTCCTTCTTAACTTTGGGGATATATACTCCAGGTATTTGTTTTTGAATGTTGATTAGAAGGGGGTTAATATAGGCAATGAATAAAATTGCACTAAGTGGAGATCCTTGTGGTATGGAAAGAGTGGGTTTGAAGAAGTCTGAAGTTTTCCCATCCAGTGATATCAAGATTTGCCGGTTTTGAAGAAGATTGAAAATGATTTGTATGAACGGTTTGGGAACGGCATATTCTGCCAAGGTTTGGAGCAAAATGTCAATCCTAACTGAATCAAAGGCTGAAGCAATATCCAATTGGATGGCAATTGGCTTAGATTTTCTGTTGACTCTGATGAAGTCGACAAGAATCTTTACTTGGGCCATAGCAAGGGTAGTCGATGAGCTTTTTTTGGCAAATTGGGCTGTAGAGATGTTTTGGAGTATGATGTCTTGGATGTTGTCCTTAATTGTGGACTCAATGATCTTAATCATCAGGGGGATCATTGAGATTGGCCGGAGGCTGGCTAGTTCTGATGGTGGTTTATTCTTTTTAAGAAATGGAACCATGGCAATAGGATAGAGGTTGGGAATAATTTTGTTTCCATCTGCAAGATGGTCAATCATTCTAAGGATAATCGGTATTGAAAAATGACTGAGGTGTGCTATGATGAAGCGAGGTATGCCATGTAGCCCGGGATGAATTCTATCAGAAAAGGAAGCAAGTTTAGTGACTAGCATAGACTGTGTTATATTATGTTTATCTGGGACCTGATCATCTTTCCAAATGGAAAAGGTGGATTCGGGTACTGTTTGTAGGGTTTTTTGGAAGTGAGATTTGATGACGTCAAGCATATGTTGACCAATCCAAGATTTGCCATTTGTTGTAATCATAGAGGGTGTATCTTTACTGTTGGTTGCTCCAAGGGCCCAGCGGATATATCCTCGTGTCCATGAGTGTTGTGATTCAAGGTAAAGGTTTGCTCTTTTGATGGATAGATATTCTGCTATTTTTTTCTGTTGCGTCTTATATTGAAGTTTTAAGGTTATTATTTCTTTTATGTTTTCAGTATTGCTCGGAATTTCTATTAGCTTGTTGGATATATTTTGTAGGTCATTTAGTAATTTCAGTGGACCTTTCAGTCTTCTAGTGTAGTTGCTGATAAGTGATTGCATGATTTCAATGAATGCAAACCATGCGACTTCTGTAGTATTAGATAGAATATCTATTTTTTTGAAATATATGTATGCTTCTGAGATGATGGCTTCAGTTGCTGTTGTGCGGGTTAGCATACGGATTGTGTGATGGCTAGACTCACCAGTGTATAATGTTTTGTCAGGCAGTAGGCTTATAATCTGAGCAAGGTGGTCAGAATATGTAACTGGTTGTAGTTTGGCTTCAATTTGGAAATGAATTTCCGGAGAATAATAAAATAGGTCGATGAGACTTTTGTTGTGTTGTGTGTAAAAGGAATATGAGTCTGGAGGCAGAAAACCTTCTCCACACATAAGGGTCTTGTTAATAAGGTGTAGGTATTTATTGTTAAAATGTGAATAGCTGGTGTTGAAGTCACCCATCAGCAGCATTGGCGATGAGTTGGAACGCATTATTATGTTAATAATGTGGATAATGCGGTGATAATGGTAGGTAGAGTTTTGTGTATATATGAATGAAATGATGAATGAGAAACCATTGTAATTGACTTTTATTATAATTATATTGTTGTCTAAATATAGAATGTTAAAGTCCGATGGTGGATCTTTTTTGTTAATGATAATACCTACACCACCAGATGCAGAGGAAACTGTAGATAGTTTAATGTACCCGAAGCTTTCAAGAGTCTGGATAATTTGATAATTTGAGTTGGTGTGGTATTTAGTTTCAGCCATGAGGAAGATGTGTGGTGTTTGTGAATTCAGCCACTGTCTGATAGCAAAAATACGCTGTGGTGAGTTAAGCCCTCTCACATTGGCTCCAATAATTTTTAAATACATAATTGTTGGTTGTTGAGATTGGAATAAGTATGATGTTACTATAAAATAGATCAGAAGATTGTGACACTTTATAAAAGTGAAGTTATGTTTCTCGGGAGAGAGGGACCAGTCAGCTGAGGATTCATCAGACTGACTAAGGCTTATGGGCTCTTGAAGCATGACCTCTTCTTCACAGTGAATTGAATTAGTGTGGATTGCTTCCATTTCATTTTGGTTGCAGTTCGTTGATGAACGTAATTTCATATTTGGAGGCAATGATTCTGAGTTTAAAGCTGTTGTGCCACCCTTTCTTCTTTTGTTACTATTGTCATTTAAACTTATGGGGTCTTGAGATTGCTTTGGATTATCTTCAGTTTTGTTCAATGTTTCATCATTAGAGCTTGGCCCACTGGAGGAAGGTTTCTTCTTCTTCCGTCGTTTTCTTTTTTGGGTTTTGTTTGGGATTTGTAGTGGTGTTTCATCTGACTTTGTACCAGTGAGTATTGGGTGGTTTTTTATTGTGTCATCTGAATCAAAGTCGCTGTCATCATTTGACTCATCTAGTTGGGAGGTGGCTGTGATGTTCATTTCCTCTGGTGTTGATTGTTTTTGTTCAGCTTGAGGACAGTGAACTGCAGTGTTGAGGTTTATTGTCTCTGCATTTTTTGAACTGGTGGGCATGGTGTTTTTATCAATAGGGTTATGCTGTTTCAGTATTGGGATGGTGTTTGTATGAGTTATTGTAATAGGTTTGGGGATTTGGGTAAGTTGAGAGTATGCTGGCATTATAGCATTATCTGGTTCAGAGCTGGGTTGAATTGTTTTGGATGGTTTCGATTTTTTAGATGTTTCAGTGTTATGCATGTGACTGGAACTTAAAACATCAGCATGGAGAGAATCCAGTTGAATTAGGTTAACACTGTCACTTTTGCTCTTATTTTTCTCTGATTCAGAAGTTTTCCCAATACACCTGTGAGTTTTGTTTTTCTTTATACCACAGATACTGCAGATCCGAGCAGTGCAATCCTTAATTAAGTGTGTACGTTCCAAGCAGTGAAAGCACTGTGGAGGAACACCACGAAAAGATAGCACCATAGGAGATCCACGTGACTCTATAACAGTGGGGATATCTGTGGGTTTAATTCCATCTTTAAGTGTTATTGTGAATGAAGCGATGTTAGTAGGTAAGTGGTTGGTATCATGCCAGAATTGGAATTTTCCTATCTTTCCATAATTATTTAGAGTGGTTTGAAGATCAGAATGTTCAAAATTCATGATGCAGTTTCTGATCATGCCCTGAAGTGAAGTGGGTCTATTCATATCAATGGATATTAGGTATCTGCCATCTAACATTTTGATTGTATTTTTAAAGGAGTTCCTATCACCCCAGGTTTTAAATTCTACTATTATATATCGATCATTTGGATGGTAGAAAATTCTGTTCATCCCTGTCACTACTTGTTTTTCTGAGATTAATTTAGAAAATTTTTCTATTGGAAATTTATAAAAGTTTGCACTCAGATCTGTAGTAGTAAGAATAAGGGTTTTGTCATTTGTATAATTAACAAACGATTTTAAGAGGTTGTCTGGAATAGAGCTGTTAAATTTGCTTTGAATAGTTTGAAACGCATCTTCGTTGTAAGATATTACATTAGTAGAGCTGTTCATGGTTTGTGAGACTTGTTCTGTCTCAAAGTCTATCATACTAAGAAATGTACTGCTGTCTTGCTTGGGAATTATTTCAGATTGAATAGAAGCTGCATTCATACATTGCAGTGTTTCTGCATATGTTTTTTTAATCTTGGATGAGTTTTGAACCTCGTTATTTTCCCCTTGTAGATTATGCGGGGAGATATCCAATTCAGCGATATTGGAGGTGTTATCATAATGTGTTTGCACAATAGAAAGATCGTTCGTTTTAAACACTTTCCTTACAGCAGAATTTACAGGCTGATAATTGGAAAAATCGGTTTCTAAATTACTATTTCTGGATTGATTTTCGGTTTTACCTTTTAAATTGGTTGGAGAATGATTTGTTTCTTGTATTTTATTTGTATTATTCGCCTTACTACTATTAAATTGATTTAGAAAAGGTTCGTTGTAATAATTTTCTACGAGTGTGTTAATTTCTGTTTTGGCGCCATCTACCGAATTTTTTATAAATTCGTCCCCATTTAAAGTTTTAATTTCTAAATTATCCACATTTTCTGGAAAGGATTTTTTACTTTGGTAATTTGTATTTTTAACTTCTGAATCTAGTTCACTTGGATTTAAGTCTCTATCATTAGTAATAAAGTTTTTATCACTAAATGTGTTTACGTTTGTATTATCTTTGTTAGTAACGTGAATATTTTTTTTTTAAAGATTCTAAAGCATTCACGTTACTTGAAATGCATATTTCAGTATTTTTAACTTCGGATATCATTGGAATTGGACTATTTTTGTTAGATAATAAGTTACTAGGGTTGTTTATAAAAGAATTTGTGAGATTTTGATTAGGTAAAAGGTGTTTTTCATCATTTGACGTTAAATTAAAGCCTGTATTACAATTTTCATTTTGATCGCCATTAGACAAAGTAGTGCACGTGGCGATTTTAGAATTTTTCTTGCCAGTGGCAGATTTTGGGCTTTTCGGCCCATTCATGTTTATTAGAAATAAAATAAGACCACTTACCAACTGTTTTAGGTTGGTTCTTCACCTCCAACTCCCCTTGAACTTGTAAATATTGCAATTTTAAAATCACTTGATGTACAGTGTTCTGAAACAATGATCGCCATCTAGCGGTATATTATTTAGCTAATTCTACCTAAATATGACAAAATCAGCGAAAAAATTCATTCAAAATATAGTATTGTACACCAGCATGTTCCAATCGCGTTTTAAGCTTGGAAATACAGCTAGGATACAAATTTTTAAAAATTGATGAATTTGAATACTTTAACATTGCAGTTCAGTATTATTTAGCTAATTCTACCTAAATATGACAAAATCAGCGAAAAAATTCATTCAAAATATATTATTGTACACCAGCATGTTCCAATCGCGTTTTAAGCTTGGAAATACAGCTAGGATACAAATTTTTAAAAGTTGATGAATTTGAATACTTTAACATTGCAGTTCAGTATTATTTAGCTAATTCTACCTAAATATGACAAAATCAGCGAAAATATTCATTCAAAATATAGTATTGTATACCAGCATGTCCTTTTCGCGTTTTAAGCTTGGAAATACAGCTAGGATACAAATTTTTAAAAATTGATGAATTCGAATACTTTAACATTGCAGTTCAGTATTATTTAGCTAATTCTACCTAAATATGACAAAATCAGTGAAAAAATTCATTCAAAATATAGTATTGTATACCAGCATGTCCATTTCGCGTTTTAAGCTTGGAAATACAGCTAGGATACAAATTTTTAAAAATTGATGAATTCGAATACTTTAACATTGCAGTTCAATATTATTTAGCTAATTCTACCTAAATATGACAAAATCAGCGAAAAAATTCATTCAAAATATAGTATTGTACCCGAGCTTGTTCCAATCGCGTTTTAAGCTTGGAAATACAGCTAGGATACAAATTTTTAAAAATTGATGGATTTCAATACTTTAACATTGCAGTTCAGTATTATTTAGCTAATTCTACCTAAATATGACAAAATCAGTGAAAAAATTTATTCCAAATATACTATTGTATACCATCATGTCCATTTCGCGTTTCAAGCTTGGAAATGCAGCTAGGATACAAATTTTTAAAAATTGATGAATTTGAATACTTTAACATTGCAGTTCAGTATTATTTAGCTAATTCTACCTAAATATGACAAAATCAGCGAAAAAATTCATTCAAAATATAGTATTGTATACCAGCATGTCCTTTTCGCGTTTTAAGCTTGGAAATACAGCTAGGATACAAATTTTTAAAAATTGATGAATTTGAATACTTTAACATTGCAGTTCAGTATTATTTAGCTAATTCTACCTAAATATGACAAAATCAGCGAAAATATTCATTCAAAATATAGTATTGTATACCAGCATGTCCTTTTCGCGTTTTAAGCTTGGAAATACAGCTAGGATACAAATTTTTAAAAATTGATGAATTTGAATACTTTAACATTGCAGTTCAGTATTATTTAGCTAATTCTACCTAAATATGACAAAATCAGCGAAAAAATTCATTCAAAATATAGTATTGTACACCAGCATGTTCCAATCGCGTTTTAAGCTTGGAAATACAGCTAGGATACAAATTTTTAAAAATTGATGAATTTGAATACTTTAACATTGCAGTTCAGTATTATTTAGCTAATTCTACCTAAATATGACAAAATCAGTGAAAAAATTCATTCAAAATATACTATTGTATACCAGCATGTCCATTTCGCGTTTTAAGCTTGGAAATACAGCTAGGATACAAATTTTTAAAAATTGATGAATTTGAATACTTTAACATTGCAGTTCAGTATTATTTAGCTAATTCTACCTAAATATGACAAAATCAGCGAAAAAATTCATTCAAAATATAGTATTGTACACCAGCATGTTCATTTCGCGTTTTAAGCTTGGAAATACAGCTAGGATACAAATTTTTAAAAATTGATGAATTTGAATACTTTAACATTGCAGTTCAGTATTATTTAGCTAATTGTTTCAATAAATTTTATTTAACTAATGATAATTGTACAAGGATTTGTTTAAAAGGTTATATTACATTGGATTATTGTTCATTATGTTTAATATTTTAACTTTTAATAAGTTGAGCAGCGGATTAAGAGTTTCTCTTCAGTTATTAGTCTAAGTGAATTGCAGAGTTTATCCACAAGAAAAAAAGGAAAAAAAACAATTGGTGACTGGTTATGCAGGAAGTTTATGAGATGGCTTATTTTTATGTTGTTGGAAGTTCAAAGAGTCTCCATGTCTCAGTGTAGGCTGAACATGTTGACAGAACTTTATCACGTTTCTTGATCTTATTCATGATGTTAGTGAATATTTGTAGTGGATTGAGATGTGACCCTTCAAAGCATAGCTTACAACGAACAAGCCAGATAGAGAAACACAGGAAAACAGAAAGCCTGATCCATGAGAAAATCTTGGTGGCAAGGCAGCATTTGATAGAAGTTGCCATTTTATAATTGATTTTTGATTTAGTATGGATCAGTTGTCTGATGCCATTCAGGGTGGGACAGATGCTCATAATGTGTTCATAAGTCTCAATTTCACGCAAGCATAGTTGGCATTGAGGGTCTATGATGTTAAATCCCCTTTTATTTACCAAGAAAGATTTGGTGGGCAAGGCATCTAAGTTTATTTTTATTATGAAGTCGAGGTATTTTGCCTCAAGACTCCAATATTTAAACTGTGTTATAATTTTTTTATTTGAAATACATAGGTGAGAAAGAGGAGAATAAGGATGTGGGTGTTGCAGCTTGTAAGCATCCCAGTATTTAATTTTTGATGAGAATGCACTTTCAGGATCATTGTAGAAAGTTTGAGTATGACGGGTTAACAAAGAAATCCAATCTTGTTTGTGAGGGAGATCGGAAGAGCGTCGTCGTGTAGGGTTGAGAGGAATGAAAACTTGACAGTTGCTCAGAGCCTCTTGAAGTTTGAATAAAAGGTTATGTGTCTTCTGGAGGATGAGGATATTGGGGGAGTGAAGTGACAGTCCATTTAGCCAATGAGGACGACGCATCCCTTCAAGGCTAATGGCAACAGTTTTCCTGCCCCAAAACAACCGAGAACAAAGTGAATTAATTTTCTTGATGAAGGTTTGGGTCAGCTTAACTATTGGGAGGTAATAAGAGATTTTGGGGAAAAGGATCATATTTAGTAATGTCACTTTTCCATGTAGAGATAAGTAAACTTTTGAAAGTGATGAGGTTAATTTGTCTGCAGATTTTAAAATTCCATTTTGTATGTGTGTGGTGATGGAAGATGGAGGTTTGTGAAAAGGTATGCCAAGGAAGTTCTGCGGTTGTCCTAGGAAGCTAGTAGAAATCCTTTTGCCAGTGGCAATCTGCCATGCAGTGGATTTGGCCAGGTTAACTGTTAGCTTGAAATGCTTTGTGTAATTGTCAAGAATTTGATTGAGTAGACCAAGATATCGTTGAGATGGGAGAACCACAAAGATATCATCCATATAGGCAAAGACTCCCATTTCCTTCTTAACTTTGGGGATATATACTCCAGGTATTTGTTTTTGAATGTTGATTAGAAGGGGGTTAATATAGGCAATGAATAAAATTGCACTAAGTGGAGATCCTTGTGGTATGGAAAGAGTGGGTTTGAAGAAGTCTGAAGTTTTCCCATCCAGTGATATCAAGATTTGCCGGTTTTGAAGAAGATTGAAAATGATTTGTATGAACGGTTTGGGAACGGCATATTCTGCCAAGGTTTGGAGCAAAATGTCAATCCTAACTGAATCAAAGGCTGAAGCAATATCCAATTGGATGGCAATTGGCTTGGATTTTCTGTTGACTCTGATGAAGTCGACAAGAATCTTTACTTGGGCCATAGCAAGGGTAGTCGATGAGCCTTTTTGGCAAATTGGGCTGTAGAGATGTTTTGGAGTATGATGTCTTGGATGTTGTCCTTAATTGTGGACTCAATGATCTTAATCATCAGGGGGATCATTGAGATTGGCCGGAGGCTGGCTAGTTCTGATGGTGGTTTATTCTTTTTAAGAAATGGAACCATGGCAATAGGATAGAGGTTGGGAATAATTTTGTTTCCATCTGCAAGATGGTCAATCATTCTAAGGATAATCGGTATTGAAAAATGACTGAGGTGTGCTATGATGAAGCGAGGTATGCCATGTAGCCCGGGATGAATTCTATCAGAAAAGGAAGCAAGTTTAGTGACTAGCATAGACTGTGTTATATTATGTTTATCTGGGACCTGATCATCTTTCCAAATGGAAAAGGTGGATTCGGGTACTGTTTGTAGGGTTTTTTGGAAGTGAGATTTGATGACATCAAGCATATGTTGACCAATCCAAGATTTGCCATTTGTTGTAATCATAGAGGGTGTATCTTTACTGTTGGTTGCTCCAAGGGCCCAGCGGATATATCCTCGTGTCCATGAGTGTTGTGATTCAAGGTAAAGGTTTGCTCTTTTGATGGATAGATATTCTGCTATTTTTTTCTGTTGCGTCTTATATTGAAGTTTTAAGGTTATTATTTCTTTTATGTTTTCAGTATTGCTCGGAATTTCTATTAGCTTGTTGGATATATTTTGTAGGTCATTTAGTAATTTCAGTGGACCTTTCAGTCTTCTAGTGTAGTTGCTGATAAGTGATTGCATGATTTCAATGAATGCAAACCATGCGACTTCTGTAGTATTAGATAGAATATCTATTTTTTTGAAATATATGTATGCTTCTGAGATGATGGCTTCAGTTGCTGTTGTGCGGGTTAGCATACG